>CM042148.1:14668534-14676034 GCA_023376005.1 Doryteuthis pealeii
GTAAGACAAATCCCCATATTTATTAAAGGCGTAAAAAAAATAAAACAATTTGAAATGAAAACTGAGCCCCGTCACTCTCAAATAAAATGTTGCGTGCATGTAATAATCAAACAATTATTTTGAATATTTTCCACATCAATTTTCCACAAAATCGTAGGTATTTATTTGTAAACTTTTTAGTTAACTTCTTGTTACTGTAAAAAAAAGGGGGGCGAGAGTAAAAATCAATTTTTAAATTTGCTTACTCAAATTTTGGGTGTATATAGCATAAGAATATTTTGACGTAAGCTGTGACGTAGAGCTATGACGTAGTTTTTGTTACAGACAGAAATACAGATAATCTCTATTATTCATACTAGTAAAATAAAAAACGCCCTCCGGGCGATGTAAAAATAGATTTTTGAAACATATTGCCTGAGGGGTGGGAGTAAAAATTTCAATATTAGCGAGTTTGTACCCTAAGTAAGTAAAATCATCAAATTCATTAAAGGATTAAAAAATAAAACAATTTGAAATGTAAACTTTAAATACATATTAAAATAAAACAAACTATATATAGATATATAATACCAGTCATGTATTTATTAAAACTTGTTTTAAAAAAACAATGAGGACTGTCTAATGTTGCATGTTCAAATTTTGAGTGTATTTATTCTTTGTTATGACGATTTTGGGTAATGTGACGTAAGCAGTGACGTAATTTTTGTTACAGACAAGAACCGGAAGCGAATCTCCATTATTATTAGATATCAGAAATAAAAGTAAATCCTTTATTGGTTTTCTCATAGAAAAATGAAAGGAAAAAAATAATATAATATTTCACTTCTTGATTTTTTTAGCAAAGTTGATTTTGATCTTAATTTTATTGGTCGTGAATGTCATTTTTATTTAGAGATTTATTTTTACAAATGATATTTTTTGTTTCTCTTTTAATGTTGGAGTTGGGGGATAATCAGAAATGTTTATAACGATAGGACATACAAACAACAGCACTTTGTAAAGAGAGAAATTCAATACAGTAATGTATGATAAAGACAAATAAGCTATCTTTCTCTTTATACCTTTATTTCAATCTATCTATCTATCTATCTATCTATCTATCTATTTATCTATCACAGTCTCTTAATATCTATTTATCTAAGTTTATAAGAACGTCCCTTTCATTACTTTCACTTTCCCCTTCCTTTTTCCCTTCCTTCATTCCTATCTATCTATCTATCTATCTATCTATCTATCTATCTATCTATCTATCTATCTATGTTCATCTCTACCCCCTCTTTCTCTGTCTATCTTAGCCTGTCCGTATTTATCTATCAATCTCTCTATCTCTGTTCATATCTATCTATCTATCTATCTATCTATCTATCTATCTATCTTCATCTCTTCTCCCCACACACACACTATAACATATATAACAATAAAGATGAAGACAACAGTCCGAAAAATCAAAATAATACAAACACGGATTTATCTATCTATCCCAGTCTGTTCGTATTTATCTATCTATGTTCATCTCTCTCTCTCTCTCTCTCTCTCGCTATCATCTATCTATCTATCTATCTATCTATCTATCTATCTATCTATCTATCTATCTTAGCCTGTCCGTATCCGTCTATCTATCTATCTATCTATCTATCTATCTATCTATGTTCATCTCTCGCTCTCTCTCTCCTCTCTCTCTCTCTCTCTCTCTCTCTCTCTCTCTCTATCTATTTTAGCCTGTCCGTATCTATCTATCTATCTATCTATTTATCTATATATCTATATATCTATGTTTATACCTATATCATCCTTCTATCTATCTCTATCTATCTATCTATCTAAGTTTATGTCTCTCTTTCTGTTTATGAAAGCATATATTCTGGTAGATTGATAGTTTTTACTCTTTATTTCATTCTATTTTCTTTATCAGCCTCTTTATGAAATACATATATTTGCTCAGTCGGTAGAGCGTTCGGCTAGAAACAACAAGGTTCCTAGTTCGATACCGGTCCTCGCCAACTCAGCATATGAGTAGCACAGAGATCTGTGTGGTAAAGTAAGGAGCTGGCGGTAGGTGTGGTGCTCCACCTCAGACGCTAAAACAATCTCCTTGGTCTAGCGCAAGTGAAAAGGGGATAGACCCCCTTGCTGATTGGCTGATACCGAATTTAGGCCACCCGACGACTTTACTATATATATATATATATATATATATATATATATATATATAGATATATATATAGAGAGAGAGATATATTCTAATTTTTCCTCTCCCTTTCTCTCACACGTATACATTCACCCTTACATATTTGATATATGTTTATTTGGCTCATCCCCCAGATTGGAGGTGAAGTTGTTCATCTGCACAAATTACTTTCTTAGAATATATTATCCGGTGACAAGCTGAAGCAAGATAAACTGTAATCCCGTCAATCGCAGATGTTATATCAGAGTTGTCCTTCTCCTAGTTGGATAACCTGACAAAAAAATAAGGATTCCAACACTTCCAGAAATAATGTGCTAGATGGCCGTTGAGCAAAAAGTTTCCTCTGCTCTTTAATTATCATGAAGATTTAAAAAGTGATATTCGTGTTGCACAAGCGTTGGCCACTATAATATAAATGTACAGATGGTTCTGGTCGTCAATCCATCTAAGACAAGGAAGAGTTTGTTACAAAACCACCGCTGCCAGGCGGCTTTATATGATCCTGAGGAAAGGCTAGTAGACTACAATCCCAGAGGCGAAAAGTGATTTACTTTTTAAAATCCGTCGGATGTAAAAGATGGCTTAATAATTGTTAAGTAATAATTAAGATAAAATCACAAAAAGATTATGATTACTTTTCGCACATAGAGATTTTGTACTTTTTCGAAGGGAAAAACACTTTTTGTTTATCTTTTAGTAAAAGGATTTTAGTTTCGTCTGCTTGTTTCGTAACCGCAGTTCTGATTGGCTGATTATAAAATGGCAGATAAAATCACTAATCTCATTGACTAATTTTTATTTCGGAGCTAAGTAGTTTTTTTTTTACGTATTTTACTCATTTAAAACTTAATTGATTATGAAACCAAGATACCTCTGTGCGAAAAGTAACTATACTCGTTTTGTGATTTTATCTTAATCATTACGTCAAAATTATTGAGCCATCTTTTACATCCGACAGAACTGAACGAAAATCAATTTGGGACTGTGGCCTATAGGGGAGTAAACCCCGAAAACAGATCCGGAGCCGGAATCCCTAAGATGGAGTAACCCTGAATTTCAGCGCTACACAGCAACTTTTATTGCCAAACTGCATTAGTTTCATACCTTTCCTTTGGACCACAGGCAGTGTATAGAGGGGAAATCTGCTGCTTGAGCAAAAGCATATCCTTCATATCAACCAACCCAGCTACGTAGTTAAAAAAAAAACACTTTCTGGACACTACTACTCCATCGTCTTTTGCAGAGGAAAGGATACCAACAACAAATGTTCCCTTGCGATCTTTTTATTTAAAAGGCTTTCTCTGGAAAAAGGTTCGATGGCGGTGGGTATGTGTCGGCATATTTGGACCGGACTGTTTTGAAGCGGGTGGTTACATATATCTGAATTTGTGGTATGAGTCTTATCCTAACATGATATTTACCACATAACCCACGCTATTAATGTGGGACCACCCACGAACCAAAGCTTATGGGTGGCGGGTTTAAAAATGCGTTGATCCCGTCGGCATTCCTCCTCAAGAGGGCGCTTCAGGCACTGGGCAATAAACCGAGCCTGGCCCCTTTAAATTGAGGCAGCAGGTGTTGCCAGGGGGTGTCCCCTGGAATCAACGCTATTAGCTTGTAAGAAACTTTTTCAGTAACAAGACGTTAACTAAAAGTTTACAAATAAATAAATACTGACAATTTTGTGTAGAATGTATGTGTACTAAGTTTAATATCAAATAGTTTTAATATTTTTTACACCTTATAATAAATTTGATAATTTTACTTTCTTATGGTACATAGAATTTTTAACTCCCACCCCCTCGGGCAATATATTTCAAAAATACATTTTTACACCACCTGGAGGATGTTTTACTTCTAGTATTTATAAATATAGCAAACTGTCTCTCTATATATATATATATATATATATATATATATATATATATATATATATATATATTATTTCTAAACTCCGACAGTATAAAAAAAACTCCAGCTTTATAGTTTGTAATTAAACAAGGCAAACTTTCAAACTTTTGCCTGGATAATATATATATATATATATATATATATATATATATATATATATATATAAAGGAAAGACTAAATCATCCGCACCTTCTGAAAAATCAGATGGTGCAATAAAAATGGCAAAAAAAAAAATATTGTAAGAGTTGCCTAAGTTAAATATACTAAATCTCAATACAAAAGTAGAGCTTTATATATATATATATATATATATATATATATATATATATATATATATATATATTTATATATATATATATATATATAATATAATATATATATATATATCTATATATATAAGTATATAAGTATATATATATATATATATATATATATATATATATATAGTAAGTTGTAAAAAAAAGCCAGACAGTTATAATTAAAATACACAGTTGCTATTTTTACAGCCGACTGGAAAACAAATTGCTAGGACTTTTTCTAAAAAAAAAAAAAAGTATGTCATTATCAAAAGCATTAATATTTGTGTGGTGATTGTGAAATAGCCCCAGGGTTAAAATCACTTCGCAAAGCAGAGTCTGCGTGCCCTGACGCCCGAGGCAGTCCGTCCCATAGCCGGAGGGTATGTCTTGCCCCCAAACTGCGTCCGACGACAACGTGAAAGCAATTTAAAACATTCGAGCAATAATCAGTCACATTGTAGGCAGTCATCGATGGTTAAACTTAGCGATCAGCGTCGGGGTGTGTGTGTGGGAAACGGTGGGTTGTGGGTGGGGAGGGGGGACAGGAAGCCCTGGGCGTCGTAAGAAACGGGTGTGATTTGACCATGCAGCAGTAAGAGAGCATGGGGAAGAGATTTTTCCGCTTCAGAGAAGTGCATTATTATTTTTTATTTTTTTTTTACAAATCACTGTTAAAAGACCAGAAGGAGAAAAGAATATTTTTTTGCAAATGGAAAAAGAAAAGAAAAGAAAGAAAGAAAGAAAGAAAGAAAAAAAGAACAATAGAAATGAAGAAAGAAAAAAATAGAAAGAAAAATAAAAGAAGGAAAGAACCATAGAAAGAAAGAAAGAAAAAAAAGAAAGAAAGAAAGAAAAGAAAGAAAGAAAGAAAGTGAGAACGAAAGAAAGAACAATTGAAAGAAAGAACACTAAAAAAGAATGAAAAGAAAGAAGAACAATAGAAAGAAAGAAAAAATCGAAATAAAGAAAAATAAAAATAAAGTAGGGAAGAACAATACAAAGAAGAAAGAAAAATCGAAAGAAAGAAAAAAAGAAAGAAAGAAAATGAACAAAGAAAGAAAGAAAAAAGAAAAGAAAAAA
Source organism: Doryteuthis pealeii (assembly GCA_023376005.1). Taxonomy (NCBI): domain Eukaryota; kingdom Metazoa; phylum Mollusca; class Cephalopoda; order Myopsida; family Loliginidae; genus Doryteuthis; species Doryteuthis pealeii. Next base: position 14,674,016 of record CM042148.1, read on the forward strand.
AAAAAGAAAGAAGAAAAAAAGAAAGAAAAAATAAAAAGAAAGAAAAAAAGAACAATAGGCAGAAAGAAAAATCGAAATAAAAAATAAAAAGAAAGAAAGAACAACAGAAAGAAAGAAAAATCGAAAGAAAGAAAAATGAAAAGAAAGAACAATAGAAAGAAAGAAAGAAAGAAAGAACAATAGAAAGAAGAAAAGAAAGAAAGAAAGAAAGAAAGAACAATAAAAAGCAAGAAAGAAAATAAAAGATAAAACAAAGAAAGAGAAAACATAGTTGAAAAGCTTGTTAAGAACTGTTAGGTTTTTACAAGCAAATTTATATGGGGGCATATATACAATTACTTTTGCAGCCCTCATAACCAGCATATATTTTTCTCTCACTCTTTCTCATAGTCTGTTGGGTTTCTACCTCTCTCTCTCTCTCTCACTCTCTCTCTCTCTCTCTCTCTATATATATATATATATATATATATAGATGATAGATAGATAGATATATACGAGGGTGAGTCAAAAAGTAAAGCCATTTTCTTTAGGACAGGTATAATTACCAAACAGGGGAACATGTATCATACATCGAAATGAAGCTGGTCCTCTGTGGATCACATCCCCAATTCTCCACATAGTCACCGTTTCTTTCAATAGCAATATTCCACCTTCGAATGAGAGCATATATCCCTGCCCCGTAAAATTCTGTTGACTGTCTTTGAGCCACTTCTTTGCAACATATTTCACTTCCTCGTCACTGGAATAATGTTTGCCTCTCAAACACTCTTTTTCGGCCTCTATTTAGTTCTGTGCATTTCTTGGGGCGCAGCACATAATTATCCATGACGTCCTCACAAACCGATCGAGGAATGGCCCTGATCTCCTCCCTGATGACCTCCTTGTGTTCCATGATGGTAGTCAGTCTCCCTGCCTACACTCTGTCTTTAAGGTATACTCAGAGAAAGAAATCTGGTGGGCTAACGTTTGTGCTGTGAGGTTACCATTCAAAAGTTCTCTCTCAGCCAATCTCGGGAAAGGTTTGAGATGTGAGGCTTGCTCCATTTCCTGGAACCAGAGTAATCGTTGGGTACTCGACATGTTATAAGCGAGCTCCGGTTTTTGTCCGAAAAAGAGAATAACGGGCAAATAAGTTCCGGTATTGTAAGAGAAAGGGTCAAAAGTTTTTGTTATCAAATAGAGGCCATGTCTACACAAGGTTTCGGCTGATGTACCCTCCGGCCTTCTTTGAGTATATCTTGTTGAACTCGGGAAACTTCTCGAACTGGGGAACCTTCTTTTCAATAAAGATGAGGAAAAATAGTCCAAATACAAATTATCAAGCCTCATCTCAAAGATTCAGAGGAATAATCCAAATAATACAAATTACCAATTGTATAAGTAGAGTGATATAGTCTGAATGGACTGGTCTGCTCTTGGGAGAATGGGTATAAATAAAAAGCCGAGAGGGGCCATTTGCAATCCGTCGACCGACGTTTGAACTGCTGACCACGTCTTCCGTACTTTATACCAATAAGCGATGGGTACAAGGGCTTCAGCTCACAAAATGTGTGTGGGCCCGTGTGGGGTGGGGCCACACTGTATTTTCGATTCGTAATAATCATTCGCATTCGATTTGTTATCGACATTGTAGGCCGATATCTCTCATCAGAATTCTTGCCCAAATCGAAAATGTTCTTCTGCCTAACGATTTCTGCTTAGAGACTTTTCATAAATTTGCAATTATTTCGAGACGAGACGAGACATTGCTTAGGAGTGCTTTATCGATTTTAGCATTGCAAAATAACAAAATGAAGTACTGACTCTCCTGTGTATTAATATTTCACTCTTAGGTCTACGTATGTATTTATTTCATTAAGGTATTACGTTTTAGTTCCATTTCTGTTATTACTTGATATATATATATATATATATATATATATATATTATATATATATATATATGTGTGTGTGTGTGTGTGTGTGTGTGTGTATTTAGGCAGCATTTCTTTCTTGTAGGCATATTATTATTATTATTATT
>CM042148.1:14691034-14731945 GCA_023376005.1 Doryteuthis pealeii
CTCCCTGAGGCTTTGTCATAAAATCTTACCAAGCGGACACCCGCCCTTCGGATTTAACATAGAGCGCCCACCATCCCGGCATTGGGAAAGAATGGAGATACATTTGTATCAAGAATGTGACATCGTCGAAGGATAAAACTGTGCAATAGTTTCTTGTCTCATCACATCAACGTCTCGCTTCTGGTACCAGAGGAGGCCAACAGTGAATACTGCCGGCTGCACAACATACAGGGCACGCGTGCCACACACACACTTCACACCACAACACCACATATATATATATATATATATATATATATATAATAGTATATATACTCTCTTTTGCATCATTTTTAAAACACTTTCATTGCTGCGACTGCTACACACCAATGAAACCAAGGGTTAGCAAATTTTCCATTATAAATGAAATATTAAACCTAAAACATCTATATATCTATATATCGTATATATACCACCCTTTCGCACGAGCAGGATGCGACACAAGGTCAATTCTTAAGCGGATTCAGCAGGTTTGAATTCGAGATTTCTTCTCCTATACCCCCCATTGCGTAACCAAGATTAAAGAAGGCCCAGTCGCCCTACTATTTACCCAATAGCTGAGAGGGAGAGTGGATTCATGCTTTCCCAAGGTATTACGCCTAAGTGAAATGCAATACCACGTCACAGGATTTGAATTCGGGGCGACGAGTTCATTATCTTTCATGACTTTAAGCATTACACCGGCGCTTCCTACGTATATATATATATTATATATAATATATATATATATATTATATATAAATCATCTACAGGCACCGTGTTTCGACGTTTCGCGTCTCATCAAGACAGGCCAGACACAGCAACTACTTCAGTCATGAAAACCCTACTCACTTTCCTCAGTCCGGTTCCTTAACCTCACGGCCATTCGGCAGCTGCCTTAAGGAACGGTATCTTAAACTGATAAATATATCACCAGTGTATATATTTACAATCACCAGAGAGTAATGTAAACAACTGACGATCCTGCTTATTAGGGCTGGCGGTGAAAGTCAATTAAGTCGCTCCTAGAGAGTTCTGCCGGGTTTTGGGAGCATATATATATATATATATATATATATGAGTGTGTGTGTGTGTGTGTGTGTCTTTGTATTTGTCGAGGCGCGTAGAGTAATGGTTACCGTCGTTGGAAATGGACATGAAGATTTCAAATCCTGGACGAGGTATGAACCAACTATTCTCTCTCCAGCTATGGGTAAAATAATAGGCAGTACTGGACTCTTTGAAACCTTCATTCGGCAAATCACCCCTAGTAGAAGGGGAAAACTCTGAATTCAAACCTGTTAAAATCCACTCTAGAAACTGACATTGTATCACGCAGAGGAACATCAGTTGCATCCTGCCGTCGGATGCGGTTGATAATATATAAATATATAATATATTGAAATAGATAGATAGATAGATAGAGGAGGAGAAGAGAGAGAGAGAGAGAGAGAGCGAGAGAGAGAGAGAGTGGGCTAGGGAGATATTAGAGCAGTGGACATCACATTTCAACCTCTCTGTCAAAAGAGGCCAACGTGATATAATAGTCAAATACACAAACGCAACACACACTTATGCAGACACACACACACACAATACATATATTATATATAGATATATAATTATATATAATATAATTATATATATACACACACACACCACAACATATATATTATATATATATATTATATATATGTCGGAACCCATATCAGAGCACCCTGTACTATTCCCAAACCTCCGACTAGGTGGAGTGCAAGCCTGTATTGAGGTCCCCGGAAAGGGTGGAATTTCATAAAACATTTTATGACTACTACTTAAAGGAAAACTTGACATAATAGTTGAATGTGGGCCCCCGTATCATAGGATCAGGACCGGTATTAGGGTTTTTATGCCTCACAGGAATGTATGATACGGCCCCTGAATCGTATTGATACGGGGCCCACATTCAACTATATTCAATTTTCATAAGTAGTCATAGTTCATAGAAGTTTATGAATCCACCCTTCCGGGGACCTCAATACAGGCTGTGCACTCCACCTAGTCGGAGGTGTGGGAATAGTACACGGTGCTCTGATAGGGTTCCGAACAAATTATATATATATATATAATAATATTGTGTGTGGTGTTGTATATATATATATATATAATATATATAATATATATATGATATATCAATATGTGTGTGTGTGTGTGTGTATGCATAAGTGTGTCGGCGTTTGATGTAGACTATTAATCTACGTTGGCCCTCCTTTTGAACAAGAAGAGGTTGATGTGATGTCCACCTCTCTTATCTCCCTAGCCCCCATCCTCCTCTCTCTCTCTCTCGTCGCCGGCTCTCTCTCTCTCTCTCTCTCTCTCTATCTAGTACTATCTATCTATTTCAACTATATTATATAAATATACTTATACACCGATCCCCGCACGGCAGGATGCACGATGTTCCCTCTGTCGTTGATACCAATGTCAGTTCTAGAGTGGATTTTAAATCAGGTTTGAATTCAGAGGTTTTCCCTTCTACTTAGGGTGATTGCCGGAATTGAAGGCTTCAAGAGTCCAGTCTGCCCATTTTACCCATAGCTGCGAGAGAGAATAGTTGTCATACCTCGTCCAGGATTTGAAAATCCTTCGATAGTCCATTTCCAACGACGGTAAACCATTACTTCTATCGCGCCTCGACAAAACAAAGACACACACACACACACACACATCATATATATATATACTATATATATATATATGCTCCCAAAACCCGGCAGAACTCTTACAGGAGCGCTTTAATTACTTCACCGCCAGCTTAAATACAGCAAGGATCCGGTCAGTTGTTACTAATTTAACTCTCTGGTGATTGTTAATAATATATACACTGGTGATAATATATTTATCAGTTAAGATACCGTTCCTTAATGGCAGCTGCGGACATGGCCGTGAGGTTAAGGGAACCGGACTGAGGAAAAGTGAGTAGGGTTCTTTCCTGACTTGAATGAGTTGCTTGGCTGGGCCATGTCTGATGAGGACGCGAACGTCGAAACACGGTTGCCTGTAGATGATTTATAATATATATATATATATATATATATTAATTATTTATAGTATAAATATTACGTAGGAAGCGCGGTGTGTAATGGTTAAAGTCATAGAAAATGAATCGTCGCCCCGAATTCAAATCCTGGATCGTGGTAAATTGCATTCACTTAGCCTTACCTTGCGGAAAGCTATGAATCCTACTCTCCCCCAGCTATGGGTAAATCAGGTAGGGCAGAACTGGCGCTCTTTAATCTTTTGGTTACGCAACCGTATAGAGAAGCGAAAATCTCTGATTCAATACCTCTGAACTCCGCTAAGAAATTGACCTTGTTGTCGCACCTGCTCGTGCGGAAGGTTGGTATAACTAGATATATAGATATATAGATGTTTTAGTTTAATATTATTGGTATAATGGCAAAAGTTGGTACCCTTGTTTCTTGGTGCTGTTGAGCAGTCGTTCAGCAATGAAAGTGTTTTAAAATGATCGCAAAAGAGAGTATATACTATATATTATATATAATATATATATATATATTATAATGTGATGTGTGGTGTGTGTGTGTGTGGTGTGTGCACGCGTGCCGTATGGTGCGAGCGCAGTATTCACTGTGGCCTCCTCTTGTTACAGAAGCGAAGACGATTGATGTGATGAGACAAGAAACTATTGCACGTTTTATCCTTCGACGATGTCACATTCTTGATACAAATGTATCTCCATTCTTTCCAATGCCGGGATGGTGGGCGCTCTAGGTTAACCGCGAAGGGCGGGTGTCGCTGCGTAAACGATTTATGACAAGCTCAGGGAGAGGCTAAGTTGGAGCCTAGAAGAAACTCGCCAGGGGCACATATTTGGCCACTGCTCGCACGTTTAGTCAACCCCCACCCACCTCCCACGACCCCTTTTCAGTTGTTATAATTTTTCCTTGTTTGTTTATTCTTCTTTTATTATTTTCCTTTCTTCTTTTTTTCTCTCCTTTCTTTCATCTTCTTACCTTTTCATAATATTATTGTTTACTTCTTACTCTTCTTTTTCTTTAGTTGTTTTTTTTAATAATTGGTTTTTACATCTTCTTCGACTCAGATAGATAGATTTCTTCTTCTTATTCTTCTTCTTCTTCTTCTTCTTCTTCTTCTTCTTCTTCTTCTTCTTCTCCAACATTCCACCTCTTCTTCCTTCTCTTCTTCCACAGTCCACCTCTTTTTCTTTCTTCTTCTCTTCTTCTTCTTCTTCTTCTTCTTCTCTTACTACATCCTCTTTTCTTCTCTTCTTCTTCTTCCACATCCACCTCTTTCTCTTCTTCTTCTTCTTCTTCTTCTTCTTTCTTCTTCTTCTACATCCACGCTTTTCTTCTTCTTCTTCTCTTCTTCTTTTCTTCTTCTTTTCTTCTTCACATCCACCTTTTCTTCTTCTCTTCTTCTTCTTCTTCTTCTTCTCACATCCACCTTTTCTTCTTTCTTTTCTTCTTCTTCTTCTTCTCTTCTGTTCTTCTTCTTCTTTTACATCACCTTCTTCTTCTTTCCCTTTTTTTCTCCCTCTCGTTGCCTCTGTTCTGTCTGTCTGTCCGTTCTCCTCTCTCTATACTATATATATATAGTCCACTCTCTCTATTTCTCTCTTCTCTCTCTCTAACTCTGACCCCCTCCTCTCTCTCTCTCTCTCAAATCTATCTATCTTTATCTCTCTCCTATTATTCTTTCTCCGTCTTTTTCTTAAATTCTATCTTCAGATTTTTCTTCTTCTTTTTCATTTTACCTTCTAGCCCTCAACTTTTCCTTTCTTTTCTCCCCTCTCCTTCTTTCTTTTCCCCTCCGCTTTTTCATCCCTTGCCGTCGACTTTCCGTAATTTTTCTTTCCCATTCCCACTTTTCTTTCTTCCTTCTCCTCTTTGCTTCTCTCTCTCCTCCTCTCTCTCTCTCTCTTCTCTCTCCCAATTTTCTTCTCCCCTCTCTCCTCTGTTTCTTTTCTCCATTCTTGTGTTTTCCTTCCCCTCCTCTCCTTCTCTTTCTCTCGTCCATTTCTCTCTCTCTCTCTCTCTCTCTCTCTCTCTCATCTCTCTCTCTCTCTCTCTCTCTTCCATCTCTTTGTTTTCTTTTCCTCTCTCGTCTCTCCTCTTCTCTCTCTCTCTCTCTCTTCCCCATCTCTTTGTTTTTTCTGTCTCTCTCTCTCTGTCTCTCTGTCTCCCTTTCTCTCGCACCCCACGCACACGTACGCACGTATGCACACACATTAATTACTTTTTCTTTTCTTTTCCCTTTTTACTTAACAGATTCCCCATTGCCCTTTTTCCTTCTCTTTGCCCTGTCTGCTGTTCTCTGTCTGTCCTGTCTCCACTCTATCTTACCTATCTATCAATCTATCCATCTATCTACTCTCTATCTCCTCTATCTCTAGTCTATCGTCACTCTCCTATTTTCCTCTTCTTTCTTCTTCATTCTTCTTCTTCTTCTTCTTCTCTCTATCTTCTTCTTCTTCTTCTTTACTTCATAAATTACTTTTACTTTTCTTTCCCTTTTACTTACAATTCCCATTTTGCCCTTTTTTTCCTTCTCTTTGCCCCGTTCTGTCTGTCTGTTCTGTCTTGTTCCCTGTCTATATCTATCTATCTATCTATCTTCTATCTATCTCTCTATCTCTTCTATCGTCCTACTTCTCTCTATTCTCTTCTTCTTTCTTTTCTCCCTATTTACTTACAATTCCCATTTGTCTGCTCTCTGTTCCCCCTGTCTGTCTGTCTGTCTGTCTGTCCACTCTATCTATTCATCTTATCTATCTTCTAATCCTCATTCTATCCCATCGTCCACTCCTCTATTTCCTCTTTCTTTCTTTCTTTTCTTTCCTTTTTACTTTACATTCCCATTTTGCCCTTTTTTTCCTTCTCTTTGCCCCTGTATGTCTGTCTGTCTCACTCAACTCTATCTATCTATCTTATCTATCTATCTAATCTATTAAACTATCTATCTCTCTATCTCTACTATCGCTCCCACTCTCTCTATCTTTCTTCTTTCTTCTCTTCTTTTTCTCGTACTTCCAATCCACCTTTTCTCATTCTTCTTCTTCTTCTTATCTTCTTCTTTCTTCTTCTTCTTCTTCTTCCTTCTACATCCACCTTTTCTTCTTCTTCTTCGTTCTTTCTTACTTCTTCTTCTTCTACTACATCCCACCTTTCTCTTCTTCTTCTTCTCTTCGTCTTCTCTTTTTCTATTCTTCTACATCCACCGTTTCTTCTTCTTCTTCTTTTCTTTTCTTCTTCTTCTACTTTCTTCTTCTGTCTTCTTTCTACATCCCACCTTTCTTCTTCTCTTCTTCTCTCTCTTTCTTCTCATTCTCTCTTCTTCTTACTTCTCAATCTTCTGCCTTCCATACTTTGCCTCTGTACTGATTCTGTCTGGCTGTCTGTCTGATCTCTCTCTCTCTCTCTCTATATATTATTATATTATTCTAGTCCCTCTCTCTATTTCACTTTTTCTTTCTCTCTCTCTGACGCCCGCCTCTCTCTCTCTCTCTCTCTCTCCTCTCTCTCTCGGGCTCTCTCTCTTCAGTCTACTATCTTTCGTCTCTCTCCATTAGTTCTTTCTCCCTCTTTTCTTTTAAATTCTATCTTCAGATTTTTCTCTCTTTTTTCATTTACCTTCTAGCCTCACTTTTTTCCTTTCTTTCTCCCCCTCCCTTTCTTTCTTTTTTCCCCTTCCCTCTTTTTCATTTCCCTTCCGTCTACCTTTTCGATCTTTTTCCAGTTCCCACTTTCTTCTTCCTCTCCTCTTGCTTCTCTCTCTCTCTCTCTCTCTCTCTCTCTCTCTCTCTCTCTCTCTCTCTCTCTCTCTCTCTCCCATTCCTCTCTCTCTCTCTGTCTCTCCATTCTTTGTTTCTTTCCTCTCCTCCTCTTTTCTCTCTCCATTTTCTCTCTCTCTCCTCCCTCTCTCTCTCTCTCTCTCTCTCTTCCCCATCTCTGTTTTTCTTATCCTTCTCTCTCCTCTCTCTCTCTCTCCTCTCTCTCTTCCCCATCTCTTGTTTTTCTTTCTCTCTCTCTCTCGTCGTCTCTGTCTCTCTCTTTCTTCGCACCCACGCACACGTACGCACGTTATGCACACACCAAAAAGACACTTCTTCTTCTCTTCTTCTTCTTCTTCTTCTTTCTTTTTTTCCTTCTCTTTTGCCCCGCTGTCTGTCGTGTCTGTCTCACTCTATCTATCTATCTATGTATCTATCCTATCTATCTCTCTATCTCTATCTATCGCTCCACTCTCTCTATTCCTTTCTTTCTTTTCTCTTTCTTTCTTCTTCTTCTTCTTCTTCTGTTCTTCTGTATTTTCATAATTTACTTTTCTTTTCTTCCCTTTTACTTTACAATTTCCCATTTTTTCTTTTTTTTCCTCCTTTGCCCCTGTCTGTCTGTCTGTCTGTCTCACTCTAATCTATCATCTATCTAAATATCTATCCTATCTCTCTATCTCCACTTATCGTCCACTCCTCATTTCTCTTTCTTCTTTCTTCTTCTTCTCTTCTTCTTTTCTTCTTCTTCTCTTCAACAACTACAGCATTAATCATCTCTGTCCGCTCTAACTATCCTTTGACAATTGCCCAGTCGCCCGTTACGCAAATCAGGATGGTTTACCCTGCAATTTTTTGGTGCCCCAGCGAACCTATTTTTCAGACCGTTCAAAATATGCAATACGCCAAAACGTGACAGAAAGAAAGCCTAACAGACCAAACCGAAATGTTTTCTTTTTCTTTTTTTTTCTTCTTTTTTTTCTTTTCTATTTTTCTTTTTGTTTTTTTTCTTCCTCCTGCCCCCCCCCCCGCCTCCGCGCACTTCCAGCCATCTTCACTCCTTCAACGGAACAATTCCAATTTCTTTTTGCTTCCACCCTTGAACTGATGTCAGACTAACAGAAATCTATTTGTCAATGTCAGACAATTGTATAACAACGTTGAGACACGCCCACCCTACCGCTCACCAATGAATCTGTCCAGAAAGTTACCAGCCATCTGAAAACCCGGTTTGCGAGGCCTTGAGCACTATTGGAAAACAATAAGATAAAGGTCTCTTTCTACTGTACAATGCCGCGAATAATAATATTTACCAACCCCTCGCGCACGAGCAGAATTGTGACACAAGTCAATTTCTTAGCGGAGTTTACAGGTTGAATTCAGAGTTTTCCTTGCTCCAGGACGGTACCTAGCCATGGTTAATAGTGCACATGTCAACTTCGACCTTTTACCATAGTCTGAGGTAGAATCGTTGGATTCTTACCTTTCCCAAAGTATTTAAAGGCTTGATGCGGAAATCAAACAGCTTCGTCCAGGAATATAGCTCGCTGTCGACGAGCCATTTCTACGACTCGTACCATCTTACTTTTACTTAGGTACAAACTGCTGAACATTGAATTTTTTACTCCTCAACCCCAGAACAATATGTTTTCAAAAAACCTCCTTATTTTTCATCGCCCGGGGGGCGTTTTTTATTTGCTAGTAAAATATAATTAATAACCGAAACATCAATCATTATAGAGGAGCGGAATGCAGCAAAGTATCACATAAGAGAGTACAAGACTAGGCACGACGTTGTGAGAAGGAAAAATCACTGCGAAATTGTGCCAAGAAATTCAGTTCACCATACAACGAATGGTTATTTCTCAAACCTGAACCTGACCTGGGAACGAGACGCATAAAATTATCTGGGACTCGAGGTACAGACGGATCACCTAAATCCCAGCCAGGAGATCCCGAACCTCGTATGATGAGAAGAGAAGAGAACCTTGCCATCTCGTGGATTTTCACGAGTTGAAAATGAAAGAAAGCGAAAGATAGACAAATACTTAGACCTTGCCAGAGAACGAGGAAACTTTTAAACATGAAGGTGAAGCGTCATACCAACTTGTAATTGGTGCCCTTGGCAACGATCCCCAAAGCTCTGGAAATAAATTTGGGTGAAATGGAAATCAGAAGAAGAATCGAGACAATCCAAACTACAGCACTGTAGGGACCGGGCTAGAATACTCAGAAGAGTCCTGGAGACCTGAGGAATACTTGCTATACTCAGCCTCCAGTGAACCACCAGACTGACGGCAGGTGAGGCGAAAACACTACTACTACTAAATAATAATAATAATAATAATAAATAATTTATATGTCTTTATAACATCTTGTGCTTGGAAAAAAACATGATCCGAATATGTTTGCGACTGAACCATGGATTCAAGGAGTCCAAGATTGAAATTCAGGAATTTTGTGATTGATAATAATAGCGGAGACAGATATGAGCGAGTTGAGAAAAATACAGGATAAACTCATATATGAATCAATTGACGGAGAGTTCAAAACGATCATAGTAAAGATAGATTAGATAGATAATAGAAGATAGATTGACTAAAACTTAGATTGGTCCGCTAGCTGGTTATCTGGTAGCTAGCCTAGGCTAGCTACTAGCATATTATAGGATAGATAGATAGATAGATAGTATAGATATGACACTAGATAGAAATAGATAGGACCTAGATGAAATGAATCATGATAGATAGATAGCTAGATAGATGTTTGATGTGGACCACTTGAGATAGGTAGCTAGATAATAGACTGGAAATAGATGGATTGATAGCAGACAGACAGATTAGCTAGATCAGGATAGAGAGATAGATAGATTTGACTAACTTAGAGGCTCGTCTAGCTGCGTTAGCTAGCTAGCTAGATAGATAGTATGGATATTAACATAGATAGATTTAGATAGATAGATAGATAGATAGATTAGATGGATGGATTGGACTAGATAGATAGGAGCTACGATAGCCATATGGGAATATAGATAGATTAGATAGATAGAAGATTTTACCAGACTTAGATTGTATTATCTTGCTAAACTATCTATCTATCTATCTATCTAATTTTCCATCTAGCTATCGTAGCTATATATATGACCAACCTTAATAGCTATTTAGCTATCTAACTAACAATGCTTATCTACTAATACTATTCCTATCATCTACAAATCAATCCCTATCTAAGCTACTATTTGACAGGTGTCAAATCTCATCTATCCACATATCTATCATATATATTCCCACTATGTCATATCTATATATCTAGTCTATCTAGGACTTGTACAAATAGATGCCAATGTAATAATAGATAGAAATAAAGAGGATGTAATAAAATATTGAGATATCAAATTACGCTGAGAATTGATGCTCATGCTCATCGGTCATTGCTGGTTAAGAAAAGCCCGGGTTGACTGTAAATATTTCAATATTTGACTTCATCTTTCGCGGCGCGTTAAACTTGTTTGCTTTGCGGTTGAAAAGTCCGGTGCCATTTTTCAAATGGTTCCTGTTGTTTTTGGCTCCTGGCGCTAAAATCTCTTCAAATTTGCAAATGCTCAGACGAAAATTCAACATTAAAGCGAATTTCTGTATGTTTGCCTTCAGAAAATAAAGTTTCAGCGGAACGTCAACTTTGTCGGACGAGGAAATCAATGCTGGGATAACGATGATAAGGAAAAATTTGATCTCTAACTATGTAATAAAGTCACCAATTCATTGCTTTGAAGAAAAGACAAGAAAATAAAAGGCTTTCTTTTTTTATTAACAATAACATATGCTCTATCACTAGACATTGAACACAGCTTTTTCTTAAATATAGCAAACATAACACACACATACACTACAGCACATACACACTACATCATATTACTAGTTTATATATATTATATATATATATAATATAATATAATATAATAAAATATATGATAAATATAACTATAATAATATGTATTATATAATATGATATATATAATATTTAATTAAAATATGAAATAAACATCAAATAACTATGAATTGCCGTTTTTCTTCTTACTAATTTGTGATATATATATAATATATAAATAATTATAAAATAAATATATATAAAGCTAATAATATTCTATATAATCATTGGTTAATGTTGTTCTGCACAATTATTAAGCCAGTACCTATATATAGATACTTCAATACTTATATATCAGTAAAAATAATATATTACAATTAAATTATATAACTATACTTAATGGTTAGGATACTATATATATTATATATATCATATTATATTATATAATACATATAGTATATATATATACTCTGAAAATGCGATCTACCCAGCCTATAAAAACAAGACGATGGTAGGAATTAAATAGCCCAGAAGATTCGTACGTAAGCCGACGAAACTTAATAGGTAGATTTTACAACCGTTCGATAATCGTCCAGTTAGCTCGTTTATATGTAATAACTTTTTAATCGGTTTTAGTGAAAAAATTCCACAGAAAACATAAAATAGATGTGTTATACATCATTTGCTTGGTGGATTTAAATAGGCTAATCTGCGACCTATATTATACTATATATATATATATATATAATATCTATATATATATATATATCGCAAACATACACATACACACACACGAGAGACACACACCACAACACACACAGCATGATGTATAATATATAATATAGATTATCAGTTAATTTATATATATTCATAATATATATATATTTAATGTTTTGAAAGAATTTTAAACAATATGAAACAATATATCGTATGATATACTAGTATATATAACTATATTATATATATATACTAATGTATACTCTCGAGATATCTAAATTATCTGCACAAATGATTTTGAAATTGCTTCTTTTTTTAAATTCTTGGATGGTTATGCTTACATATGTTTTGCGTAGTTGTTAAAATCTTCATTTTCAAGTTAAATATATATGTGTGTGTGTGACGTCTGTGTGTGGAATGCGCGTGTTGTATGTGTGTGTTTACGATATTAATATGTAATAAATGAATGACGAGAATACATTAACTATCATTTGAATAGAGATATACATATAATAATATTAATATTAATAACGATGATATAAATATAATATAATTAGAGAGAATATGTGCTGAATTGAAGTCCACCTATATTTGAAAACTTAATTAGTTGCATAATTAAATGAATTAGGCAAAGGGCAAACTTCTGTATCAGACTAATTTAGTTTTCAAAAATTACGATATGACTTCAATTAAGCACATTATTCTCCCATAAATCTGTCGGTCCAAGAGCCATATAAACACATTGGTTGTTTGTTTACACTCTTTTCTATCAACAAAAATATATACTACAACTAAAATATATAGTATACACCACACCAACAAATACATATATAATAATAAATATATATATGATAATTACTATATAACTTATATATTTAATATAATATATATATTATAAGACGATTACGTCAGTGTTAATAGAACGTTAAGGTATGATATCAACGGCGGGCTTTGTAATTATGACAGTCCATATCAGTTATCCCATGCCTACGTCTACCTTTCATGTTTCCTGATACTTCTACTTAGAAATAGTAGTCATTCTTACTACTTCTTTTCTTATAAAAACAAAGAGAGAGATAGATTAGGCGGATAGATAGATGCATATAATGAACTGAGAAAGAAGAAGAAGAAGAAGAAGAAGAAGAAAGAGGAAAGAGTGCGGCGATATAAAGTGTAGAAGTAAGGCTAAGGAAGAGAGAGAGAGAGAGAGAGAGAAGAGAGAGAGAGAGAGAGAGAGAGAGAGAGAGAGAGAGAGAGAGGAGGGGCAGTAAACAGAAGGGAAGAGAAAAGGAAAAAGAGAATACTTCTAATCTTCTATCTATCTATCTAGCTAACTAAGCTACCTAAAATCAGATAGATAGATAGATAGATAGATTTGGATCGATAGATATCATAGAATGAGATAGATAGATAGAGATAGAGAGAGAGAGAGAAGAGAGAGCGAGAGAGAGAGTGAGAGAGAGAGAGGGAGGAAGGGAGATAGATAGATAGATACGGATGTGAATATACCAAGAGAGATGCCTATAGATTAATATACATTCACATACAGAAAGAAGACAGATTGATATGAATATACTGTGATACTTAGATATTATCACGACTGAATAATACACTATGCCATAGATATGGCGAGCTTTCCACAACTTTAAAAGTTTTACTATTCTTAATTATTAATAATTTTACACACTAATATGTTTCGCATAACTGTTCGCAATCTAAAAACAAACATTTATTGTACACAGTGATTTTGAGTAGGACATGCCCAGATTTTGAAAGGTTTGAATTCAGAACGTTTTTCCTTTTCCTATACAGGTTAAAAAAGCCCAGGGTACACTACTAAAAGTAAATCGTCGGGCGGCGACTTAAATGTGATCAGCCATTCGCAGCGAAGGGAGTCTATCTCCCTTTACTAGCGCAGACAAAAGAGATTGTTTTAGTATCTGAGTTGGAGCGCCACAACCTACATCAGCTCCTACTTTACCACACAGATCCCGTCTACTTCATACGCTGAGTGGCGAGGGCGGGTATCGAACAGGACCTTGTGGTTTTCTACCGAACGCTCTAACCGACTGAAGCTAAACCCGGCCCCCATAAAACTCATTAGGGGGAGTAGTCGCAACTTGATATTAGCGGTATGTAAAATTCCACCAGTCTGTTTACATTTGAACTCGTGTTGTCGTGTCCATATCCTATACGATTGTAACCATTATAACTACAGGCACCTCCTAAAAAAGTGAAACTCAACAGCTTTCGTCAATGCTCTCAGAGTTCATTTCTGATGACGATAACCGTTATTCAATCGAGCGCTGTGCTGTCCATGGGACTCTTATAATGAATAGTTGAAGCCTCAACTTGTTCTTTGATTATCTTAGTCTTTGTGATTGTTTTTTTTTCTAAAGGATATTCATCTAATTTGTATAAGAATTTACTTTACACAATTAGATAAGTATTCATATATATGTGTGTGTGTGTGTATATAAATACACACAGAGAAAATATAGCAAGTATTGGTGTTCATAATGAAATACACAAAGTTCATTGTAACAAAAAGAACATTTCTAAAATGATGACACTTCCAATCAGTTTGTGTGTGTCATCAATTAATCCGTCAACTATTAAAACATTTGTTTTTCCAATTTGGTAGACTTCATGTCCTTCATTTTGCTATAAAAGATTTTTTTTAAACAAAAAACATCTCTTTTCACAGCTTAATCTTCATTTCTATAAACAAAGGTTTCAAAACCTATTCTTCTGCTTTATCTCCTTTGTATTTAAATACCTTAGATTAGCGCTCCAAACTGAAACTCACCATCAGATAACGTTAAACAAAAAAAAACGGGTTACAAATAAATGTAAATCTATCTATCTACCTAAATAGCTCCAACTAGCTACTATATATATATAATATCATATATATATATATATATATATATATATATATACTATATATATTATAAATGATAGATAGACAGATAGATAATTAAGATGGTTCAATAGAAACTACTCGAGTTTCACCATTAGGATCTTCACCATTAGGATGTTAACATCTATTCAATGAACACACGTGTAATCGGCTGTGAATTATCGGTACCTCGATAATTCAGTTTTTAACCCTGAAGACCTAATGGTGAAAACTCGAGTAGGTTTCATTGTATCCATTTCTTTCATAAGTTTGCCTTCTACTTTGGTATTGAGCACTTAATATTTGTTTTAACCGCGGACTTAACCCTGGCATTCTCTGTGCACCTCCAGCAATCGTGCCCATATTCACGGTAAGTCCACATTTTATCTAATAATACGCAATAGAACCTTCTAGCCAATGAAATAAAAAGGATTGGGACAATCATATGGTGCAGGGCTTGAATGTGACACCATGGAGTGTTGTAAGTCATAGGACTGCTTAGCAACTGAGTTTTTTACAATATTCGATGTCATTTCTCAGAATTATGAGCAACAATTGATAACACTGGCTGACCCTCCAAATGAAGCTCAAAAGTTCGATTTCAACCATGGAAATTTGTGAAATTATGCAAAATATACAGGCAAAAAGATTACTGGATAGCGCGACATTAACAACAAACAGATCATGTTTCAGCTACGCAGCAGAACCTTATTGAATTGTTTAATTATCCGTTACACCTCTTAATTAGACAATAAATGTACGTGCCATCTGACTGAACGTTGTTAGCACCAGCCAATCAGAGCTAGGCAGAGAGTTTTGCACTCGTCCAAAACATATAACGTTTCTTGAGAAGTAATCAATGTCCTAAATCAAGTTATTGATAGCAGCTAGTAAATGTCAACTTTGCTTTTGAGTGTCGACTTTACACGGATACTCCTCTTCGGTTTTGAACTTTATTCGTTAATCTATTAGCATAGTATCATAGAAATTCTAATTTGAAAAATCTTTATCGGCCATCAGTTTTCCAGTTGGAAGAGATCGAGATTGCATTGATCGTGTTAATGAGGAGTTACCTGAGAGCGAATCTTCCCATGGTGTATTTCGATATTTCACACACAACACACACACAACCAATACACACACATGTATTATAATGAATATATATAATATATGTATTTTTTTTATTATAAACGTGTTTAAATACAACGTCGATATCCTTGCCCTCATCAGCCGCTCACTAGGTGTGATAATACACACAAACTGTGCATTGGCGAAATGGGCAATAAACTACTCTTGCTCCCTGGAAATAATTTAATGTGGGTGTGGGAAATGTCAAGACTTTGAGCTGGCGAGCTCACCGTTAACTTTTTTTATTTTGCATTGTCAAACAATGGCAATACTCGACAAAGGTTTTTTACTGCCATCAAATATATATTATACTATATATATATATATATATATATATGATTATATATATATATATGTGTGTGTGTGGTGTGTGTGTGTGTGTTTGTGTGTTTTGCTCTTGCTGGTTTCTAAACAAGGTTAAGAGCCAAGTCTACATCTAATATTTACCCAGAGCTGGAGGGAGAAATGTTGATTCATCCTTCCCAAAGGTATTAGCGCTATGTGAAATGCAAACAGAATCGTCTAGGATTGAACTCTCTCGTTGTAACCATTTCCCCCATACAATTATAACCATTACACCGGCGCTTTTCATATGGGCCGATTTAGCTTTAGTCTGCGTCGAACGCGCCGCAATAGGAAAAAGGTCCGGTTCGCTACCGGTAAGAAACTGTGAGGTCAAGTGGTTGATGGTAGGTGTGCACTCACCTCGTATCGCCAAAACAATCTCTTGGCTTAGCGCAAGTCAAAAGGGCAATAGATCTCCCTCGCTATAATATATATACAGCTATACTATCTATATCTATTAGTAAAACCACTCCAGTTAAGGAAAATCTAGCAATTATTTGCAAGTAAAATACACTATAATAATTGCCAGATTCTTGTTTTGAATGAGCTAATAAGCGAAACTGTTTTGTTTGGCAAGTAAGTGACTCAGTAAGATTAAGAATTCACTATATATATATTTATATATATATATATATATATATATATATAGGATATACCAGAACTTGATGGTAAACCTTTGCGGTAAGAAAAAAAACCCGGCAAATACTTTAAATTTGTAAATGTGTAAAAATATACTACCAAACATCACCTGGTGGAAAAACTTTTGAAAAAAGAAAGCCACGATAATCGTACCAACCGAAATAATCGTTAATACTATAGATACTTTGGCCAAAAGAAAAAACAATTTAATGTATATTATACTATGAAAAAATATATATTCATACAAAAAACCGCTAGGATATACTAAGCTAAAAGTAAAGAAGTGCTCCATTCCTAAGTAGAGAAAATAATAAATAAAATTTATATACTATATATACTATATGCATGCTGTTTGAATTTTGTTTTTTTGTTTTCAATTTCCTTTTTAATTATCAGCGTCCATCTTCTTATAGCAAGGTGGAATTGGGAATAAAGCTAAAGCTTCCACTAAAGCTCTAAACGAGTACTTTCTGCAACTAACTAAGTTAAGTCTTACTTAATTCCATCCGATATAAAAAAATGATGCAGAACAATTAAAAAGGGTGAAAACAATCTCGGTAGACAATGAATTGTCCGTTTTTCCATAAAAAAAAAAATGCTGCAAAATATACTCACTTTAATATATATATAATATATATATATATATATATAAATATATCTATATAAGTGCTTAATTGGAGTCGTACCTAATTTTGAAATTATTAAATTAATAATTATAGGCGGAATACCTATTAAATTATGTTAAACAAATCGAGAAATCAGTCTCTGTATGTACATTTCGGCTATTACGGCCTCATCAGCATAGCTCTGCTGATGAGGCCTAATAGGCGAAATGTACATACAGAGATTGATTTTCTCGAATTGTTTACCATACATTTATAGGTATTCCCGCAATTAATTATTTAATTAATTAATTTTTCAAATCTAGGTACGACTCCAATTAGCACTTATTCTCCCAAAATTAGTCGGCCAAAAGCCATTATGAAACAAACCTTGTTTACAACTTATCATATCTGTGTAATAAAAGTCATAGAAGAGGATATTAACCTACTCTAAACAAATCATTAAAATCTACAGAAGTTCGTTTAGTGTTGGGGTATGGGATTCGGCCTGTCAGCTTGGCAGTCCGGTTTCAATCAACGCACAGGGGTCTTTCGATCTATAGCTCTGCTGATGGAGGCTTAACTAGGCGAAATTGTACATACAGAGATTGATTTTTTCGATTTGTTTAGCCATACATTAAAATAGTATTCCGCCTAATTCCTTATTATTAATTAATTTTTCAAAATAGGTACGACTCCAATTAAGCACTTGTTCTCCAAAAATTGTTCGCAAACCAGCCATCAAACAACCATGTTTATATATATAATTAATCATATATATACTATATTATGTTGCATCCTCCGTCTCACTAAAGACGTTGCCGTAGCGTCCATTTTTTAAAGATTTGCAACTGTGGAGTGGCAGACAGCCCAATTCTTTGTGCAATCTCGTGGTGCAGGTGACTGCAAACAAGCAGTGATGCTCGGCTGGAATTGGCGTTTGTCTCTCCTGTCCTTTTGGCTCTCTTTTCCGCGCGGCTTCTCCTATCCTTTTCACTCCTGTTTCGTTCCTTGCTGACAGGAGTCGCACGGTCTTCTGCACAAGCCTTCCATGGGTTGGTGTAAATGTGGCACGTCTTCATGTTTCCTTCTATGTGTGTATGTGTGTATGTGTGGTTTATGCCAACAAAGACTAACTACGAACTGAAGTAGTCCCGAGAAAGAAATAAGTGTTTTTGTTTGTTTGTTGTTGTTTGTTTATGTGTGTGTTGGTTGTGTGTGTGGGTGCGTGCGTGTGATTTTCTGATATCTGCTCCCTTTATTTCTGAAAGAGTTGTATTTATTGGGGTCCAGTCGGCAATGTTTAATCGTATTCATCGGAAATAACATGTATTATATTGTAATAGGTCGACAGATGGCTGGTAAGAGATGCATAAAGTAAGAAAGACCGGTGGGATGATAGATTGAATTCGGGGTGGGGGACATTAGTCACACGGGGGCAAGAATGAAGGTGGGAAATTCGTTGGAATTGACAAGAACAGAGATAACTATTGATCAAGGCACTGGCGTGAAGAAAGAAAGAAGAAGGAAGAAAGAAAGAAAGAAAAGACAGAAGAAAGAAAGAAGAAAGAAGAAAGGAACCAACAAAAGAACGAAAGAACGAAAGAACAAGAAGAAGAAAGAAAGAAAGAAGCAGAAAAAGAAAGAGAAGAACCCAAAAAAAAAAAGAACGAAAAAAGAAAGAAGAAGGAAAAAAGAAAGAAAAAGAAAAGAAAAAGAAAAGAAAGAAGAACCAAAAAAGGAACGAAAGAAGAAGGGACAAAGAAGAAAGAAAGAAAGAACAACAAAAGAACGAAAAAAAAGAAGGAAGAAAGAAGGAAGGAAGAAGCAAGAAGGAACCACAAAGGAACGAAGAAGAAGAAGAAGAAGAAAGAAAAAAGAAAGGAAAAAGAAGGTAACCAAAAAGGACGAAAAGAAAGAAGGAACCAAGGAAAAGAAAAGAAGAATGAGATGATAGGAGGTATAATCAGGCAAAGAAATTAAGAAAGAAACATAGAAGGAAACATTGAAGGAAAACAAACAAAAACAAAAAGAAGAAACACAAAGACAATAGATGAAAGAAAATGAAGAAGAAAAAGGAAGAAATATGAGATGGAAAATTGAAAGAAGGAAAAAGAAGAAAAGAGAAGAAGAAGAAGACGAATTATGTAAAAAAAAAGAAATAAAGAAATGAAAAGACAAAAGACGACGACAAGAATGAAAGAAAGAAACAAAGAAGAAAGAAAACTAAAAAAGAATGAAACCAGAAAGAAGAAAATAAACAAGGAAAATGAGATGAATAAATAAGAAAAAAAGAAAAAGAAAGAAGAAAAAGGAAATATAAAAGGAAAAAGAAAAGAAAGAAAAAACAAATAAAAGAAATAAACGGACAAAAGAAGAAGAAAATAGAAATGCGGGAAAGAAAAGGGAAAAAGAAAGGAATGAAGGAAAAAGAAGAAAAAAAAAAGAAAGAAAGAAGGAAAAGAAAGAAACAATATTGAAAGTTAAATATGTTTGAAATGATATAGGATAATTATCATTAAATTAAATTAACACTAGAACATCCATCCATCTTTGTTGTCTGATTACCAGCTTTGGTCGATGACTCTTCGGTCTGTTGTGTAATATCGCGTTTATATATAATCATAATCATTTATTACCATTCTGCACAAGAAACTCATTTTATCAAAAGAGCAACAGAACAAAAATAAAACTGAAGTTGAAAACGAAAATTCCTACGATGAATAAAATATTTTCCGCGGAAATAATCAACAGAATGGAGTCTGTGTCAGTTATTTCTTTTTTTTTTTTTTTTGTTAAGT
Organism: Doryteuthis pealeii; assembly: GCA_023376005.1. Taxonomy (NCBI): domain Eukaryota; kingdom Metazoa; phylum Mollusca; class Cephalopoda; order Myopsida; family Loliginidae; genus Doryteuthis; species Doryteuthis pealeii. The sequence continues at coordinate 14,710,847 of CM042148.1, forward strand.
GTTTTTTTTATTCACAAATCTAGTTGTTACAATTAACTTGCGTAATTAGAAAAGACTGTAAACCAGAATTTTTAACCAGGTTTTAGAAAGTGCGCCATACTTGCTCAAAACAGACTAAAATGGGATACTCTCTGGATTATTCATCAGATAACTACAGTATTCGTTAAACTTGAAACAATACATTGACGAAAGGAAATACAACCGGTCAAAATAACAAGACATACTAGCTAATAATTTATAGAAAAGAGAAGAAGAAGAAGAAGAAGAAGAAGAATGAAGAGAAGAATGGATAATGGATAATGAAACAGAACGAGAGTGAAGAAAAATGATAAAAAAGAGAGAAAAAACACATGAGTCAAAAGAAGAAAAAAAATTGAAAAATAAAGAAAGGGAATAGAGACAAAAAAGGAATATGAGAAAAAAAAGAGATCGCATAGAGAGAAAATGAGAAGAAAAAAAGGCATTAGGAGTAAGAAAAGAGAAGGAGAGACAAAAAGACGGATGAAAAAGAGACAAAAGAAAAAAGAGAAAGGAAGAAACAAAAGACTACAAAAAAAAATACAGAACAAAAAGAATAAGAAACCAGGAAAAAAAGAAGATAGGATATAAAAGAAAGAAAAAATGAACAAAATGAATAAGTAAGAGAGAGAAGAAATAAGAAAAAGAAAAAGTCCAATGAAAGGAGATAAAAAGAAAAAGAAAAAGAAGGAAAGAAGAAAAAAGAAAGAAGAAAGAAGGGATGAAAATTAGAAGAGAAAGANAGAGAAGATTAAAAGAAAGAAAAAAATCGAAAATAGGGAGGAAAGAAAAACAAAAGAAAAAAGAAATGCTTAATAAGAAAAAGATTTAAAAAAGGAATGAATAAAAACATACGAAGAAAGAATATGTGAAAGAATATATGCAAGGGAAAGAAAAGAAGAATATAGGAGACAAAGAAAGAAAAAGGGAGAAAAGAGAGAAAGAGCAAATATAAAGAGGAGGAGACAAATTGAAGTCCGGAAAAGAGAAGAATTGAATGCAAAAAAAAGAAGAAAAGTGGGGAAAGAGTAAAACGAAAGAAAGAAAGAAAGAAGGAAACAGAAGAAGACAAAGGAAGAATAGAAAGATAAAAAAAAAAAATAAAGTATACATAGAATAAAGAAAAATAAAAAGAAGAGATAGAAAGAATAAATAAGAAAGAAAATAAAGGTTTTAAAAAAAGTTAAAATAAGAAAGTCGATAATGAATGAAAATTATTTGAAGAAAATAAGATGAAAAGAAAAAAAGAAGTAGAAAACAAAAAGTAGAAAAAAGTGAAATAAGTAGTATGATCATAAATAAGAAAAAGTATAAGGAAAAACAGAAAAAAATGGGACAAAAGAAGAAAAAAAACAAAACAATTTTAAAATTAAAAAAACTAAAAAGAAGAGGAAAAATAAGTAAAAAGAAAAGAAGAATATAAAAGAATGAGGACAAAAGTTCAAAAAGAAAGTCTGTTAAAAAGCCAAAAACAAAAGGAATAACAAATATTACACGTAAGTGAAAAAAAAATTAAAATAATGAAAAAAGAACAAAAAATGAATGAAAGAAAACAGGAAAGACAAAAGAAAAATAATAGAACGAAGACAAAGGAGAAAGAAAAAAGAAAAGAAAAAGAAGAGACAAAGAAGAAAATGATCAAAGGAAAAGAGCGGAAAATAAAGAAAGAAAAAGAAAAACTATAAAGAAAGAAATAGTTAAATAAAAAAGTGCTCAAAGAAGGAAAGGAAATACAAAATTATTGAAAAAAATAGAATGAGATAACCCCTACCACGCAAAAAAAGAAAATGAAGAAGAAAAAACGCGGAAAATAAAGAAAGAGAAACAGAAAAATATAAAAGAAAGAAAAAGACGTTGAAATAAAATGTAGCTCAAAAGAAGGAAAGGAAATAAAAAATATTGAAGAAACAGAGAAATGAGAAAACCCTACCCACGCAATAAAAGAAGAAAAAAAGAAATGAAGAAGAAAAAAAGCGGAAATAAAGAAAGAGAAAAGAAAAATACTAAAAGAAAGAAAAAAGAGTTGAAATAAAAAAAAAGTGCTCAAAAGAAAGGAAAGGAAATAAAATTATGAAGAAAAAAGAATTGAAAACCCTACCCTCGCTAAAAAAAAAAAAAAAGAAAAAAAATGACGATAAAAAAACGGCCGAAAGAATGAAAGAAAACGAGATCTGAAAGATGTAAGGAAAAGTTGATTGATTGATTGAGCAAGTTTTGTTAAAATGAAGAAAAATAATATAATGAAAAATAAATTAAATAATCAGCCACGCCCATTGGAAATAGGGAGTCAAGGTTATTGCACTCAAAACCCTACGCATGCGCACTCACGGAAAACGTGGCGCTTATGGGCACTCATTCACAAGACACAAAGATGTTCACGCACGTTGATTAGCTGCCAGAAGTGGTCATTGTTTCTGCTCGCCATTTCCCCTGGTGCACAGCGTGTTTATATACAGTGTGTGTGTCGGTAGTGTGTGCTGTGTTGTGTTTTATAGAAATAAGCATTACCTCTTTCTTGATATTTTCTACCTTATCGACTGCTTCTATGACAATGTGTCACTCTCTTGTTCCCGATGGTAGATAATGTCATCGTACTGCATAATCTGTTTGACAGATTCTTATTCTAACTATCTAGCTATCTATCTATCTATCTATCTATTCCTTCTGTCATATCTATCTACCCCTCTCTCTCACATCTATCTATCTATCCTCTATCTAATATATACTTCATATCTATCTATCTATCTATCTATTCTATCTTATCTAAGTATATACATATCTAATCATCATCTCGTATCTATCTATCTATCTATTTATGTTCAATCCATCATTCTTCTCTATCTGTTCATATCTAACGTAGGTATCGTAATGAGATGCGTCGTCGTCTAGGTATATATATATCTAAGTTATATTAATTGCTCTCTCCTCTCTCTCTCTCTCTCTCTCTCTCTCTCTATAATATATATATATAATATATAAGTGGTATATATATATATATATATATATAGTATATTCATAAATCTATCCCCTCATTTGTTGTTTTCCTTCTGTCGGTCTCTCCTTTACCTTCATTTTCACTTTCCTCTTCACACAAACTCTTCTGCTCTTCTTCTTCTCTTTCTTCTTTCTTCTTCTTCTTCTCTGCTGTCTTCGTGTTTTCTTCTTCTTTTCTTTCCGATTCCCTTTATTATTTTTTTTCTTACCATTCTTTTCTCTGTGTGTGTTCTCTTTCTCTTACAGTCTGCTCTTTTCGTTGTTCTTTCTTTCTTTCTGCTCTCGATTCGTCGCTGCAGTTTCTAGCCTAAAACGTTTTCGCTGTGCATATTTTGCAGGATAAAGAGGTCGAAAGAAGCGAAATTGAAAAGAAAAAGAAATGAAAAAGAACTAGTGAGTCTATGTTCGAATTGAGAGAGAGACGAGAGAGAGAAAGAGAGAGAGGAGAGAGAGAGAGAGAGAGAGGAGGAGAGGTCAGAATGATATCGAGGAAAACGAAGTTCGCTTTGAGACTGCGCTCTCCTTCTACTCAGCGGTCTCTTTTGCCATCCCACCAGTAACAAAAGTTTCTAACTTGCGCATGCGCGCAACACACACACACACGCGTGCCTCTCGTTCTCTCTTCTCTCACACACACGCGCATGCGCGCGCATTGATCACACACAAGAGAAACAATGGTGCGATTGTTGTCCAGGAAAAAGAGATAGTTTCCATGAACCCAACAGCATAACAAAAACTATGAAAAGCACTTTCCTGAAGATAATAAGAAAGGAAAATAGTATTGATTAACTAATTGGGTTAGTTGTGGGCCGTTTTAAGTGAAAGGAAGAAAAAAGAGATACGAATGGGGCCAAAGAATTTGGTTTTCTTTGTTATTGGGCCAATACAAAGAGAGCGTTGTTTAGCTCGGGTCTCCAATATTCATCGAGACGGGATTGGTAAATAGCACTGCACATTCACAAAATCAAACAGTTGAGTTGGCGACACTGAAGCCATAATTCTGGCTTATCGACGTCTTAAAAAACTAAGGCTTATTAGGAATAAAAAACTTAGAACTTTTTGGGAGACAACATTACGACACACACACACACATCGCACAACACACAACACACACACAATAGGTACATTACATATATATATATATAATAATACATATATATATATATACATATATATGTATATACCATATATATTATATGTTATTGGGCAGCATTTTTCATTTATGTAGTTGAATTAAACAAAAGACACCTATCTGTTTAACAATTTTATTTTGATCTTTCGAGTTTCTGGCCAACCTTAATATTTGGGTCGAATTCGTGGATATAGTTCAATTTCTCTCCTTTCAGCCTCCACGTTAACATATTTAAAAAAAAAGGAACATATCACCCCTGATTGATGGCCAATCGAAGTGCCGAAGTTACTCGGGACCTGACCTATGGTGGACTAATCACATCTCTCAGTGTGACTAGACTTTAGGCAGGATACCTTCGGCTGGAGATGAAAAAAAACGACCGTTTTTTTTTATCTGTCTGGTGTCTGTGTTCAGCCTATAATACTATAATATATATAATATATATATATTATATATAATATATATGGGTGTATTATATATTATATATATATAAATATATACCTATATAGTGTCTGATTTGCCGCTTCAGGAAATTTCCGTAGCGGGTGGCATTAGGTAATTTATCAAGAGTGCTCAATATCATATAAAATAGAGGTATAATTATTGTTGAAAAAAAACTATGGGTCTATCACGGTTCGATCTAAAATAGATCGTTCCAGACTTGAGGATCTGTTTACGATCGAAACCTGGTAAACCCATATTTCCCAGAATTCATTCTGCAACATATATATAATATATATATATATTATATATAATATATATAGAGAGCAGAGAGAGATAGAGAGAGAATAGATAGATAGATAGAGTAAGAGAGAAGAGAAAGAGAGAAAAGAGAGAGAGAGAGAGAGAGAGAGAGATAAAGGTATGAAACAATGTTATTAAAATGAATATATTTTTTTAACAAATTTATTATTGCTGATATTGACAATAGTTTCGATTTACTAAAAAATCATCATCAGAGGCATAATGATAATTAAGTCCGTTTTAGATGTAATGTGTTTTAATCGAACTCCATCGAGAGAGAAGCAGAAAATAATTTGAATTTTCAAACCGGAACAACTATATATATAGATATATATAATATATATATATATATAATATATAGTAGGTTTTACCTTCACCTCTGTAACAAAACTGCTTAAAAAGTGGGGGAAAATATTTTCACAATTTAATAAGAAAAAAACTTTAAAAATCTACTTTTATTTCCAAATTGTTTTCACAAAAAACAACTTTAATGATTTAATTATTGTATGAACATATACAAAAAATAATTACCAGTTGTTACAAAAAAATAACATTCAGGCGTTTTTTTAAAATATTAATAAAATGATACCAAAAGGCAGATGCAACTACCGAGATTTTTTAAAATTAATGATGTGAATATATAAGGCCACGGCCATAAGAAGAAGGTGACAGTCAGTAATGATAAAAAGTTTCAGGTGTCACTGTAAACCGCATTTTTTATACATCAAAATAATTGTATGTGCAGTAGTAACATGGTTAACAGTATTAATAATGTAAGACAATTTTATTAATAATTGAGGTTTAGATAAAAATAAAATCATGGAGAATGTGATGTACAATAATTAAGAGAATTGTGACTTGAGTAGGAATATAGTTTCGGTTACAGACAGAAAACACACAATCTCCATATAATAAGATATATCCCATTTTATTATGGGAGATCTGCCCGTTTCCTGTTTTATTGGCCATACATATGTGGGAAGATTTGTACTATTAATATTGTTTTCTGCTGATAAAGCTGAACTTGTTGGTTATACAACCTATTTTTCAATGTAGTTCAGTGACACAAACTTTTTATCACTGTCACCTTCTTTCTATTGGCCGCTGTGCCTACTATATATCACATCATTAATTTTAAAAATCTCGGTAGTTGCATCTGCCATTTTGGTTATCAGTTTTATTAATAATTTTAAAAAAACGCCTGATGTTATTTTTTGTAAACACCTGGTATTATTTTTTGTATATTGTTCATACAATAATAAATCAATTTAAAGTTGTTTTTGTAAAACAATTTGGATAATAAAGTTAGAATTTTTCAAGTTTTTTCTTATTTAATTGGAAAAATATTTTCCCACTTTTTTAACAGTTTTGTTACAGAGGTGAGTAAAACATACTATATATATATATATAATATATAATATATTAAAATATATATATAGTTGTTCCGGTTTGAATTCAAATTATTTTCTGCTTCTCTCTCGATGAGTTCGGATTTAAACACATTTACATCTAAAAACGGACTTAATTATCATTATGCTCTGATGATGATTTTTTTATAATCGAAATATTTTCAATATCAGCAATAAAAATTGTATAAAAAATATATTCATGGTTAATAACATTGTTTCATACCCTTTATCTCCTCTCTCTCTCTCTCTCTCTCCTCTCTCTCTCTAATCTTCTATCTATCTATCTCTCTCTATCTCTCTCTCTCTCTATATATATATATATATATATATATAATATATATATATATGATTGCAGAAGAATTCTGGGAAAATTATGGGTTTTACCATGGTTTCGATCGTAAACAGATCTCTTCAAGTCCTGGAAAGATCTATTTTAGATCGAAACCGTGATAGACCCATAGTTTTTTTTCAACAATAATTATACCTCTATTTTTATATATATTGAGCACTCTTGACTAAATTACTAATGCCCACCGCTACGGAAATTCTGAAAGCGGCAATCAGACACTAATAATATATATATATATATATATATATATACACACGCATATATATAATATATATATATATATATATATATATATATATATATATATATATATGGCTGAACACAGAACACAGACAGATAAAAAAAAACGGTCGTTTTTTTTATCCCAGCCGAAGGTATCCTGCTAAGTCTAGTCACACTGAGGAGATGTGATTAGTCCACCATAGTTCAGGTCCCGAGTACTTTCGGCACTTCGATGTGCCATCATCAGGGGTGATATGTTCCTTTTTTTTTTAAATATGTTAACGTGGAGGCTGAAAGGAGAAGAATTGACTAATCCACGAATTCGACCCAAATATTAAAGAGTTGGCCAGAAAACTCGAAAAGATCAAAAATAAAATTGTTAAACAGATGTGTCTTTTGTTTAATTCAACATACATAAATGAAAAATGCTGCCCAAATACACATATATATATATGTATATACATATATATGTATATATATATATATGTATATATATATATATATAATATATGTATATATATATGTGTGTGTGTGGTGTGTGTGTGCGTGTGTGTGTGTGTGTGTAATGTTGTCTCCCAAAAAAGTCCTAGTTTTTATTACTAATAAAGCTTAGTTTTTAGACGTCGATAAGCCAGAATATGGCTTCAGTGTCGCCCCACATCATGTTTGATTTTTGTGAAGTGCAGTGCTATTACAATCCCGTCTCGATGAAATATTGGAGACCGAGCTAACAACGCTCTCTTTGTATTGGCCCAATAACAAAGAAAACCAAAATCTCTTTGGGGCCCATCTCGTCATCTCTTTTTCTTCCCTTTCACTTAAAAAACGGCCCACAACTAACCCCAATTAGTTAATCAATACTATTTTTCCTTTTTATTATCTTCTTAGGAAAATGCTTTTCATAGTTTTGTTCTGCCTGGTTGGGTTCATGAAACTATTCTTTTTCTGGGACAACTAATCGCCCTTGTTTCCTTGTGTGTATCAATGCGCGCGCATGCGCGTGTGTGTGAGAGAGAGAGAAAGAGAGAGGCACGCGTGTGTGTGTGTGTGCGCGCAATGCGCAAGTTAGGAAAACTTTTGTACTGGTGGGATGGCAAGAGAGGACGCTGAGTAGAAAGGAGAGCGCAGTCTCAAAGCGAACTTCCGTTTCTCGATATCATTCTGACCTCTCTTCTCTCTCTCTTCTCTCTCTCTCTCTCTCTCTCTCTCTCCTTCTCTCTCTCTCTCTCTCAATCGAAAAGCATCGCTCTCGTTCTTTTCATTTCTTTTCTTTTCAATTTCGCTTCCTTTCACCTCTTTATCTGCAAATGATGCACAGCGAAAACGTTTTAGGCTAAGAACTGAAGCGGAATAGACGAGGAGAAAGAAAGAAAGAACGAACGAAGAAAGAAAGAAAGAAGAAAATGCTGGGAAAGAGAGACACACACACAGAGAAAAAGAGATGGTAAGAAAAACAAATAATAAAAGGGAATGGAAGAAGAAGAAGAAGAAGAAGAAGAAGAAGAAGAAGAAGAAGAAGAAGAAGAAGAAGAAGAAGAAGAAGAAGAAGAAGAGTTTGTGTGAAAAAAGTGTAAAATTAAGGCTAAAGGAGAGACCGACAGAAAAGAGAAGACAACAAAGAAAAGCGGATAGATATATATGAATAATACTTATATTATATATATATATATATATATATATATATATATATTAATATAATATATAGAGAGAGAGAGAGAGAGAGAGAGAGAGAGAGAGAGAGAGATTAATATACTTAGATATATATATATAGAGAGAGATATGAATATAGATAAATAGTTAGATATGAACATAGATAGAGAGAGATAGATGGATATGAACATAAATAGATAGATAGATAGATAGATAGATAGATAGATAGATATGTATATACTTAGATAGATAGATAGATAGATAGATAGATAGATATGAATATACTTAGATAGATGGATAGATAGATAGATGTAGAGAGAGGGGTAGATAGATATGAACAGAAGGAGATAGATAGATAGATAGATAGATAGATAGATAGTTAGATAGATCTGTAACAAACAGATTGATGCATACGATGACATTATCTACCATCGGGAACAAGAGAGTGACACATTGTCATAGAAGCATCGATAGGTAGAAAATATCAGAAAGAGGTAAAAGCTTATTTTCTATAAACACACACACACACACACACGCACACACACTGTATATAAACACGTGTGCACCAGGGGAAAATGGCGAGCAGAAACAATGACCACTTCTGGCAGCTAATCACGTGCGTGAACATCTTTGTGTCTTGTGAATACGAGCCCATAAGCGCCACGTTTCGTGAGTGCGCATGCGTAGGGGTTTATGAGTGCATCAACTTGACTCCCTATTTACATGGGCGTGGCTGATTATTTATTTATTTTTCATTATATTATTTTTCTTCATTTTACAAACATATCGCTCTCAATCAATCAATCAACTTTTCATTTCACTCTTTTCGTTCGTTTTCTTTCTTTTCGGCGCTTATTTTTATCGTCATTTTTTTCTTTTTTTTTTTTAGCGAGGGTAGGGTTTCACATTTCTTTTTCTTCAATAATTTTTATTTCCTTTCCTTCTTTTGAGCACTTTTTTTATTTCAACTCTTTTTCTTCTTTTATATTTTTTCTTTTCTCTTTCTTTATTTTCCGCTTTTCTTCTTCATTTTCTTTTTTTTCTTTCTTATTGCGTGGGTAGGGTTCTCATTCTTTTCTTCAATAATTTTTATTTCCTTTCCTTCTTTTGAGCACATTTTTATTTCAACTCTTTTTCTCTTTATATTTTTTCTTTTCTCTTTCTTTATTTTCCGCTTTTTCTTCTTCATTTTCTTTTTTGCGTGGGTAGGGTTTCTCATTTCTATTTTTTTCAATAATTTTTTATTTCCTTTCCTTCTTTTGAGCACTTTTTTATTTCAACTATTTTTCTTTCTTTTATAGTTTTTCTTTTCTCTTTCTTTATTTTCCGCTCTTTCTTCTTCATTTCTTCTTTTGTCTTCTTTTTTTTCTTTTTTCTTTACTTCCTTTGTCTTCGTTCTATTTTTCTTTTTCTTTCCTGTTTTCTTTCATTCATTTTTGTTCTTTTCTTTATTTAATTTTTTTTTTCATTTCCGTTTGTAATATTTGTTATTCCTTTTGTTTTTGGCTTTTTTAACGACTTTCTTTTTTGAACTTTTGTCCTCATTCTTTTATATTCTTTCTTTTCTTTTTCCTTATTTTTCCTCTTCTTTTTCAGTTTTTTATTTTATTTTTTGTTTTTTCTTCTTTTTCCATTTTTTTCTGTTTTTCTTTCCTTTTTCTTCTTTTGTCCTAACTCTATTTTCACTTTTTTCTACTTTTTGTTTTCCTACTTCTTTTTTCTTTTTCATCTTATTTTCTTCAATAATTTTTCATTCCATTATCGACTTTCTTTTTTAACTTTTTTAAAACTTATTTTCTTTCTTATTTATTCTTTCTATTCTCTTTCTTTATTTTTTTTTCTATTTCTGTTTCCTTTCTTTCTTTTTCTTCTTTTCTATTCTTCCTTTGTCTTCTTTCTGTTTCCTTCTTTTCTTTCTTTCTTTCGTCTTTACTCTTTCCCACTTTTCTTCTTTTTTTTGCATTCATTCTTCTCTTTTTCCGACTTCAATTTGTCTCCTCCTCTTTATATTTCTCTTTCTCTTTCTCCCTTTTTCTTTCTTTTGTCTCCTATATTCTTCTTTTCTTTCCCTTGCATATATTCTTTCACATATTCTTTTCTTCGATATGTTTTTATTCATTTCCATTTTTTTAAATCTTCTTTCTTATTTAAGCATTTTCTTTTTTCTTTTGTTTTTCTTTCCCTTTCCCTATTTTTCGATTTTTTTTCTTTCTTTTATCTTCTCTTCTAATTTTCATCCCTTCTTTCCTTCTTTCTTTTTTTCTTCTTTCCTTCTTTTTCTTTTTCTTTTATCTCCTTTCATTGACTTTTTCTTTTTTCTTATTTTTCTCTTCTCTCACTTATTCATTTTGTTCATTTTTTTCTTTCTTTTATATCCTATCTTCTTTTTCTTCCTTGTTTTTTCTTATTTCTTTTGTTTCTGTACATTTTCTTCTTTTGTAGTCTTTTGTTTCTTCCTTTCTCTTTTTTTTTCTTTTGTCCTCTTTTTCATTCCGTCTTTTTGTCTCTCACCTTCCTCTTTTCTTTACTCCTAATGCCTTCTTTCTTCTTCTCATTTTCTCTCTATGCGATCTCTTTTTTTCTCTATTTATTTCCTTCTTTTGTCTTCTCATCCCTTTCTTTATTTTTCGATATTTTTTTCTTCTTTTTGACTCATGTGTTTTTTCTCTCTTTTTTATCATTTTTCTTCACTCTCGTTCTGTTTCATTCATCCATTCATCCATTCTTCTTCTTCTTCTTCTTCTTCTTCTTCTTCTTCTTCTTCTTCTTCTATAAATTATTCAGGCTAGTATGTTCTTTGTTATTTTGACCGGTGTATTTTCCTGTCGTCAATGTATTGTTTCAAGTTTAACAATACTGTAGTTATCTGATGAATAATCCAGAGGAGTATCCCCATTTTAGTTGTTTTGAGCAATATGGCGCACTTTCTGAAACCCTGGTTAAAAATCCTTGGTTTACAGTCTTTTACTAAATTACGCAGTAATTGTAAAACTAGATTTGTGAAAAAAAAAAACACTTAACAAAAAAAAAAAAAAAAAGAAATAACTGACAAACAGACTCCATTCATGTTGATTTATTTCCGCGAAAATATTTTATTTCATTCGTAGAATTTTCGTTTAAACTTCAGTTTATTTTTGTTCTGTTGCTTTTGATAAAATTAGTTTTCTTGTTGCAAATGGTAATAAATGAATTATGATTTATACTAAACGCGATATACACGAGACAGACCGAAGAGCTCATCGACCAAAAGCTGGTAATCGAGACAACAAAGATGAGGATAGTTCTAGTGTTAATAATTTAATGAATATTGATCCTATATCATTTCAAACAATATTTACTTTCAATATTGTCTTCTTTCTTTTCCTTCTTTTCTTTCTTTTTTTTTTTCTTTTTCTTTTTTCCTTCATTCCTTTCTTTTTCCCCTTTTCTTTCTTTCCCCCGCATTCTATTTTCTTTTCTTTCTTTTTTCCGTTTATTTCTTTTATTTGTTTTCTTTCTTTTCTTTTTCCTTTTTATATTTCCTTCTTTTGTCTTCTTTCTTTTTTCTTTTTTTTCTTATTTATTCATCTCATTTTCCCTTGTTTATTTTCTTTCTTTCTTGGTTTCATTCTTTTTTAGTTTTCTTTCTTTGTCTTCTTTCTTTTTCATTCTTGTCTTTCCGTCTTTTGTCTTTTTTTTCATTCTTCTTTTATTTCTTTTTTTTTTACATAATTCGTCTTCTTTCTTTTTTCCTTCTTCTCTTTTCTTCTTTTTTCCTTCTTTCATTTTCCCATCTCATCTTTCCTTCCTTTTTCTTCTTCATTTTCTTTTCATCTATTGTCTTTGTTTTCATTCTTTTTGTTTTTGTTTTTGTTTTTTCCTTCAATGTTTCCTTTCTTATGTTTTTCTTTTTCTTAATTTTCTTTCCTGATTATACCTCCTATCATCTCATTTTCTTTCTTTTTTTCTTTTTTCCTTGGTTCCTTCTTTCTTTCGTTCCTTTTTTGGTTCCTTCTTTTTCCTTTCTTTTTTCTTTTCTTCTTTCTTTCTTTCTTTCTTTCGTTCCTTTGTTGGTTCCTTCTTTCTTTCTTTCCTTCCTTCTTTCTTTCTTTCTTTCTTTCTTTCGTTCTTTTGTTGGTTCTTTCTTTCTTTCTTTCTTTCGTCCCTTCTTCCTTTCGTTCCTTTTTTGGTTCCTTCTTTCTTTCTTTTTTCTTTTCTTTTTTCTTTCTTTCTTTCCTTCTTCCTTTCTTTCTTTCGTTCTTTTTTTTGGTTTCTTCTTTCCTTTCTTTTTTCTTTGCTTCTTTCTTTCTTTCTTTCTTTCTTTCGTTCTTTTGTTCTTTCGTTCTTTTGTTGGTTCCTTCTTTCTTTCTTTCTTTCTTTCTTTCTTTCTTTCTTTCTTTCTTTCTTTCTTTCCTTCTTCCTTTCTTTCTTCACGCCAGTGCCTTGATCAATCAGTTATCTCTGTTCTTGTCAACATGTCCAACAATTTACCCACCTTCATTCTTGCCCCCCTGGTGACTAATGTCCCCCACCCCCCAGAATCAATCTATCATCCCACCGGTCTTTTCTTACTTTATGCATCTCTTACCAGCCAATCTGTCGACCTATTACAATATAATACATGTTATTTGCCATGAATACTATTAAACATTGCCGACTGGACACCAATAACTAAACTCTTATCAGAATAAAGGAGCAGATATCAGAAAATCACACGCACGCACCCACACACACACACACACACACACACATAAACAAACAAACAAACAAACAAACAAAAACACTTATTTCTTCTCCGACTACTCAGTTCGTATTAGTCTTTGTTGGCATAAAGCCACACATACACACATACACACATAGAGAAACATGAAGACGTGCCACATTTACACCAACCCATGGGAGGCTTGTGCAGAAGACCGTGCGACTCCTCGTCAAGCAAGGAACGAAAAGGAGTGAAAAGGATAGGAAAGAAGCCGCCGCGGAAAAGAGAGCCAAAAGGAAGGAGAGACAACAGCAATTCCAGCCAGCATCACTGTTTGTTTGCAGTCACTGCACCAGAGATTGCCATTCAAAGATTGGTCTGTTCTGCCACTCACACAGTTGCAAATCTTTAAAAAATGGACGCTACGCCAACGTCTTTAGTAGACGGAAGGATGCCAACATATATATATATATATATATATATATTATATATATATAAACATGGGTTTGTTTGGAATGGCTTTTTGCCGACAATTTTTGGGAGAACAAGTGCTTAATTGGAGTCGTACCTAATTTTGAAAATTAATTAATTAATAATGAATTAGGCGGAATACCTATTTAAAATGTATGGCTAAACAAATCGAGAAAAATCAATCTCTGTATGTACAATTTCGGCCTATTAAGCCTCATTCAGCGAGCTATAGATCGGAAGACCGCCCTGTGCGTGATTTGAAACCGGACTGCCAAGCTGACAGGCCGATCCCATAACCCCAACACTAAACGAACTTCTTAGATTTTATGATTTGTTTAGAGTAGGTTAATATTCCTCTTCTAGTGACTTTTATTACACGACGATATGATAAGTTGTAAACAAGGTTTGTTTAGAATGGCTTTTTGCGATAATTTTGGGAGAATAAGTGCTTAATTGGAGTCGTACCTAATTTGAAAATTAATTAATTAATAATTAATTAGGCGGAATACCTATTAAATGTATGGCTAAACAAATCGAGAAAAATCAATCTCTGTATGTACATTTCGGCCTATTAGGCCTCATCAGCAGAGCTATGCTGATGAGGCCTAATAGGCCGAAATGTACATACAGAGATTGATTTTTCTCGATTTGTTTAACATACATTTAATAGGTATTCCCGCCTAATTAATTATTAATTAATTAATTTTCAAAATTAGGTACGACTCCAATTAGCACTTATATATATATATATATATATATATATATATATATATATATATATATTATTAAAGTGAGTATATTTTGGCAGCATTTTTTTTTTTATGAAAAACGGACAATTCTTGTCTGACGAGTTGTTTTCAACCCTTTCTAATTGTCTGGCCATCATTTTTTTTATATCAGGGTGGAATTAAGTAAGACTTAACTTAGTAGTGCAGAAAGTACTCGGGTTAGAAGCTTTAGTGGAAGCTTTAGCTTTATTCACCAATTCCACCTTGCTATAAAGAAGATGGCCTGATAATTAAAAAGGATTGAAAACAAAAAAACAATTCAAAACAGCATGCATATATATATATATATATATGAATTTTATTTATTATTTTCTCTACTTAGGTAATGAGCACTCTTTACTTATTAGCTTTAGTATATCCTAGCGGTTTTTGTATGAATATATATTTTTCATATATATATACATATAAATTGTTTTTTCTTTTGGCCAAGTATTATAGTATTAACCGATTATTTTCGGTTGGTACGATTATCTTGGCCTTTTCTTTTTTCCAAAAAGTTTTCTCACCAGGTGATGTTTGGTAGTATATTTTTACACATTTACAAATTTAAAGTATTTGCCGGGTTTTTTTCTTACCGCAAAGGTTTACCATCAAGTTTGGTATATCCTATATATATATATATATATATATATATATATATATATATATAGTAATTCTAATCTTACTGAGTCACTTACTGCAAACAAAGTTTCGCTTATTAGCTCATCAAACAAGAATCTGGCAATTATTTATAGTGTATTTTACTTGCAAATTAATTGCCTAGATTTTTTCTTACTGTAGGGTTTACTAATAGTATAGTATAGTATAGTGTATATATATATAGCGAGGGAGTCTATGCCCTTTTGACTAGCGCTAAGCCAAGGAGATTGTTTTGGCGTACGAGGTGAAGTGCCACACCTACCATCAACTCACTTTACCTCACAGATTTCTTTACCGGTAGCGAACCCGGAACCTTTTTGTTCCTATGCGGGCGCTCGACAGACTAAGCTAAATCGGCCCATATGAAAGCGCCGAGTGTAATGGTTATAATTGTAGGAAATGGTTACAACGAGACGAGTTCAAATCCTAGACGATTCTGTTTGCATTTCACATAGCGCTAATACCTTGGGAAAGGTATGAATCCAACTATTCTCCTCCAGCTCTGGGTAAATATTAGGATAGACTTGGCTCTTTAAACCTTGGTTAGACAACCAGTCAAGAAGCAAAACACACAACACACACACACCACACACAACACACATATATATTATATATAATATATATATATATATATATTATATATATAATTATATGATGCAGTAAACTTATGTTCGAGTATTGCCATTGTTTGACAATGCAAAATAAAAAAAGTTAACCGGTGAGCTTCGCCAGCTAAAGTCTTGCACATCTTCCCAACACCCACAATAAATTATTCCGGGGAGCAGGAGTAGTTTATTGGCCCATTTCGCCAATGCACAGTTTGGTGTGTATATCACACCTAGTTAGCGGCTGATGAGGGCAGCGTATCGCACGTTGTATTTATAACACGTTGTATAATAAAAAAATACATATATTATATATATTCATATACATATACATGTGTGTGTATGTGTGTGTGTGTGTGTGTGTGTTGAAATATCGAATACACCATGGAAGATTCGCTCTCAGGTATACTCCTCATTAAACACGTATCAATGCAATCTTCGATCTCTTCCAACTTGAAACTGATGCCGATAAAGATTTTTCAAATTAGATTTCTATTGATACTATGCTAATATTGATTAACGAATAAATTCAAAACCGACAGAAGGAGTATCCGTGTAATAGTCGACACTCAAAAAGCAAAGTTGACCATCTACTAATGCTATAATAACTTTGATTTAGACATTGATTACTTCTCAAGAAACTTTTATTGTTTTTGGACGAGTGCAAAACTCTCTGCCGAGCCTCTGATTGGCTGGTGCTAACAACCAGTCAGATGCACAGTACATTTATGTCTATTTAAGAGGTGTACACGGATAATAACAGATTCAATAAGGTTCTGCTGCGTAGCTGACAATGATCTTTGATGTTGTTAATAGTCGCCTATCCAGTAATCTTTTTGCTGTTATTTTGATAATTTCACAAATTTCCATGTTGAAATCGAATTTTGAGCTTCAGTTTGGAGGGTCACAGGCCAGTGTTATCAATTGTCTGCTCATAATTCTGAAGAATGACATCAATATTTAAAACAACTCTTGGCCTAAGCAGTCCATGACTTACAACACTCCATTGGCTGGTCACATCAAGCCCTAGCACCTATATGATTGTCCCAATCCTTTTTATCATGTGCTAGAAGGTTGCTATTGCGTATTTATATAGATAAAATGTGGCTTACCAGTGAATATGGGCACGATTGCTGGAGGTGCACAGAATCCAGGGGTTAAGTCCGCGGTAAAACAAATATAAAGTGCTCAATACAAAGTAGAGCAAACTTATTAAAGAAATGGATACAATAGAAACCTACTCGAGTTTCACCATTAGGATCTTCAGGGTTAAAACCACTGAATTAATCGAGGTACCGATTAATTACAGCCGATTACACGTGTGTTCATTGAATAAGATGTTAACATCCTAATGGTGAAGATCCTAATGGTGAAACTCGAGTAGGTTTCTATTGAATCCATTTCTTTAATATCTATCTGTCTATCTATCTTATATATATATATATATATATAATATATATATATATATATATAATATATATATATATATATATAGGTAGCTAGTTAGCTATTTAGGTAGATAGATAGATTTACATTTATTTTGTAAACCCGTTTTTTTTTTTTTTGTTTAAACTGTATCTGATGGTGAAGTTTCAGTTCTGGAGCTCTAATCTAAGGTATTTAAATACAAAGGGAAGATAAAGCAGAATAATAGGTTTTCTTGGAAACCTTTTTTTATAGAAATGAAAGATTAAGTGTGATAAGAGATTTTTTTTGTTTAAAAAAAATCTTTTATAGCAAAATGAAGGACATTTAAGTCTACAAATGGAAAAACCAAATGTTTTAATAGTTGACTATTTTAATTGATTGACACACACAAACTGCAGTTGAAGTGTCATCATTTTTAGAAATGTTTCTTTTGTCTACAATTAACTTTTGTGTATTTCATTATGAACACCAATACTTGTATATTTTCTCTGTGTGTATTTATATACACACACACACACATTATATGAATACTTATCTAATTGTGTAAGTAAATTCTTATACAATTAGATGAATATCCTTAGAAAAAAAAACAATCACAAGACTAAGATTAATCAAGAACAAGTTGAGGCTTCAACTATTCATTAATAAGATTCCCACTGGACAGCACAGCGCTCGTTGAATAACGGTTATCGTCATCAGAAATGAACTCTGAGATCATTGACGAAGCTGTTTGAGTTTCACTTTTTTAGGAGGTGCCTGTAGTATAATGGTTACAATCGTAGGATATGGACACGACAACACGAGTTCAAATGCTAAACAGGACTGGTTGAATTTTACATAGCGCTAATATCAATGCGACTACTTTCCCCCTAATGGTTTATGGGGGCCGGGTTAGCTCAGTCGGTAGAGCGTTCGGCTAGAAACCACAAGGTTCCTAGTTCGATACCCGCCCTCGCCAACTCAGCGTATGAGTAGAACAGGGATCTGTGTGGTAAAGTAAGGAGCTGATGGTAGGTGTGGCGCTCCAACTCAGACGCTAAAACAATCTCTTTTGTCTAGCGCTAGTGAAAAGGGGATAGACTCCCTCGCTGCATGGCTGATACCGACATTAGGTCGCCCCGACGACTTTACTTTTTAGTAGTGTACCCTGGGCTTTTTAACCTGGTATAGGAAAAGGAAAACTCTGAATTCAAACCTTTCAAACTCTGGGTCATGTCCTACTCAAAATCACTGTGTACAAATAAATGTTTGTTTTTAGATAGGAACAGTTACTGGAAAACATATTAGTGTGTATAAATTATTAATATTAAGAATAGTAACTTAAAGCTTGTGTGAAAGCTCGCCATATCTATGTGCATATGTGTATTTATCTCAGTCTGATAATATCTAAGTATCACAGTATATTCATATCAATCTGTCTTTCTTTCTGTATGTGAATGTATATTAATCTATTAGCATCTCTCTTAGTATATTTCACATCTATCTATCTCTATCTCCCCTCTCCCTCCCTCTCTCTCTCTCTCTTCTCTCTCTCTCTCTCTCTTTCTCTCTCTCTATCTCTATCTATCTATCTCATTCTATTTGATATCTATCGATCCAAATCTATCTATCTATCTATCTATCTATTAGGTAGCTAGTTAGCTAGATAGATAGATAGAATAGATAGATAGCTATTCTCTTTTTCCTTCGTGTCCTTTCTCTTTCTGTTTACGCCCGCCCCCGCCCGCCGTACTCACGTGGCCCCGATAGCGCAGCACCGCTCGGCCTTTCTGTTACTGCACGGTGCGCGCCCACAGTCTCCCGACGTGCCACCTCCCCCCACCCGGCGTGTTGCCGCCCCCCCGCTCTCGTTCCTCTTCTTCGTCTCCCTCTCTCCTCGTATTCTCGTATCCTCCTCTCCTCCTCGCCATAGATGTCTCATCTCGTCTCTTCTCATCGTCTCATCTCTCTCTCTTAGCCTTACTTCTAAAATCTAACTACACTTATTCTTCGCCCGCACTCTTCCTCCTATCTTCTCTTCTTCTTCTTTTCTTCTTTCCTCGCTCAGTTCATCTCATAATTGGGGTGCAATTCTATATCTAGAACGCCGTTATCTTCTATCTATTTCGTATCCATCTATCTATCGTGCCTACCTGAAAAAACTTTAGAAAATCCTGTGCACAACATTCCATTTGAACGTCTAGCTAGATATTCTCTTTCGAATATTTCTTTCTGGTTTACTACAGGCCCCACCACCTCTCTCTCTTCTCCGTCAGTTCTCTCTCGTCGTCTTCTACTGCCCTCGTCTCTCTTGTCGCCTCCTGCTTTTTCTATCTCTTCTCTGCTCTTCTTAGCCTTACTACTAACACGCTGTCTAATTGGGGCTGGCCACCCCACTCTTTTCTTCTTCCTTGCTTTCTATCTATATCTTATCCTCTTTCTTTATTCTTTTCGTATGTCCTATACTCGCTTCAAGTCTTAGCCTAAGAACGATTTAATGGTTTAAAAGATAAAATATATTTTAGCGGCTTTCATGGATATCCTCTCTCTATATATATATATATAATATATTATATATAATTATACTATATACAGAGTGTTATGCTGGTGTGGGTGTGTGGGTGTGATGTGTTGTGTGTGTGGTGTGTGTGTGTGTGTTTTGGTCTGTGTTTAATTGCTGTCTTATCTATATATTCTAGTCAAATCGATTAGATCTTTGAATTCTGAGTTATCATAATCTATTCTATCCAATTGTAATACATATCCTCTCTCGTCCCACTCAATCTCTCTCGTCTCTCGATCTCGCTCATCGAGCATGTCAGTCTCTCTCTCCTCACAAGTTCTCTTCTCGCCATCTCTCTTCCTCTGTCTCTCTCCCCTGTCGTGATATATACTATAATAATATATATAATATAATAGTGTGTGTGTGTTATGTCATCATTATTCTATCTATCGATCGTCTCTGTGTATTCTATCGTAAGCTGAGTTTTCCATCAGATTCTATCTTGTATCACAAGCTATGATCTTTCTATCTATCTCCTGTCTGTCTGTAAAAATGTCTGTGCTGTCATATACTAAATACTTTTGAGATCCTTTACTTCACTTCCATATATGAATCCGTCCACTAATACTATAAAAGCATCAACTGTTTATCACAAGTCATATCTAACAACCAATGACAAACAATATCTTTTATGCACCAACCTTTCTCGGGGGCGTGGGGATAAAAGATAGATACAATATTAGCAGAATTGATTAGATGGAAGAAAGAGAGAGAGTGAGTTGGATAAGAGAGAGAGAAAAGAGAGAGAGAGAGAGAGAGAGGAGAGAAGACAATCTGGTGATGTCACTCCACTCCCGATAAACATATAACAGAGAAACAAAAAAAGCATCTTCTAGCATAATAAAATAGAATAAAATAATAAAGGAATAAGACATATGAAGCGTTCAATCAATATAATTCCCTTTAGATAATATGAACTTTCCAGTTGATATTCGTCACGTGTAAGGCTTCATGATCTTCTTTTTTTTCGGAATGTGTAGGTTGGGGGGTAGCGAACGATATCTTCACCATCTGTCCGTAGCTCTTAATTGAATAGTCCCTGTTTACACATTTGTGGGTTCTACAGATGGCCTGTGAGGTTGTCTACGCACGCAATAGCTAATGCGACAATGTAACAAAACAAGAACTAGTAATGAGCGAAACGTGTTAAGTAGAGTGACGGTCCAACTTACCATTCAGAGTATATTAATTATGGGCGTATCTTAATAGATCCAGGCGCACCGGGGTTGCAGAGACACATGATATGCCAATTTCTTTTACTCGGCTACACGAAACCATGGTGAAAGGAAACAACTATCTACCTATCCTATCTAAATCTATCCTCATGTCTCTGTTTGATAATTATCTATATCTATCTGTCTATCTATCTATCCTAATATTATAGAGAATATAGCCCAAGCGTCGGTTGGTAGATCCTCGCGGAGAGG
>CM042148.1:14732045-14734545 GCA_023376005.1 Doryteuthis pealeii
TCGCTTTTTGCGAGAAAGTGCTATGGGATTTCTGTTGTCGCTGGTGTATTTAATAAAGTTTAAGTGTACATTTTACCGAGGCCTTTACTAGTTCATCAAGCAACTTAATTGGTGAATTTAATGACTCAGGCACTAAAATGAAAGTAGATATATTTCATATAGTATGGAGATTATTCTCACTAAAGCGTTATATGGGGAATAAGCTAGGCGATTATCAAATAATAGTGTTCGTTGAGATTGTAACGAAATGTCAACATAACTTTGACTGAAGGGAAAGAAGAAGTATATTTAAGATGCCGAGAAAGAAAGTTTTGTTTGAGAATAACTAAATATGTCACACGATTAATATTTTTCGCAAGTAAAGTTATTATTTTTTAAAACACAATCTTTTAATTGACTATACACTTTTTACATCTAATTTATCCCATAAAATGGGACTAACAAGTACTAATCAATCATATATCACAACCTAGTGGACACTGAGTGTGATCTTGGGAGTAAGATGTTGATGAAGGAGTGTACTCCACACTCACAAAGATATAATACAATCGAATTCATGAATTGCATAACATATTTAACTTCATCAGACTATTAAAAACAACCACGGAGTGTACAATAAAAGCAACGTCGTAATCTGGAGAAGTAATGTTGATTAAGCAGCTAAGAGCAAGAAGGGTACCTAATACCAGACATACCACAGAGATACAGAATTCGACAAAGTACACGCTAAGATAGACGCACTCCGCTAAGGGGGTACAGTAGATATCAGTGGAATAATTGTATGGTCAATGAGTATAGGTGGGTTTATCTATCCTCAACACTCGCCACAGAGATACAGGAAATTCGAACTTCATCGCTATAATAATGAACACACATATGGTCAGAGTGTATCTGGAAGTAATGTTGATGAAGGGGTACTCCACACTTCCAGACAGGAAGACCCTCAACATCCCGTCTTTAGCACCCATAATGATAAAAAGTGTTGTAAGGTGTCCATAAGGGCAAATAGGGTTGGCGCAATCATATAGGTGCTAGGGTTTGACATAACTAGCCGATTGATCGGAGGGGTCCTCTCCGACCGCCCGTCTAGCGTAAGTAAGGACTAACGTGGAGTTTTGCATGTCATGGACTGTTCAGCTACCCGGGTTCCATCCTTAAGCATCACAGCTTTGCTTTATGAGTACCCAAACTTACGAGTTGACATTACAATACTCGACTTTAGATATATGCTCCTACATTTGGGGCGCTGGTTGGTGTCGTCAGTGATGTAATGTGCATGGGTCATTGGGAAATTTCGGGTCTTCCAACATCAGACTTCGCTCACCATGCTGACCCTGTCAGAGATAATCAAACTCTGATACCCCACCAACATGAGACGCTAAAAGACGAACATTACCAGTTTTCGTGTGTATATTCAAACAAATAGTTTTTAAAAAAAATGATGACAGAAAAAGGTTACCGTTTTAACACATCTAATATTTATATTCGAAAAACAAAAAAAAAAAAAAAAAAAAAAAACGGGTTTACAAAGAAATGTAAATCTATCTATCTACCTAAATAGCTAACTAGCTATATATATAATATATAATATTATATATATATATATATATATATATATATATATATTAGAGGTGAATGTTAGTATTGTATCCGTTTTAGGGGATACTTATACTAGGTTTGGGCTTAGGAGTGAAAGCATTAACGTACTTATTATGCTAATATTGTTAGCGTAATATGTTTAGTCGAGGAATAAATATCTGAAGGCTCTGGTTTGTTTTGAGTTTCATTTATTTAGCCGGGTAAATTTTCGGGACTGCTATATCCCTTCGACTGACCGTGACTGTTGGTGGTGATCTTGTCCTGACATATTACGTTAACAATATTAGCATAATAAGTACGTTAATGCTTCACTCCTAAGCCCAAACCTAGTATAAGTATCCCCTAAAACGGATACAAATACTAACATTAACCTGTAATATATATACCCACCAGAAGCATACGGAGACGCAAAATCCACATCATATATATATATATATATATATATATATATATATAAATCATATAGATAGATATTAAAGAAAATGGATACAGTAGAACCTACTCGAGTTTCACCATAAGGATCTTCAGGGTTAAAACCACTGAATTAATCGAGGTACCGATTAATTGCAGCCGATTACACGTGTGTTTATTGAATAAGATGTTAACATCTTATTCAATGAACCACACATGTAATCGGCTGCAATTAATCGGTACCTCGATTAATTCAGTGGTTCTAACCCTGAAGATCCTAATGGTGAAACTCGAGTAAGTTTTTATTGTATCCATTTCTTTAATAAGTTTGCTCTACTTTGTATTGAGCACTTTGTATTTGTTTTATCGCGGACTTAACCCCTGGATTTTGTGCACCTCCAACAATCGTGCCCATATTCACCGGTAAGCCACCTTTTATCTATATAAATACATAATATATATATATATATATATATATATATATATATAA
>CM042148.1:14739545-14744545 GCA_023376005.1 Doryteuthis pealeii
ATTACACCCGGCGCTTCCATAAGGACCGGTTTAGCTTAGTCTGTAGAGCGCCCGCATAGGAACAAAAAGGTTCCGGGTTCGCTACCGGTAAAGAAATCTGTGCGGTAAAGTGAGTTGATGGTAGTTCTGGTGCTCCAACTTGTACGTCAAAACAATCTCCTTGGTCTAGCGCTAATGAAAAGGGGATAGACTCCCTCGCTATATATATATACACTATACTATACTATACTATACTATTAGTAAACCCTGGCGGTAAGGAAAAAAAACCTAGGCAATTAATTTGCAAGTAAAATACACTATAAATAATTGCCAGATTCTTGTTTTGATGAGCTAATAAGCGAAACTGTTTGTTTGCAGTAAGTGACTCAGTAAGATTAGAATTACTATATATATATATATATAATATATATATATATTATATATATATACCAAACTTGATGGTAACCTTTGCGGTAAGAAAAAAACCCGGCAAAACTTTAAATTTGTAAATGTGTAAAATATACTACCAAACATCACCTGGTGAGAAAATTTTTGGAAAAAAAGAAAAGGCCAAGATAATCGTACCAACCGAAAATAATCGGTTAATACTATAATACTTGGCCAAAAGAAAAAACAATTTATATATATATATATATATAATATATATATATATATATATATATATATGAAAAATAATATATTCATACAAAACCCCAGGATATACTAAAGCTAATAAGTAAAGAGTGCTCATTACCTAAGTAGAGAAAATAATAATAGAATATATATATAATATATATATATATATATATATATATGCATGTTGTTTTGAACTCGTTTTTTGTTTTCAATCCTTTTTAATTGTCAAGCCATCTTTTTTATATCAAGGTGGAATTGGTGTATAAGTCTACCAAAGTTTCTAACACGAGTACTTTCTGCACTACTAAGTTAATTCTTACTTAATTCCACTCTGATATAAAAAAAATGATGGCCAGACATTTAGAAAGGATTGAAAAAATCGTCAGACAAGAATTGTCCGTCGAGTTCAACAAAACATGCATAAAAGAAAAAATGCTGCCAAAATATACTCACTTTAAAAAGTATATATATATAAATTTCTTTTGACGCACAATGACACCTCTCCCCCTACCTCTTACACATCAAACGCAAACAGCAACTCAAAAAGTTTAAAGAATATTCTCTTGCCACCTGAAACACACATCGTTTATCAATGTAACCATACTTAACACACACACACACACACACACAACCTTAAGGTTTATTTCCGCTGTCGTTTATCGCAAAATATTTATACACACACACGCAACCACACACCTAAAAAATGCACAATGTTTCCTTTCGATACACACACTTACACCGTCCCATACTCACGCCGTAAAATAGAATATTTGACGTCATATTTCAAACCGTCTTCCATTTTTTCAAACCTCAAATTTTTTTAAACAGATTGATAAACAAGGACAATCACTCACTTTTCTCGTTATTCTGGGATAAAAATTTCTCATCACCTTCCATATACCAACAAATGCCCTGAAGATGATCTAATTAATAGATCGAAACACTGCAGCGTCGGCCAATAAACTCACCACTTAACCCATTTAAACCTGTGTTTTTCATTTTTCTTAATATACTACATACCGTCGGATTCACTTCTTCACACACACACACACACACACACACACACACACACACACACACACATATGTATATATATATATATATATATATATATATATATATGTTGGCATCCTTCCGTCTACTAAAGACGATGGCGTAGTGTCGGGTTTTTTTCTGCAACTGCGTGAGTGGCTGAACAGACCAATTTTTGAATGGCAATCTCTGGTGCAGTGACTGCAAACAAACATAAATGCTTGCTGGAGTGGCTGTTGTCTCTCCTTCCTTTTGGCTCTCTTTTCCGTGGCGGCTACTTTCCTCTCCTTTTCACTTCTTTTCGTTCCTTGTTTGACGAGGAGTCGCCAGGTCGCACGGTCTTCTGCATGAGCCTCCCATGTGTTGGTGTTAATGCAGCATGTCTTCATATTTCTCTATGTTTCTCTATGTGTGTATGTGTGTGGCTTTATGCCAACAAAGACTAATACGAACTGAGTATTTGGAGAAGAAATAAGTGTTTTGTTTGTTTTTGTTTGTTTGTTTGTGTGTGTGTGTGTGTATGTATGTATGTATGTGTGTGTGTGTGTGTGTGTGTGTGTGTGTGTGTGTGCGTGCGCGCGGTTTTCAGATATCTGCTCCTTTATTCTGATAAGAGTTTAGTTATTGGTGTCCAGTCGGCAATGTTTAATAGTATTCATGGCAAATAACATGTATTATATTGTAATAGGTCGACAGATTGGCTGGTAAGAGATGCATAAAGTAAGAAAAGACCGGTGGGATGATAGATTGATTCTGGGGGGTAGGGGACATTAGTCACCAGGGGGCAAGAATGAAGGTGGGTAAATTGTTGGACATGTTGACAAGAACAGAGATAACTGATTGATCAAGGCACTGGCGTGAAGAAAGAAAGGAAGAAGGAACGAAAGAAAGAAAGAAAGAAAGAAAGAAAGAAAGAAAGAAGGAACCAACAAAAGAAAGAAAGAAAGAAAGAAAGAAAGAAGCAAAGAAAAAAGAAAGGAAGAAACCAAAAAAAGAACGAAAGAAAGAAAGGAAGAAGGAACGAAGAAAGAAAGAAAGAAAGAAAGAAATAAAGAAAAAAACAACAAAAGAACGAAAGAAAGAAAGAAAGAAGAAAAGAAAAAGAAAGAAAGAAGGAACCAAAAAAGGAACCAAAGAAAGAAAGGAAGAAGGAACGAAAGAAAGAAAGAAAGAACCAACAAGAAAGAAAGAAAGAAAGAAAGAAAGAAGGAAAGAAAAAAGAAAGAAAGAAGGAACCAAAAAAGGAACAAAAGAAGAAAAGAAAGAAAGAAAGAAGGAACGAAAGAAAGAAGAAGGGACCAACAAAAGAACGAAAGAAAGAAAGAAGCATGGAAAAAAGAAAGAAGGAAAGGAAATGAGATGATTGGAATTATAATCAGGAAAGAAAATTAAGAAAAAGAAAACAAGAGAGGAAACATTGAAGGAAAAAAAAAAGAAAAACAAAAACAAAAAGAATGAAAACAAAGACAATAGATGAAAAGGTAATGAAGCAGACAAAGGAAGGAAAGATGAGATGGGAAAGTGAAAGAAGGAAAAAAGAAAAAATAGAAGAAGGAAAAAAGAAAGAAGACGAATTATGTAAAGAAAAGAAAGAAAAAAGAAAGAAAAGAAGAAGGGAAAAAACCGAAAAAGAAGACAAAAGACGGAAAGACAAAAATGAAAAAGAAAGAAGACAAAAGAAGGAAAGAAAACGAAAAAAAGAAGGAAACCAAGAAAGAAAGAAAATAAACAAGGGAAAAATAAGATGATTAAATAAGGAAAGAAAAGAAAGAAAAAAGAAAGAAGACAAAAGAAGGAAATATAAGAAGGAAAAAGAAAGAAAACAAAAAGAAGAAATAAACGGAAAAAAAGAAACAAGAAAAGAAAATAGAATGCAGGGGAAAAAAGAAAAGGGGAAAATAGGAAAGGAATGAAGGAAAAAAGAAAAAGAAAAGAAAGAAAGAAAAGAAGGAAAAAAGAAGACAATATTGAAAGTAAATATTGTCTGAAAGGATCAATATTCATTAAATTATTAACACTAGAACTATCCTCATCTTTGTTGTCTCGATTACCAGTTTTCGGTCGATGAGCTCTTCGGTCTGTCTCGTGTATATCGCGTTTAGTATAAATCATAATTCATTTATTACCATTTGCAACAAGAAAACTAATTTTATCAAAAGCAACAGAACAAAAATAAACTGAAGTTTAAACGAAAATTCTATGAATGAAATAAAATATTTTCGCGGAAATAAATCAACATGAATGGAGTCTGTTTGTCAGTTGTGTTTTATTTTTGTAAGTTTTTTTTATTTCACAAATCTAGTTGTTACAATTACTGCGTAATTTCGTAAAAGACTGTAAACCAAAGATTTTTAACCAGGGTTTCAGAAAGTGCGCCATATTGCTCAAAACAACTAAAATGGGGATACTCCTCTGGATTATTCATCAGATAACTACAGTATTGTTAAACTTGAAACAATACATTGACGACAGGAAAGTACACTGGTCAAAATAACAAAGAACATACTAGGCTGAATAATTTATAGAAGAAGAAGAAGAAGAAGAAGAAGAAGAAGAAGAAGAAGAATGAATGAATGAAACAGAAAGAGGATGAAGAAAAATGAAAAAAAAGGAGAGAAAAACACATGTTAAAAAGAAAAAAGATCGAAAAATAAAGAAAGGGATGAGAAGACAAAAGAAGGAAATAAATAGAGAAAAAAAGAGATCGCATAGAGAGAAAATTAGAAGAAGAAAAAAGGCATTAGGAATAAAGAAAAGAGGAAGGTGAGAGACAAAAAGACGGAATGAAAAAGAGGACAAGAAAAAAAAAGAGAAAGGAAGAAAAAAGGCTACAAAAGAAGAAAATGTGCAGAAATAAAAGAAATAAGAGAAAAGAAGAAAGAAAGAAAATGAACAAAATGAATAAGTGAAGAGAAGAGAAGAAAATGAGAAAAAAGTCAATGAAAGGAAATAAAAGAAAAAGAAAAAGAAGGAAAGAAGGAAAAAAGAAAGAAGGAAAAAAGGGAAGAAAATGAGAAAAGAAGATAAAAGAATAAAAAGATTTTGAAAAATAGGCAAAGGGAAAGAAAAACAAAAGAAAATAGAAAATGCTTAAATAAGAAAGAAGATTTAAAAAACGAAGGAAATGAATAAAAACTTATTGAAGAAAAGAATATGTGAAAGAAAAGAAGCATATAGAAGACAAAAGAAAAGACGGGAGAAAGAAAAAGAGAAAGAGAAAGAAAAGAAGACACATTGTAGGCAAAAAGAATGAAAAAAAGCAGTAAAAAAAGTAAAGACGAAAGAAGGAAAGAAAAGAAGGAATCAGAAAGAAAACAAAGGAAGGATAGAAAAGAAGAAAAAGAAGACAAAAA
>CM042148.1:14749545-14759545 GCA_023376005.1 Doryteuthis pealeii
TATATGCTCGTTTTGTTGTTGTTGATAGTGCTGATAATATCATCTGCTGTGACCTTGTTGGGTGGAAACCGTTCTTGGGTCTCAGTCATTTTGGAGTGACCCTGAGTTTCTTACAGGCGTTGAGGAAGATGATACCGGTGCGAGTTTGTGCCAGTTCTTTTAAGATCCATTTCAGTCGTCTTTTTTTCGTGGAGTTGTTTACCTTCCAAGATCGGTGTTGTTTGCATGTTGTTGTTGAATCCAGAGTAATGTGCTGGAGAACATGACGGCAATACACGGCAACTGCCGTGGTCAGAGAGGAAAAGAGCAAGACATTGTCTTGCCTACCGGAGTCGAACCCGCGTCCTGCCGAATGCAAGAAAGTGAGACTTGGGCGTTGCATGGACGCGAGGTTCGACTCGGGTGCCCGGATGTTGTGGGCCTACTCGCGTCCGCTAGAATGCAACAAAGTGAGACTTGGGCGTTGCACGGACGCGAGGTTCGGTTCAGGTGCCCGGATTTTGAGAAGGCTCCATCCATAAGTAGCTGGAATCTAAGGAGAACGACAGAATCAGAGCTGCGCGCGCACCGGCAGAGACTAAACAACGTAAGACCTTAATTGAAACTAGTGAGAAAAGACAAAAGAACAGTGACGAACTTAACCAGTTTTGCGGCGGACTTGATTGTGGACCCCCCCCCCTCAACACATAATTTTTTTTTCATTCAACAAATTTACGAATTCCATATTGATTCTCCTTTATTTCTTACATTTTCATCTGAATTTTGTATTCACCATCTGAAAATTTAAGTAAAGGACGTCTAATGATCATGCTATCTTGAACAAACCCTGGAAGCAGTATCTCGACGTAGAAAATGGACACGGCGAATCGAGTTCAAATCCTGGACGAGACTGTTTACATTTCACAACCACTCATACTCTTAGCAAAGATAGGAATTCTTCTCCCTCCAGCTATGGGTAAATGTAGGACAGATCGGGCTCTTTAACATTGGTATAGCTAACGGTCTAGGAGAAGCTATTAATTTCCTTTTAAAATTTGATTTTGTGTAAAGGTTGTGTAAAATTTGATCATGTGTAAAGGTTGGATGTATATATATATATATATATATATATATATTTATATATATATATGGGCCGGGTTAGCTCAGACGGTAGAGCGTTCGGCTAGAAATCACAAGGTTCCTAGCGGTCCTCGCCAACTCAGCGTTATGAGTAGCACAGGGATCTGTGTGGTAAAGTAAGGAGCTGATGGTAGGTGTGGCGCTCCACCTCAGATGCAAAAACAATCTCCTTGGTCTAGCGCTAATGAAAATGGGATAGACTCCCTCGCTGATTGGCTGATACCGACATTAGGCCGCCCCGGCGACTTTACTTTACTTTACTATATATATATATATACATATATCGACGTAGAATCTACACGGCGAATCTAGTTCAAATCCTGGAGGAGACTGTTAGCATTTCACATACCACACATATCCTTGTGAAAGATATGAATCTAATTACTCTCCTTACAGATATGGATAAATAGTATGGTAGATTGGGATCTTTAACCTTGGTATGGCAACCGGTCTAGGAGAAGAAAAGCTCTAAATTCAGACCTTTTAATGTCCACTTAAAATTTGACCTTCTGTCGCATTCTGTTTCTGAGAGTAGAAGTTATATATATATATATATATATATATATATATATATATATATAATGTAGGAAAAACTTTTGAATTTGTTTTATGTGATAATTTATTTCAACTGCAAGATTCATCAACATTAGACAGAGCAAAAACATGGTTTTCGCTGATTTTTCTCCAGAATTCCGGTGTTTAATCATCTCTCACTTTGATCCTGATCACCAAACATATGAATATGGGTGGAAATAGAACTATAACCGCTAATATGACCGATATTTAAGCCTTTTTCTTTAACACACACTCACACACACACACACACAAATATATATGTATATATATATATATATATATAAATATATATATATATGTATTTGTATGTGTGTGTATGTGGTAAAGACAAAGGCTTAAATATCGGTCATATTAGCGGTTATAGTTCTATTTCAATCCATATTCATATGGGCTTCATCAGACCGCTACTATAGACCCAGCTTAGAAACATTCCAATGAACCTGGGGATTTAGCTATTGATATATATATATATACATAATACATTCATCTCTCTCTCTCTCTCTCTCTCTCTCTATATATATATATATATATATATATATATATATATATATATATATATACACCTCCGCACGAGCAGGATACGACACAAGGTCAATTTCTTAAGCGGAGTTTAACAGGTTTGAATTCAGAGTTTTCCTTCTCCTAGACTGGTTACCTAGCCATGGTTAAAGAACCCAGTCTGCCCTGCTATTTACCCATAGATTGGGGGAAGAGTAGGATTCATACCTTTCCCAAGGGTATTAGCGCTAAGTGAAAATGCAATTACCACGTCCAGGATTTGAACTCGGGGCGACGAGTCCATTTCCCATGACTTTAACCATTACACCACGCGCTTCACACATATATATATATATATATATATATATATATATATATATATATATACATGTTACAACGTTGTGGTAATCCACCTGGTTTCTCAGAATAAAAACGGATATTATTTGGCATTACTTATTACCAAACTCCTCCTGAAACTCTGTAACTTTTCCAGCCAAAAACGTCGAACTTATCCTTATCTTTTTCTCAATATCAAGAAGACATTCAGGGCCTATTAAATAAGCACTAATTAACCTCTGGAAGAACTCCAGTGAACTTTCAGTGATTTGCTCGTTAGGACGTTGTCGTGGCAATTGCAACATTGTCCAAGTTACCTACCATGATATCGATATCTTTATTTTTGTAAATGTCCAATGACATTCATAATAATCATAGTTATTATCACAACATGAATGGATTTCGTCGCCATTTTGATGACATTTGGCGCCATTTTTTATGACATGCGCATTCAACCATTTCCTGTGATCACGATCGACTTGTTTTCTTCGGCGAGCGGGAGAAAATGTGATCGTTGGTCAGTGCTACTTTCAGGAATTTATAAAATTAGATGACAAATTTATTCATTTAGTTAAAATTGTGCGTGAGATATTTTAAGTGGAAAGAGGCTGCACAGTAGAGTAGGTCGATTTTTAACTTTTAAAAAATATCAAATTGTCCATCTATGCGAAAATTGTGTGTTAGTCTACAGAATACTGATACCAAAAATTAGATCTTTTACTTGCACTATTGTTTGAAGAAATAGCATCAAAGATCGTCTATTAAAATGCACTAAAAATCCTCATTTTCTAAATGATAAATTTTTTGCAAAAGCAAGGATTTTTAGTACATTTTAGTAGACGATCTTTAATGCTATCTGGTCAAACAATGGTGCAAGTAAAAGATCTAATTTTTGGTATCAGTATTTAGTATACTAACACACAACTTTTCCATAGATGAACTATTTGATATTTCTAAAAAGTGAAAAATCGACCTACTCTACTGCACAGACCCCAGTCCACTATCTTGGCAGTTCCACAGTAGGTCCATTGGCAGGGGAAAGTCCGAGTCGACTGGGCTGCCGAGCTGTTGCAGTGTGCTCTCTCAGGTAGTACTGAGTCACTTCATGAGATGCAAGCATCCCCGGAAGCCCCAGCGCTTGTACTCAAGCGCCAGGTTGTGTTGTGGATTTATATGAGTAGTAAGTGTCCCAATTCTACTACTATCGATGTGTGAGGTCAGGTCTTCTTTCTTTCCTGCTACTAGTACCATGTAAACTAGTACTACCTTTTCCATGGTCGGTCTGCTGGCGACTAAACTGGCACCCCCATCAGGCATGCCTTAGCGTGTCTGATGAGGTGGATATGTGGATACTCAGCATCACTAAAAACAAGAGTTGTCAAAGGACGGATGAGCTCCAGGGAAGCCAACGGCTATCCACATCGATCGATATTCCTTACATAAAGACAATATGATTGGGATTGTGTGTGCATGTATGTGTATGTGTGTGCTTGCGTGTGTCTGACTATGTGTGTGTATTCGTAAGGACATGTGTTCATGTTTATGTGTTCGTGTTTATGTGTGCGTGTGTGTGTGTGTGCACGTATTTTTGTGTGTGTATCTGCCAATGCGTGTGTATTTGTATTGATATGTGGCTGTGTTTGTGTGTGTGTGTATGTATGTGTAAGTGTGTGATTATTAGAATGTTCATATTTTTGTTTAATGCTATTTGGTCAAACAATGATGCAAGTAAAAGATCTAATTTTGGTATCAGTATAATAAGTGTGCGATTATTAGAATGTCATATTTGTGATTGTGTTGTTGTTTGTGAGTGAGTTTGTATCTGGGTGTGTATTTGTGTAGGCATGTGCCCTGTTTATGTGAATGTATTTGTGTGGATATGTGTCTGTTTCTGTGCATGTGGGTGTGTTTATGAGTTTGTGTGTTTATGTTTTTGTGAGTGAGTGTGTCTGTCTATGGGTGTGTGTATTTATGAAGACATGTGCCCTGTTTATGTGTGTTTAATGTGTGTTTAATATGTGTGTATGTCTGTCTGTCTATGTGTGCATTATGTAATAAGTAATTGTGAGTTACCTTCCCTACTTTATGATTACCTCCCCTTTGAAAAACCCTATGGAATACTAGACTATATAAACTCTCAATAAGTGTACCAATTATTCTAAGTGGAATAAAAGCTTTCCAAAGTCTATCGGTGTTATCGTTTGTCATTACACCAATAAAAATGGAGAACTCTCTACTGATTTCTAGACTATATAAACTCTCAATAAGTGTACCAATTATTCTAAGTAGAATAAAGCTTTCCAAAGTCTATCGGTGTTATCATTTGTCATTACAACAATAAGAATGGAGAACTCTCTACTGAATTCTAGACTATATAAACTCTCAATAAGTGTACCAATTATTCTAAGTAGAATAAAGCTTTCCAAAATCTATCGGTGTTATCATTTGTCATTACACTATATTTGTGTAGACATGTGTGCATCTTTTCTTTGTGTGCGTGTGTCTATTTATGTCTGTTTATGTGGTGAGGTGTCCATATGTGTATGTGTATCTGTATGTGTGTGACTCTGTGTATATCTTTGAGGACATGTGTTCATGTTTATATGCATGTGTGTATATTTGCAGGAGTATGTGTGTCTGTCTGTACATGTGTGTATGTATTTGTGTGGATGTGTGTCCCTATATGTATTTACGTGTCCGTGCGTTTATGTGTCTACCAGTTTCTATGTGTGCATATTTGCGTGTCCGTGTTTGTGTGTATATGCGTGTGTATGTATGCATTTGTGATTGTATATCTCTTTGTCTATGTCTGTGGGTGTATTTGTGTCAACATGCGTCCGTGTGTGTGTGTGTGTGTGTGTGTATATGTGTGTGTGTATGTGTGTGTTTGTGAGTATTTGTGTGTGTGTTTGTGTATTTGTCTGTGTGAGTATTTGTGAATGTGTATGTGTTTGTGTGTGTGTGTGTGTGTCTTTCGCTCTATTTGTCTGTCTCTCTATATACATGTATTTGTGGAGATAGGATGGATGTAGTAGAATCCGACAGTATGAGGTAGATAGAAGGATTGTGAACAAGAAATGAAAACTCAAAACAAATCTAAGAGTTAAAACGTTTCGTCCTAATTCATACGGACATCATCGGTCAAATGATTTTTATTGAAAGCAAAATTTCGTGCAAGTACAAGTGAATTTGGTGAGGGATGTGTGAGTATATGTCTCTCTCTAAGTCTATGTATGTGGGTGTATTTGTGTGAACATGCTTCCGTGTGTGTGAGTGTTTGTATGTGTGTTTGTGTGTGTGTGTGTTGTCTGTCCCTCTGTCTATATGTCTGTCTGTGTATATGTGCATGTATTAATGCGTGTTTGTGTGTGTTTGTTTATGTGTACTTATATGTGTGTGGATATGTGTCCGTGTTTGTGTCCGTTTGTCAATCTATATATGTGTGTGTATATGTATTTGCGTGGACATTTGTTCGTGTTGTATGTATATGTGTATGTCTGTTTATGTCTGTCTGTCAATGGTGTGTGTGTTTGCTTGTGTCTGTTCATCAGTGAATGTATTTTTGTAAACATCTATCCATGTTTGTATGTATGTGTGTGTATCTGTGTGCGTGTGTTTGAGTATGTCTGTTTATGTGATAATGTGTTTATGTATGTGTATGGACATGTGGCCCGTGTGTGTATGTATGTGTGTAAACCTATGCGTATCTGTGTATTATATGTGTGTATGTGTGTACTTGTGAATGTCTCTGTCTGTCTATATGAGTGTGCATTTTTGTTGACATGTGTCCATGTTGTGAGCGGGTATATGTGTGTGTGCGTACATGTGCGTGTATGCCTGCCTGACTAACTATGTGTATGTATATTTCTGTGGATATGTGTCTGTGTTTGTGTGTGTGTGTGTGTTTTGTGTTAGTTTTTGGTTTGGTTTGTTTTGTTTTACGGCATATCAACCCCAGTGGGTCATTTAATGCCGATAAAGTTTTGAAATAAATCAATTCCTAATGGATAATACAATTTTTTAAATAAATACACTGTTCTATTTAACCCATAGATGGGACCCTAACAGGTACTACCACTCCGGATCAGAGTGGACCAGGGAGCAATGGTGATGAAGGGGTGCTCCCCATTCCCAAACCTCCAAAACTGGAACCTCACTATCAGATAGAGTTTAACGTCATTCCCAGGACATGTAGACCCGCAGCCACCGCCTTCTAGCACCCATATGATAAAAAGGGATTGGGGCTTGCCATAAAGGCAATAGGTTTGGGAAAATCATATAGGTGCTAGGGCTTGACGTGACCAGCCGGTTTGTGTTAGTGTGCGACTCTGTTGTTAATTACTCAGGTTAGACTACCTTAAGCAAGTTAAGCAAATTTAGGTAAGCAGCTACGGGCCTGTTCAGTACTTAGATGGGTGACCGCTTAGTAACAGCCGATGTAATTGCTGTTACTAAGCGGTCAACCATCCAAGTACTGAACAGGCCCGTCGCTGCTTAAGTTCTTTTCTTTTTAAGCTAAGATTATTCTGCCTTAAGCCAGCTTAGTACCTAGACCGGTGACCTCTTGGTAACAGCAGGGAGTATAAGTACCTACTGTTACTAAGCGGTTACCCATCTAACTACTGAGCAGGCTCATCGCTGCTTAACTTCTTTTCTTTGAAGGTAAAGATTAGTCTACCTTAAGCCAGCTTAATACTTAGATGGGTGACCACTTAGTAACTGCAGTTAGTTTAAGTACCTATTGTTACTAAGCGGTCACTCATCTTACTACTGAGCAGTACGTCGCGGCTTAACTTTGTTTTCTTTTTAAACCAAGGTTAATCTCTCTTAAGCCAACGTACTTAGACTGGTGACCTTTTAGCAACAGCAGGTAGTGTAAGTACCTACTGTTACTAAGCGGTCACCCATTTAACTACAGAGCAGGCTTATCGTTGCTTAACTTCTTTTTAAGCTATTACCTGAATACTAGATATAATTTACCTAAATGTGTTTGTGTGCCGCCTTGGAGAATTGATTAGGGAATTTGTCTCGTAGATCAATTTGCTAATGTAAAGAGTTCGATCCTAAGTGTGTGTTTATTTGTGTGGACATGTGTCCGTGTGCGTTTCTGTTTGCTTATCTATGTGTGGTGTGTGGTGTATGTGTGTATGTGTGTACGTGTGTGTGTGTGCACCAGTGCTGTTCTTCTGAGAGTATGTCTCCTTGTCCCGTAAAATTTCGTGACTGTTCTTTGAGCCACTTCTTCACTACAGATTTCACTTCCTCGTCACTGAAATAATATTTGCCTCTCAAACCCTCTTTCATGAGACCGAAGAGATGATAGTCTGAGGCAAACATTATTCCAGTGATGAGGAAGTGAAATCTGTAAAATCTGAAATTCTATCTACTTCACTCCTTCCTCCTTTTTTGCTTATTGACTTAAAAAAAACTTATTTGTTTATACAACCGTGATGATTTGTTTAGTTAAATCTGGAATTAATATCTTGTTCTTTTTTCTACATGTTAAGAGAGGTGTACGTTATAGTGTACCTTGAATACCGAAACCGTGGCAGAGATAAAAACATTTCTACATATATATATATTGAGAATTTCCATCATTGGAGTAAGAACTATATCCAAGTCCTGAAGATGGTCTAATAAGAGACCGAAACGTTGCACCGTCGACAATAAACATCAAGTTTCTATAACATCCCGTGTTTGTCTACTTTTCTCCACATACTGTCGGATTAACCTCCTCACATTTCTACCATATATATATATGTAATTACCGAAATATTCTAACTGAAAATACACACATTCTACACAAAGAAAAGATTAAACAAAAACTCCAAATACTAGAAGCTTTATACATAAAACAATACAAACCATCCTTGAAGAAAAATTAATTTCCAATACAGTACACACATTCTAAAATGCCTATAACACCTTTCTCACCAATTCTTCTCCTTCCAGCCTCCACATTAATATGATTAAAAAAAAAATGGAATACATCACCCTTGATGATGGCACTATAACTACAACATAAACTCCGGCAGTTAGCTGTAATTAATCAATATCTTGATTAATTCAGTGGATTTAACCCTGAAGATCCTTATGGTAAAACACGAGTAGGTTATTTCTGTACATTCCATAGTAATATATATATATATATATATATTGTAGTTTGAGTGGAAATAAATAGGGGGAATTACTTCCGGACAGTACCACCAATATTATTAATGTTATAACTCCTGAGTATGTATGTTTTCTGTTAGAATTGTCTTAAAATCCAAGCTTTATTTAGTGTTGAACACTGAATGATAGTACGTTTGACAATATGTTACCATCTACGGATATATACATGTATATAAAATTACACAACAATAACAGGATATGTATTTATAGTAAATTCATTGTTTATTTTACAAATTTATAATAGATTTATAAAATATTTTTCGAAGTTGCGTAAATATGTACTACTTAGCTAGATATTTCTTTATTCATATTTTACGTTTGAATTCAATTCTATTAGATGCGTCCTGAATATATATATATATATATATATATTATATATATATATATATATATAGTTGTACCTTGACTTACGTGTTAAAATTCGTTCTGCTCGTAGCTCAATCTCATCGTATATAAATTAATTTTCCCTATTGAAATAAACTGAAATACTAATAATCCGTTCCAGCCCCTCTAAAAAGCACCCCAATTTTTGAGAAAAAAAGTTTTTAATAAAGAAGAAAATACTACTGTATTGTATAAATAAGTCGGCGAAGAGAGGGAGTCTATCCCCTCTTGAACGTTGTAACTCGCGTGTTTTTTGTGTTTTTTGGGGGTTTTGGGTTCTTTTTCATAAAAACTGCCTGTAAAACCAATATTATAATCTTGGCTTTTACTTAGGATTGAACACTGCATGAAACGTGTGACCGATTCTACGGAACAGATTGACAAAAAAGGAAAAAAATTGATGTGGGTTCTAATTTTAATTTTCAACCACAAAACAATGAAGTGGAGAGTAAGTCGGATGAAATAAATTCTCTGTGATGTTTTGAAAAATCTCTAGAAAAACCACACTTCTTAATAGAAGTCCCTACTAATTACAGTCACTATAATTTCCCCACATTTCACACCGCGGTGGGGTAAGGAAAAAAAAAAGGCCCCACATCTCGTGGTGATCGCACCATCTTTATCACCCTATCATCTGATTTAACGAACGCATCTTTTGGTATCAAGATGATCGCAATAATTGTTTTGAATAATTAATTATTGGTTATTCTAATTAGATTAATTATTAATTCGGATTCCGCCTTCACTCACCGTTGTTTTTTTTGTTCGTTTATTTAAAAAAGCAAAAACAAAAAACGAAGATACTTTTGATACACTTTTCAATAGGTGTATCAAAAGTATCTGTGTTTTTCACCCCCAAAATTATTTTGGGGGACACTTCTATGGGACCACGACACCGTTTTTTACTATGAGT
>CM042148.1:14762045-14775385 GCA_023376005.1 Doryteuthis pealeii
ATACTCAGCCTTGTCGGGTGTTTCTGATCGGACTCTGGTACCTTCTCGAACTCTGGAAACTTCTCGAACTTAGGAGCCTTCTTGTCGAACTCAGAATCCTTTATGTCGTAATCGGGAGCCTTCCCGAGCCTGACAAAAAACACATGAAAAAGGCAGGAGGAAACATCAGCCGAAACGTAGTGTATATAGCAATGGAAATGATGACAATAATCTGAATAATCAAAATAATACAACTATCAAGCCTCATCTCAAAAGTTCATAAAAATTATAATAAAAAAGCAAATAAAAGACAAATAAAAGAAAAAAATACAAACAAGAATAATAATAAAAATAAACAAGTTACAAACAAGAATATATAACGAATAAAATATAATAAAAATAATATATAGATGAAGAATAATCAAGCTAAGTTCCAATTACTGTCGAATTGGTAAGACACGGCAACAAGCGGTTGTAACTTAATACAATCCCGTCTTGTCGCAATTCTACTGCAGAATGACAGGGTATTTATAAAACTCCACAATATCATAGAAACCAAGCAGCCAATCAGAACTCAAGGAATGGAATCACCCAAATGCATAAATTGACTATTCTTGATTTCTCTAAATACCAACTGTCTTGGACACTGCTTAAGTTGTGCTTAGCTAGTTGCTGTTATTCAAACCAACAGTAGACTAACTGACTTCAATATGGCGCTGCAAACAGGATTCGAACCTGTGAGGGTGGATCTTACTCGTCTGCAGTGGATGTCATCGGCATATTCTAAGCCCCATCGACAGGGTCAGAAGTACACAATAATAAAATAGTGGACATAAGAGAGAACAATGATTAAGATTAACAGAGAGAGAGAGAGAGAGAGAGAGAGAGAGAGAGAGAGAAGGAAGAGAAACAAAGAGATGGGGAAGAGAGAGAGAGAGAAACAGAGTGAGAGAGTGTGAGGAGGATGGAAAGAAAGTAAGAAAAATAGAAAGAAAGAGATGGAGAAGAGAGAGAGAGAGAGAGAGAGAGAGAGAGAGAGAGAGAGAGAGAGAGAGAGAGAGGGGGGGACACAGTGAGAGTGTGATGGTGAGGGAGAGAAAGAACAGAGTGAAAAAGAAATAGAAAGAGAGAGATGGGAAAGAAAGAGAAAGGGAGAGACTGAAAGAGAAAGACAGACAGATAGTGTGAGAGAATGAGAGAAAGAAAAAGAAATGAACACACAGAGAGAGAGAGAGAGAGAGAGAGAGAGAGAGAGAGAGAGAGAGAGAGAGAGAGTATGTGTGAGGAGGATGGAAAGAAAGTAAGAGGGTGAAAAAATAGAAAGAAAGAGATGGAGAAGAGAGAGGGAAAGAGAGAGAGAGAGAGAGAGAGAGAGAGAGAGAGAGGGGAAAAGAGGGGGAACACAGTGAGAGTGTTATGGCGAGGGAGCGAAAAAGAAATAGAAAAGAGAGATGGGAAAGAAAGAGAAAGGGGGAGAGGGAAAGAGAAAGACAGACAGAAAGAGTGAGGTAAGGATAGAAAGAAAGAGAAAGGAACAGAGTGAGAGAGTGTGTGAGAGAGAGAGAGAAAAAGGGAGCGAAAGAGAAAGAGAGTGAGAGAGAAAGGGAAAAGAAAGAAAGAGAAAAGAAGAGAATGAAAGAGAGAAAGAGAAAGGAAGAGAGAGGGGGATTGAATAAGTGAAAGGTGTGGGGTTAAATTATGAAAGTAGAAATCAACAACTGAGATCGATTTAACGAAGAACGATAGAAGCGCCCTCTGGTGACTTTTCCGAGAAACACAAGCACTTCCCTATTCATAATTAAATGGTAAGATGAGTTTCATATTACAGGTGCTGGTGCTGCAATTTCTTAGAGAGAGAGAGAGAGAGAGAGAGAGAGAGAGGAGAGAGAGAGAGAGAGAGAGAGAGAGAGAGAGAGAGGGGGAGTTTGATCCACTAACGTTTATTTGTTAACGAGAGCCTTAATGGAATTGACTATTTTCATAGAGAGAAATAGATAGATAGATACCTAGATAGATAGATAGATAGATAGAGAGAGAGAGAGAGAGAGGGGGGGGAGATAGATAGATAGATAGAGAGAGAGAGAGAGAGAGAGAGAGAGGAGAGAGAGAGGGGGAGTTTGATCCACTAACGTTTATTTTGTTTACGAGAGCCTTAATGGAGTTGACTATTTTCATAGAGAGAAATAGATAGAGATAGATACCTAGATAGATAGATAGATAGAGAGGGTGGGAGATTGATAGATAGATAGATAGATAGATAGATAGAGAGAGAGAGAGAGAGAGAGAGAGAGAGAGAGATATATATATATAATAGAGAGAGAGGAGGGTTGATCCACTAACGTTTATTTGTTAACGAAAGCCTTAATGGTGGTGACTATTTTTCATAAAGAGAGATAGATAGAGATAGATAGATAGATAGAGAGAGAGAGAGAGAGAGAGAGAGAGAGAGAGAGAGAGGAGAGATAGATAGATAGAGAGAGTGAGAGAGAGAGAGGGGGGAGTTTGATCCACTAACGTTTATTTGTTAACGAAAGCCTTAATGGTGGTGACTATTTTTCATAGAGAGAGATAGATAGAGATAGATAGAAAGATATATAGATAGATACAGAGAGATAGATAGATAGATAGAGAGGAGGGATAGATAGATAGAGAGATAGAGAGAGACAAAGAGAGACAAATAGAGAGAGAGACAAGAGAAAGAGAGAGAGAGAGAGAGAGAGAGAGAGAGAGAGAGAGAGAGAGAGAGAGAGAGAGATGAAGGACAAATCAGAAGAGAAAGGGAGAAAGATGTTAATCGCGATCGGTTGTGTGTGTGTGTGTTATTGAGTACATAAATACTTAAAATCCTTCGAAGACGTGTGCACCGGGATATGAACGCGCATGCGCAACTACGTTTTGGAAGAGCGCGTGTAATTTTAATTGCAACTTGGTTTCAGACACGGGGGGACGTGAGCAGGGACCGATGTGCATCTGTCCCTGGGAGCGTGTGGGCAAGTGTTTGTATGCAACAGCAAACGTTCGGATCTGAGTTTTTCGCCAAATAGACAACAGACGGCGAAAGCTGATAAAAAAAATTGGAGAAGTGAAATAAACGTAGTATCACATACCACCTTGTGTCACATCCTACTCGTTCACACCGGACCAGTGTCCAGTGGCTTCGACCTCTGGACCGGTACTGTAATTAACGGCATTGATCCCATTGATGGTACTCTTCAACTTGTTCCTTGTAATTCCTTCATAAAATAAACTGAACCCTCATTTTATGTCCGTGTTTTGTAATAAATGTTTTATTTTTCTTGCACCCGTTATTTTACAATACTAATTTTTTATATATTTTCTTTATTTATTTTAATATTCACTTCAATGTGTATATTCTAAAAGTTTTTATTTTGTGAGAATGGTTAGTTTTAAAGTGGGGGTTCGTTTTTCACTTCAACTTTTTACTCGTAAATTCCTACCATAAAATTAGACTTGGCTCAGATAATGCCCAAGCCTAAT
Organism: Doryteuthis pealeii; assembly: GCA_023376005.1. Classification (NCBI taxonomy): domain Eukaryota; kingdom Metazoa; phylum Mollusca; class Cephalopoda; order Myopsida; family Loliginidae; genus Doryteuthis; species Doryteuthis pealeii. Next base: position 14,765,523 of record CM042148.1, read on the forward strand.
TTTATGGTAGGTATTTACGAGTAAAAAGTTGAAGATTACCTTTTGTTGTTATTTCTTTACTTTCTTTTTTTTGGCTTTGGTACTCTAAAATAAAAACATCAGATTTTAATCATCGTCGACGAAAAAAAAAATTACGGTCATAAAAGGAGGATCCAATTTATGCCTAAATTGTAAAACGAACCCCCACTTTAAAACTAACCATTCTCACAAAATAAAAACTTTTAGAATATACACATTGAAGTGAATATTAAAATAAGTAAATAAAATATATTCAGTATTGTAAAATAACGGGTGCAAGAAAAATAAAACATTTATTCAGTTTATTTTATGGTAGGAATTTACGAGGAACAAGTTAAGGATTACCCCATTGATCTCCCCAGGCAATACCTGTTCCCTTGATCTAAAGAGACAGGGCTGGGTTTATTGCCCAGTACCTGAGGTGCCCTTGAGGGGGAATGCGCTGGGATCTACTCTTTTTTTGCACCTACCATCCAATGAGCTTCGGTTTGTGGGTGGTCCCACATTAAAAAGACGTTGTGTCACACCCGCATATGTGGGATGCGAGGCAAATAACGACTCGTTCACTACGCGTAGGATGGGACACAAGTATCGAACGCACTGTTCAGTAGTAATGGATCAGCGAGACTAGCTTGCTAACTATTATACCACGATAGGATGCCTTTGTACTTACTCAACCCGTTCGTCACGGGTAGGATGTGACAAAAGCTCACAAGTATGGGGACATCCAGTGACGATCGAACGCGCTGTTATGTAGTAATGGATCAGCGAGACTAGCTTGCTAACCATTACACACGACGGTATGTATTTACTCAACCCGTTTGCTGCGGGAGGGATATGAGACAAGGTCGCAAGTTTGGGGCATCCGGCGAGGATATTATGTTCGCTTTTGGATTAATACACTTGGAACCCCTCATATCCCCAAGCTATGGGTTAAATAGTTCCGCTACATTTCTACTAGAAGGGTGGCTTTGGCATTAGATGACCCACTAAGGTTGATATGCCATTAAACAAAGAAACCAAACCAAACTAAATAATCTTCCCAAAGAACTGCTAAAGAAAGACCTAACAAGAGTCCCGTGTTTAAAAATGTTGTTGTTGCTCTTGTTGATTCGCTTGGCTACTGTTGATATAATTCTGTTACATAATGAATTGGCATAGCCTATCATTTTTGTAATGAAGTGTAGTTATATTCAAATCTAACGATAATGGAAGAGTTCATAGAGTTTTATTGATAGCCTGAAACCGAAGTAATCTGAACTGGGTTTCTGTGATTGGCTTAGAGAGTCACCTGGTCGGATGAGACTGGGAAACTGGGAAAGTGAGAATTTTAGTTAGTTCAGAGTTGAGGCCGGCGGTTGTTAAGGCCAGATGCATTCCATCTCTGCTGATACTGATTCTCCCGGTCACGCGTGGTTAAGATGGTATCGGGAAATAAAATTATGTGCACACAAAATATGTCTCTGTGTTCATTTGTTGCAATGTATTATTTACGTGAAAAGTCTTGGATAATATCTTTAGAATAAGGTAGTTCTAGAATATTATATCTTCTGCAGTTTTTAATTCAATTATGTGCCAAGACATAACTGGAAAAAATAAGTGGCTTCAAATTATCTTTAGTTTAAATATAATCAAGTAAGGACTTAAAAATCTTTTTTTTAAGCAAAAAGGTTCTCCTTCCTGTAGAAAATTCCTTTGCTTTAAAAAAAAAAAACCACCATTATGCAAGTTAATTAAAACAAAACGAATAATTCTGCTTTTAACTTTGTCAATAAGAACCAAGATAGAACCTAGTTCCAGGGGGAGATAACCCCGATAAAAAACAAACTCCGATTCAGAAGAGAAACCCATACGATGAGGAAGATAAAGAACAGAAACCCATTCAAAGTTCATAATACAATGATGAGTCAAAAAGTAATGATATTTTGTTTAGGACAGGTATACTTACCAACAGAGAAACGTATCATTCATCAAAATGAAGCTGGTCGTCTGTGGATCACATCCCTACTTCTCCACACAGTCACCGTTTCTATCAATAGCAATGTTCCACCTTCGAATGAGAGCATGTATCCCTGCCCCGTAAAATTCTGTTGACTGTTCTTTGAGCCACTTCTTCACTACAGATTTCACTTCCTCGTGATAATTTGTATAATTTGAATTATTCGGACTATTGTCCTCACCTTTATTGTTATGTGTACAACGTTTCGGACGATGTGCCCTCCGGCCTTCTTTAGGTATTCTCTTGTCGGACTCGGGTACCTTCTTGTAATAATCGGGAGCCTTCACGGAACTTTGAACCCAACCCTTTATTCAATCCACGGGGCTATACTGTTCTCATTCCGCTAACCATGACTGGGTACAAGTGTTAATTATTTTTCTATGTTATCGTCGCTCTTGACCAGAAATGAAACTGCAGCCTAGAAATAACTGTCACTTAGAACTGTATTAACCCAACGTCTACATCCACTACGCCATTTGTCCAATTAGATACATCGGCCGAAACGTTGTACAGATAACAATAAAGATGAGGACAATAATATTCCAAATAGAAGTTAATCATCATCATCATCATCATGTCGCGCAAGCAGCACGGATATCCATGACAATCTCTCGCCAACCTTCCCTATCACTCATTGCCCCTGGGAGGTTTTCTGCGCAGCAACCAGCATCCTCGCATAGATGGTCAATGTAGGTCCTTGGTGGGCGACCCACACTAGCATGTCCATGTGTTGGCTTCCACAGGAGAACGTCGCTTATGAGCTCATCCTTGCTTCTCCAGCAGTGTCCTGCATGCTTTCCGTCTAACTCGGATGGTTTGTGAGATGGTGGGCAGGTGGCCATACAGCTGCTTCCTTGTGGGGTGTTGTTTCCACGACTTGTTCAAGACTGCACGTAGCATTCTTGTGCAACTCCCATCCAGCTTATTCTCAAGGCACTTCGTTAGGGTCCAAGCGGTGCAGCCATACAGCAGTACGGATATAACAACGGTCTGGAAGAATTATCTTTTTAACTTGTCAGTGAGATCGGACCTCCATATGACATTTAACACGTCTTCTGGTTCCCGGATGGTTGACTGAAGATAATCAGCCCTGTAAACTGTTTTTGTGTTGGCATCCTTCCGTCTACGAGAGACGATGGAGTAGTGTCCATTTTTTTTATTAACTACGTAGACTGGGCGGGTTCATATGGAGGATGAGCAAACCCTTCCCCTCTCCACACTGCCGCTTTGACCCAAACGAAATGTAAGGGACCAATGCAGTTTGGCAACGGTAGTGTCGCAGGAGTTGATGGGTAGCACTGGATTTCAGCATCAAACCACCTTAGGGACCCCGGCTCCCGATTTGTTTTCGGGGTTTACTCCCCTAGCCTTTCCTTGGGATGGGGTAGAGCCGCTAGGCAGCGGAAGTTTTGTGTCGGACTTTTCCTTGACTTTGATGTGTTGCCGACCCAGGCTAAGGAGCCCCTTCTGGGGATCTTAGGAGTAAGTACCCCAATCCTACTACTGTCGGTGTTCCTTGATTGTAATCTATTTGACAATTTGACAAATGGGAATAATGTTGTTTCTTTTAAAACGATAAATATATCTTTAATATCATCTGTTGTTGATGAGAAATGAGAGGTGTCAACTTCGACAATTCACAGGTAGGACTACAACTTCCTCATAGTACAAGATAAATGTTTTTTTTTTTTTCGTTAATGAAAACCATGTTCACTTATCTTTTGTTGTAAGCAATTCCATTATAGTTAAAAAGGATGTTTATATTCATTTATATTTTATGTACTCCTGAGAAAGTGTTTTCCCTGACACTTATCAGATGAAAAAAAACTGATTAGAAGAATTGGAAATTAGAGCAAGAATTGATACCATCCAGACAACAGCATTGTTAAAATTGGCTAGAATACAGAGAAGTGTACAGGAGACCTGCAGAGACTTGTCGCTCAGACTCCAGTGATAGACCATCAGCTTGGGAGTCGAAGTGAAAAATGAAAACGTGGCGATGTTAGGAAAATGGAAATGAAAGAAAAAAAAAGAAGTGAAGAGAAGAAGGAAAGAGAAGAAATGCAACAAAATCCGAGGAAGAAAAAAAAAGAACTTTGAGAACAATAAATGAAAGTGCAAAGGAGAAAATATAGGATTAAAGAAAGAAAGAAAGAAGAAGACGAAGAAGAAGAAAAGAAAAAAAAGAAAGAAGAAGAAAAAGAAGAAAGAAAGAAGAAGAAGAAGAAGAAGAAGAAGAAGAAGAAGAAGAAGAAGAAGAAGAAGAAGAAGAAGAAGTATGGAGATGGACACTGAGAGGTGTTGGGTGGTGCAAACGTGGAGATTGAAGAATAGATGAGTGGTTAAATTGTATTTGATATGAAATAAAAACATCTTTCAGAGAATAACCAAAAACATATTGGAGAGAGAGAGAGAGAGAGAGAGAGAGAGAGAGAGAGAGAGAGAGAGAGAGAGAGAGAGAGAGAGAGAGGGATAACTAGGAGCCGGAATTAGAGGTCAATGTAAAGGAAGGCACATCAATAGAAGAAGAAGAAGAAGAAGAAGAAGAAGAAGAAGAAGAAGAAGAATTCATTTTATTTTTGTACTCCTGAGAAAGTGTTTTCCCTGACACTTATCAGATCATATATAAATTGATGGGCAAAAAATCAATGAAAATCATTGAAAGAAAGACATAACAATAAATTAGATCATCTCTCACAACCTACCGCTTGGCATAAAATAACCCAGGATGGGTTGGTATGCCGTTAAAATCGATCAGTCAATCAATCAATCAATCAATTAATCAATCAATTCTTCTTTTGATCTCCAGTTTCCCCTCCAGGTTTCTCAGGATCATTCCTAAACTACAATTGTAGCATTCCCAGATGATTTTTTTTATTTGAGGTTATTGTTATTTAATCCTATTAATTAAGAACTCAGCAAATGGATTTCAAAACTGTTTAAATTATGCAAATATCCCAGTAGTTTATTCTACTTTCCTTGAGTCGCCTGGTAACATGACTCTCTAAGATGACGTGAGCCTTGTGTTAAGTATCTGGCCGCCATCTTTGGCCCGTTGTAAAAGAACTTAAAATAAGTAAGTCAATAAGTCCTGTGTATTAGTATCCTTTGGTAAATCAATAAGTCCTGTGGTATAGTATTCTTTGGTAAGTGAATAAGTCCCGCGATATAATACTACGTTCCGTCGTCCAAGAAGATCCAAGTAGTAATGAGCTAAGATTAGAATCAGCCAGTATAAATACAACAGCAGCAGCAGCAGTGATTGGACAACAAGGCTGGTCACATGGTAGTCGGCGAGTCTATAAGTAGAAGTGACCATTTGCTACACGCCTTATATCTAAAAATTCCAACACTTTGTTCCAGACAAACCTGAGGTCAAGACCTATCAATCAAACTTTCAGTGATTTTCTACAATTTTACCATTAATTTAAACAACTCAATACAACCTGTAAAAATGATGGGCTATGCAAATCCATTATGAAACATCACCACTCTTAGAAAACGTTCTTCTGTTATTTTTATTTTTAATTCATGAAAAAATAAACTAAGCACAAATATGAGGCGGAACATATTTCATTAGTCAAACTTTCTGGTTTTATAGAGCAGCAATTAATTAAATTAGATTATTTTAATTAGTAATATTTTCTTCATAATTAAGTGATTCTATAATTTGTGCCTCAACTTTATATCGAAATATCTTGATTATTAATTAAAATAAATAATTTTAATAATTTGAGGCATAAAGTTTCGAGACCAAAGTTTTGTTTTCATAGATTTGTGTTGTGATGAAACCATATTTTTAGTGTTGTAGTGTATATATATATATATATATATATATATATATATATATATATATATATGATTTGTTTTTTTAGAAGCATTGTTGAATAAAGTATATATTATCATTTATATTTTTACTTGAAGGCAATTACAATGCGTATATCGTATAAAATTCGATAATTATAGAAAATAACCATGACAAGTGAATTTGGCAAACGATTATGCGATGCTAGAACATTGTACAGTCTGTTTCAACAGTTGAAACAGACTGTACGATGTTCTACATCGTATATATATATATATATATATAATATATATATATATATATATGGGGGGGGGGTGATTATGCAGCATTTATTCTTTCAAACATATTTGGTTGAACTGCGCAGACAGTTTGTGTCTACAAATTTTGTTCATAGTTAGATTCGTAGGAAATGGACTTATCGAACCGTGTTCAAATCCTGGACGAGGCTGTTTACGTTTCACATAGCACTAATACCCTTTGGAAAGGTATGCATCCAACTACTCTCCCACCATATATGAGTAAATAGTAGGTCGGACTGGGCTCTTTAACATTGGCTAGGTAACCTGTCTAGGAGGAGGAAAACTCTGAATTCAAAACCTGTTAAACTCCGCTTAACAAATTGATCTTGTGTCACATCCTGCTCGTGCGCAGGGGTTGGTAAATATACATATCTTTAATAAGAATGGTATCAAGAGTGACCATCCTAATATTGATTATACAAAGAAGATAATCTTTTCTTTTAAAAATATCAAATCAGAAATAAGTAAAAGTAAAGTCGTCGGGGTAGCTTAAAGTCGGTATCAGCCAGAGAGCGAAGGAGTCTATCCACTTTTCATTAGCGGTAGACTAATGGCGTTTGAAGTGGAGCGTCACACCTACCTTCAGTTCCCCACTTTACCACACAGATCTTTGTACCACTCGTACACTGAGTTGGTGAGGGCCGGTATCGAACACGGAACCTTGCGGTTCCTAGTCGGACGCTCTACCGACTGAGCTAAACCAGCCCTAAATCAAAAATCGATACGGAAAATCGAAATAAACGTGACCAAAACAATAAAAGCCGTGTAAAGTACCCATTGTAGTTGTTAGTATCCTGGTAGTTAGTGCACTGACACGTTGTGCATTGCTCCCCTCCGTCTGGTTTGTTTCTTTGTTTAGGGTATATCTTTCTTCATGGGTTATTCAATGCCAGAAGCCATCCTTGTAGAAGAACAGTAGTGGTACTATTTAAGCTAAGGCTGAAGGGATAAGGTTGTTCATACACTTCCCAAGGGCATTAGTCTGATTTTGGCTTGGTTTCTTTGTTTAATGGTATATCAACCTTCATGGGTTATTTAATTCCAAAGCCATCCTTGTAGAAGAACAGTAGGTTCATGGTTAGCTCAGTCGGTAGAGCGTTCGGCTAGAAACCACAAGGTTCCTAGTTCGATACCGGTCCTCGCCAACTCAGCGTATGAGTAGCACAGGGATCTGTGCGGTAAAGTAAGGAGCTGATGGTAGGTGTGGCGCTCCACCTCAGATGCTAAAAACAATCTCCTTGGTCTAGCGCTATTGAAAAGGGGATAGACTCCCTCGCTGACTGGCTGATACCGACTTTAGGCCGCCCCGTCGACTTTACTTACTTATTATCATTATTAATTATTATGTTGAAATTTCTGAGATGAAGAATTTTCATTATTTACCCTATCTACACAGCTCCGTCTTCAAAATCATTTATTTGTGTGCAAATTATTAATATCGGTTCAATTTAGGTCAGTCGATAGGGCATCCGCTTAAGAATTGCAAGGTTGCTGTTTCGAAACCGGCCACGCCAACTCAGCACAGAAGTAGCACAGGTTAGGAAATCTGATCTCTGCGGTAAAAGGGAGAGCTGACGGTAGGTGTGGCACTCTACCTCAGCAAAAAATATCCCTTTTCTAGCGCTGGCAAAAAGGCGATAGACTTCCTCGCTGTCTGGCTGATACCGACAATAAGCCACCCTACCAACTTCTCTCTCTCTCTCTCTCTCATACATATACACACAACTGCTCTTTATATATGTATAGATAGATTACATTCAGACATACATACACACAACTGCCTTTATATATGTATAGAAAGAAGTTTCATCCGGACATACATACACACAACTGCCCTTTATATATGTAGTAGAAAGAAGTTTCATCGCGGACATACATACACACAACTGCCCTTTATATAGTGTATAGAAAGAAGTTTCTATCCGGACACTACATACAATGACACACATGGTGGCCTCCCTTTATTTGTAATAGATAAGCTTACATTCAGTTACATACATACACACACTGCCTTATGATATGGTATGGAGAGCGAAGTTTACATCTGGCATACATACAGCACACTGCCCATCTTTATTATTACTAGGGTAAGAAGTTGTCATCCGGAGCATATCATACCCACCACACTTGCGTCTGAGCTGCCCTTTAATATATGTATAGAATAGATTACATTCAGACATACTACAACACAGTATACTGCCTTTATATATGTTTAGAAAAGAAGTTTCCATCAGGACATACAATTACACATCAAGATGCCTTTTATGATATGTATAGTAAAAGGAAGTTTCATCTGGACACTACATAAACACAATCCGACTGCCCTTTAATTAATATGTATAGATAGATTACCAGGTTCAGCACATACATACACATCAATTGCCTTTATATATGTATAGGATAAGAATTTCAATCGCGCACGATACAGTACAGCACACATTAATATGTTTCCACTGCCGACTGCTGTATATATGGTATAGAAAGAAAGTTTCATCTGGAACACATCGTAACAACTGGCTCTTTTTTATATATGTATGGAAGAGAAGTCTTCGATCTGGACCAACATACACAAACAACTGCCCTTTATATTATATGTATATGAAAGAAGTTTTCATACAATAGCTGGACAAGCCAAATACATCAAACAACGGCTCTTTATAATATGTATAGAGTGAAGAGAAGTTTTTCATCCGGACATACATAGACAACTTGAACACTAGAATAGACCCTTATTAATGTTATGGAAAAGAAGTTTCATGCTGGAGTGATACAATAAGCAGTAAGATTAGTTTACAAAATAGACACAACTGCCGCTTTAAATATATTTTTATTAGTATTAGAGATTTAACAATCAGACATAGAGGACAGATACAAAACAACTACCGCTTTATTTATATGTATAGAGAGAGAAAGAGTTTTCATACCGGACATACATATACAATGACGAGTACACTGCCCATTTATTATATGTACTAATTAATGAAAGAAGTTTATCTGGAACTAATACATACGCCACATGGTAGACTGCCCTTATAATTTATAATGTATATAAAGAAGTTCAATGCCTGGACATTACATACACGACCAACCTGCTTATTTTTTTATATGTATAAATCGTCGATAGACTTACATTCAGGTACAGCATCAACATGAGAACGAAACTGCTGTTGTGGTAAACAAAGCTCATGTCATTATTTCAGAATAGTAATCGGTTACTATTCTGTTACTTGCGTTGTGAAAATAAAACACCGACATCGACCATGCATGTCATCATCATGGTCGCGGCTGGGATTGTTAGCCCACGTCGAACTATCAATGAACACGAACAATAATCTCTCTCTCGCGAAGCTAACATCGCGTCCCCTAATCACATCGATATGTGTTTTCGCAGGGATAGGTCCATCATATGCAGACGAAGAGCATCCTGGGTTCTGTATCTCCGCAGCAGAGCTGGCCAAATTGTATCGGCGGTCTTTGTTGGTTACGGCGAGACACCGGCACAGTATGTCGTTTCCACTGGCGTGCCGCGTGGTGCCCTAGCGTACCCACAGGGAGAAGGAAAGGAAAACAAAAATCCATTATGGAAGTTCATTTAAGATCATTTCACGTTTGAGCTTCCCCAACCAGTTCAGCAGCTTCGTTCATTGGCCGGCATGACAGCAGTGGTCCCCGACGTGTTCGTTGTGTCCGGTGGGCTCTAAGAAATAAAAAAACCTCCAAATCATGGTTTGGGTGATTATGG
>CM042148.1:14775485-14802985 GCA_023376005.1 Doryteuthis pealeii
GGAGGATTTTCAGATAGGTTTGGTTTGGTTTGATTTTCTTTGTTAATGGCATATAAACCTTCATGGGTTATGTAATGCCAAAGCCATCATTGTAGAAGAACAGTAGTGATACTATTTATCCCATAGCTAGGGGCTTAGAAGGTTTATTCCTTTCCTAGGGCCATTAGTCCGAAAATGAACGTAATAGCGTGGCTGCGGTTCAAATCCGCTTACTAAGATGTCGCAACTATGCCACGAGGATCCACTAATATGAGAGAGGAATATTTGAAACCATATAACCGTGTGGTGTGAAAATTATCAGTATCATATAGTAACATGTGAAACCATATAACTGTATTCAAATAATTAATATTAGATAGGAATACGTGAAATCATATAACTGGGTTGTATGTAAATTATTAATATTAGATAGGAATATTTGAAACCATATAACTGCGTAGTGTGCAAATCCTTAATATATATTAATACGTGAAGCGATATAACTGTTTTCAAATGATCAATATTAGATAGGAATATTTGAAACCATATAACTGCGTAGTGTGCAAATCCTTAATATCATATATTAATATGTGAAGCGATATAACTGGTTTTCATATTATCAATATTAGATAGGAATATTTGAAACCATATAACTATGTAGTGTGCAAATCCTTAATATCATATATTAATACGTGAAGCGATATAACTGGTTTCACATTATCAATATTAGATAGGAATATTTGAAACCATATAACTATCTAGTGTGCAAATCCTTAATATCATATATTAATATGTGAAGCGATATAACTGGTTTCACATTATCAATATTAGATAGGAAATATTTGAAACCATATAACTGTGTAGTGTGTAAATCCTTAATATCATATGGTAATACGTGAAGCGATATAACTGTTTTCAAATGATCAATATTAGATAGGAATATTTGAAACCATATAACTGTGTAGTGTGTAAATCCTTAATATCATATATTAATACGTGAAGCGATATAACTGTTTTCACATTATCAATATTAGATAGGAATATTTGAAACCATATAACTGTGTAGTGTGTAAATCCTTAATATCATATGGTAATACGTGAAGCGATATAACTGTTTTCAAATTATTAATATTAGATAGGAATATTTGAAACATATAACTGTGTAGTGTGTAAATCCTTAATATCATATGGTAATACGTGAAGCGATATAACTGTTTTCAAATTATTAATACTAGATAGGAATATTTGAAATCATATAACTGGATTGTATGCAAATTATCAATATTAGATAGGAGTATTTGAAACCATATAACTGGGTAGTGTGCAAATCCTTAATATCATATAGTAATACGTGAAGCGATATAACTGTTTTCACATTATTAATATTAGATAGGAATATTTAAAACCATATAACTGTGTAGTGTGTAAATCCTTAATATCATATATTAATACGTGAAGCGATATAACTGTTTTCATATTATCAATATTAGATAGGAATATTTGAAACCATATAACTGTGCAGTGTACAAATCCTTAATACCATATATTAATACGTGAAGCGATATAACTGTTTTCACATTATTAATACTAGATAGGAATATTTGAAATCATATAACTGGATTGTATGCAAATTATCAATATTAGATAGGAATATTTGAAACCATATAACTGTGTGCAAATTATTATTATCTGTTTGGATCCTTGAAACCATATAAATGAGAAAATGATAAATATTAGATAGGAATATTGAAACCATAAAAAAGTGTAATCAAATACTTATTATTATTAAATAGGAATACTTATTGAAACTATGCAAATGTAAGCAAACAAATAATTGTTTTTTTATCAAATGGAAATTGAAACCCTAGAACTGTGTATAAATTATTTATACTAAGAATCATCATCGTCAGCACTGATTCTCATGACTTTCTTTCGCCATACGTCCCTATCAGTCATTGTTCCTGACAACACCTCCACAATTCATCCAATATCCACACAGGGCTGGTCAATCTAAATGTTTGCTTGTTAGCCTACACTGGTATGTCCATGTGTAGGTGTTCACAGGAGAACGTCACTTATGAGTTTGTTCTTACTTCTTCAGTAGTATCCAGCATATCTCGTTCGTCTTACTTGGATGGTTTGTGTGATAGGAGGTAAGTGGCCGTGCAGCTGTAATTTGTTAGCTGCCGATTCAAGGATTTATTAAATACAACAAGTCGCATCCTTGTGTAGTTTCCATTTAGCTTTCACTTAAAACGTTTTGTTAATGTCCGTACAAGTGTTCGTAAGTAGAGCTGCAGTTTTGTAGGATGCTAAATTATCTGAAACAATAATTGTTTATTAAGAATTAACATAACCATATAACTGTATGCAAATTATTAGTATTACATAGGAATATTTGAAAGCATATCACTGTTTGAAAATTATTAGTATTATATAGGAATACTTAAAAAGATATAACTGCAAATTATTAATATTAGATAGGAATACGTAAAACCATATACACGCGAAAACAGATGCTTTTTATTATTAGATAGAAATAAGAACTATATAACCGTGAGCAAAAAATATATTGTTATGATTAAATAGGATTAGTTACTTGAAACAATATAACTATAGAAATTATTCGTATTCAGAATAATTACTTGAAGCTATAATTGTTTACTAAGGATTATCATTAGTTACTGGAAACCATATGATTGCTTGAAAAAAAGATTGACTTCGGGAATAAAAAGCCTAACAAAAGTTTACATGCTCTAAAAAATAAAATTAACAACAAAGACAGACAGACAGACAGACAGATACACACCACACACACACACACACACACACACATATAATATATATAATATATATATATATATATATATATATATATATGTATGAAGATTGAATGGATGTAGTAGAATCCGACAGGATGAGGTAGGTAAAAGGATAGTGAACAAGAAATGATAACTCAAAACAAATCTAAGCGTTGAAACGTTTCGTCCGATTTATACGGACATCCTCAGTCAAAGATTTTTTATTGAAAGCAAAATTAACTCACCCTCCCTAACCACATCACATGTACTCGCACGTAATTTTGCTTTCAATAAAAAATCTTTGACTGAGGATGTCCGTATAAATCGGACGAAATATTTCAACTCTTAGATTTGTTTTGAGTTATTATTTCTTGTTCACTATCCTTTTACCTACCTCATATATATATTATATATATATATATATATATATATATATATATAATATATATATATATATGAAGGGATGATGACTTAACGAAGATGACAAAATATGAAGTGAGTTGCAAATTTGACTGTCAATAAAATAGTTAACTGAATAAGTTGGGGTGATTATAAAAGTGCTCAATACGTTTGTAGAGTAGGTATAATAAAATGGTATAGTCAGCAAGTAAACTCGTAGACGTAGGGTAGACTTTCTAACTACCATTTTAATACACACACACACACACATCAACATATATATATATATATATGTTTATATATATAACTTTATGTCTTCGCTACCATACACCCTATGGTAGCGAAGACATAAAGTTAATGGCTCCTTGTAACTAAACATTTCTCGTCTATGCGATTTTCAAAACAAGTGAATTGTTTGTTTTTGTGTTTTCCCTTATATTTTGTTGTGTACTGCATCAGGGGAAGGGTAAAAAACCTGAATCATGGTGGGATAGTGAGTTTAGTCTGTGGGACATCATGGGAAGGCTGGTTTTCTTTGTGTAGTGCATGATGAGAAGGGTAAAAAAAAACACACACACACACACATACACATATATATATATATATATATATTTATATCTTCAAAAATAATATATAAATATATATATATTCAAAAATTATATATATATATATATATATATATATATTGGAGGAAGGAAAATAAAGCGTTCGATTACAGGTGTAAGAGCTACATTTATCTATCATACACTATTTATAGATACTTCACAACAAAAAAGAACGTTTGTTACCATTGGTTTCAAAGAAGCGTATTAGATTCAAAGGGATTCAAAACGTTTCGTTCTGATGATAAGCGGGTAATTCGCTGCTTTCTAATTCTCATAATATATATATAATATATATATATATATATATATATATATATATATATATATATATGTACTATATCTATAAGTAATATGCTACCCAGATGTTCTGGGAATTTTACACCAGGATGACTGATAAGCTATAATTGGCGGCAATACTATGTAAATTTCGGGTTAACATTATTGAACAGACTTGATCGAGGTTTTCTATGTCATTAAAATCCTTAGCAAATCGGCAGGTATAGAGGCATTAAAGATGAGATGATAGCAGTCGCTTTGATATTATGAGGGGCGCTGAAGTGCGGGATTAGATGACGTCTTTCACATGAGCTGAAGTGAAAAGGGATCTGAAGGAGTGGCAGACGACATCGAAGCGTTCTGATTGAAAGCTAACACTGCAGCCATTTTGTTTTTTTTTATATTTAATTTTTATTTTCTTAATTTTATTTCTCTCTCTCTCTCTCTCTCTCTCTCTCTCTCTCTCTCTCTCACCCCCCAATTTTTTTATGGATTGACAAATCAAAGAAAAAAAGAAAAAAAAGAAAAAGAAATTGAAACCTGGGAGAATTAAAAAAAGAAGAAAAGAAAAAGAAAGAAAAAGAAAAAAAGGAAGCAAAATTTGAAAATGAATAACAAAAAGGATCAAAATGAAATTGGCCGGTGGAAGAGAAGAAGGAGAAAAAATAGGACAGGAGGAGGAGGGGGAGAAGAAGGAGGAGGGGGAGAAGGAGGAGTAGTAGGAGGAGAATGAGAAAGGGGTAGAAATGAGAAATGAGAAAGAAAATGTAATTCATTAAAATTCAAGGAAACTGATAAAGAAAAAAGAATATGATGGAAAATTAAAGCTATGAAGTTTTGAGAGAGGGAGAAGAAGGAAGAAAGAAATAAAGGAAGAAGAAGGAAGGAGGAGGAGGAGGAGGAGGAGGAAGGAGGAGGAATAAGGAAGTTGAGGGATAAGGAGGATAAAGAGAGAGTTGGAGGAAAGAGGCCGGTGGAAGAGAAGAAGGAGAAAAAAGAGGACAGAAGGAGGAGGGGGAGGAAAGAGGACGAAGACGACGAGCATTAAGAAATTGCAGGAGGAAGGGGAAAGTAAAATGAGGAGGAGGAAGGAGGAGGAGGAAAAGGCGACGACAAGAAATAAGAAATGAAAATGAAAGGGAGAGAAAGGAGATGTAAGGAGAAACTTATTGAGGACAATAGAAGGAGAAAGAGAAAGAAATAGGAGAATTTGAATGGAAAAAGAAAAAGAAACGTACTTAGACGAAGAGCAGATGAAAGAGAAACGAGGAAGAACTATTAAAAGTAGGAAGCAAGAAGGATTAAGATAATATAATAATAATAATAATAATAATAATAATAATAATAATATATAATACCTGGACCGTGCCAGAGAATTGAAAAATCTGTGGAATATGAGAGTGAAAGTGATACCAATTGTAGTTGGTGCACTTGGAACGGTACCAATAAACTTGGAAAAAAGACTGGAGGATCTGGAAATCAGAGGAAAACTTGAGACCATCCAGACTACTGCACTGCTGCAATCGGGTAGAATACTCAGAAGAGTCCTGGAGACTTGTTGTCACTCAGACTCCAGTGAAATACCATCAGCTAACGCTGATGTGAAAAACTCAAAAGGAGTAATAATAATAATAATAATAATAATAATAATAATAATAATAATAATAATAATAGTGAGAGAAGGAAAGAAAGATACAACTGAAAGACAGAAAGAAAGAAGGAAAGAAAGAAAGAAGAAAGAGAGAGAGAAAGGGTGTGTGTCTGAGAGAGAGAGAGAGAGAGAGAGAGAGAGAGAGAGAGAGAGAGAGAGAGAGAGAGAGAGAGAGTTACAATACAAAGAATGAAGAATGATTTAAAGAAGGATTGAAATATAAACCACAAAAGGAAAGAAAGAGCTACATCTGAACAAAAGAATGAAAGAAAGAAAGAAAGAAGGAAAGAAGAAAAGGAAATAAAGGATGAAGGAAATAAGTAATAGAAATACAGAAGAAAGATGGAATAAATAAAGGAATGATAATGTAAATAAACAAAAAAGAAGAAATGGAAAAATAGTCACAATAGAAATAATAATGAAATGTAATAAAGAGATCTACAACAGGATAAAGAAAATGAAACAATGAAACGAAAAAAAGTTACAATTAAAACAAAAAAAGAAAGAAAGAAAGAAAGAAAGAAGAGAAAACAAAGAAAAATAAAGGAACAGAGGAAAAAAAGAAAGAAAACGAAAGAAAAAAGGAAAGATAACAAACGAAAGATAGAAATAAAAAAAGGAAAGAAAGAAAGAGTCAAAGAAAAAAAACAAAGAGAGACAAAAAATAAACTGATTAAGAAAGATAGAAATGATAAAATAGAAAGAAAGAAAGAAAAAGAGAAATAAGGGAAAAAAGAAAGAAAAAAGGACGAATGTCAAAAAGAATAGAAAGAAACGAATAAAGAAAGGAAAAAGAAAGAAAGAAAGAAAGAAAGAAAGAAAGAAAAATGTAATAAACACAAAAAAGAAGGAGAGAGAGAGAGAGAGAGAGAGAGAGAGAGAGAAACAGACAAAGAAAGAAAGAAAGAAAGAAAGAAAGAAAGAAAGAAAGACACAGAGAAAGAATAAAATAGACAAATAAAAAAAGGAAAGGTTGGGAAAAGGAAGAATGTAAAAAGCAAGTAAGAAACACACAAAAGAAAGAGAGATAGAAAGAAAGAAACGCTCCCCCCCCCAAAAAAAAAAGAAAGATAAAAAGAAAGAAATATGAAGGTTCGACGCCAATGGTATAAAACAGTGAAAGATTAGACGCGGTAAAAGATATCATTATTATTATTATTGACGATGATGATGAGGATGAGGATGATGATGATGATGGTGATGGAAACAGGCCAATGAAATCAAAATGGAGTATAAGATAACGAAGAAATAGAAGAAGGAGAGATGAGAAGATAAAGTAGACGAGGAAGAAAAGAAGAGTAACTGAAGCCGAACAGAAGAAAGACAAAGAAAAAAAGAAAGAAAGAAAGAGAAACTATTTTTTTTAAAAGAAAAAAAGAAAAAAGAAAGAAAGAAAGAAAGAAAGAAAGAAAAATATCGAGATGAGCGTTCAGGTAGCATAAATCATAAAACAGGACATTAAAAAAAAAAAAAAAGAAAAAGAAAAAAGAGAATAATAAGAAAAAAAAATGGCTCATTTTGTATCGTCTTTATATGCTGTTCCCTTATCAATTCCTGTAACGTAATCCAAGGGAGATAATCTTGTTATTACACAAGACTTGGATAACGAGTTAGCATCAAATTAATTACTGGTTTATTTCTAGTCTTTGATTTTTTCTTTCTCTCTCATCTTTAGAAATGAAAATGAACCAATTAAAAAATAGAAGCAAAAAATAAAAAACAACCCCCCAAACAAACAAAAAATAAACAATTTGAAAAAAGCAAATTAGCGATTGACTAAAAATAAGAAAACAAACAATATGAATTGGAGAAGAAAGAAAGAAAAAAAGAAGAAAAGAAAAAAAAAGAAAAAAAAAAGAAGAGATAGAAAGAAAAGTTCTTAAGCGTAAAAGTGTTTGGTGAGCGGATTGGTGAGAGCGAGTGATTGGCACTCGCCTTCTTCTTCTTCTTCTCCGGATTCTCGAGTTCAACATTCAGATGAGAGCCAGCCAGCGTCTTGTGAGTGCCGTCGTCTTGTGTTCCATTCAGATCTGAGAATCTGATAAGACAATGGGAGATTGGACTAATTACGAAAAGTGGATTGAGATATGTTACTCAACGCGTTGAGATTGTGTGACGCGGGGCACACACAGAGAGAGAGAGAGAGAGAGAGAGAGAGAGAGAGAGAGAGAGAGAGAGAGAGAGAGGAGGGGGAATAGTGATAAAAATAGACATATATATGATCGCAGAGGCGAGAAACCGACAGTTACCAAGCACCGTTGACACTTTCTACGCTATCCTAACACACAACACACACACACACACACATATATATATTATATATATATAATTTATACATATAATATATATATATATATATTAATTTATATATATACATATATATATATTCATATACATATATATATGTTAATTTGCATACATATATATATATATATTTTATATAATATATATATATATATATATATATATATATATATATATATATATAAAGACACTGTAGGGTGGGAATCATGGGAAGAGCTAAAGAGAGATAAATAAATGAATAAATAAAGAGAGAGAGAGAGAGAGAGAGAGAGAGAGAGAGAGAGAGAGAGAGAGAGAGAGAGAGAGAGAGAGGGGTAGAGAAAGAAAAAGAGGAAAAATGATAGTATAGAAAAATTGAACTATGAAAAAAAACATCTCAAAAGTAAAAAGGTAATAGGAAAAGAAAGGAAGTTGTGGAGAGAGAGAGAGAGAGAGAGAAAGAGAAAGAAAGAGAGAGAGGGAGAGAGAAAGAGAGAGAGAGACAAGAGGGGAGAGGGTTGAAAGAAAAGAAGAAAAGTAAGATGTTTAATAGGAAAGGAAGTTTTTACATGACATGTTATCATGACGAGGGTTTAAAAGTAAATAAGGGGAAATGAGAGAGAGAGAGAGACAGAGAGAGAGAGAGAGAGAGAGAGAGAGAGAGAGAGAGAGAGAGAGAGAGAGAGAGAGTTAATATATAAGATCGCAGAGGCGAGAAACCGACAGTTACCAAGCACCGTTGACAATATGTCTACGCTATCCTAACTTTTATATATATATATATATATATATATATATATATAAGAGACTGTAGGGTGGCAATAATGGGAAGAGCAAGTCAGAGATAAATAAATAAATAGAGAAAGAGAGGAAGAGAGAGGGGCGGTGGAAAGAAAAGAAGAAAAGTAATAATTTTAAAAGTAAAGTTTAAAGTAGATAAGGTAAAGACAGAGAGAGAGAGAGTGTGAGAGAGAGAGAGAGAGAGACAGAGAGAGAGACAGAACAGAGAGAGAGAGAGAGACAGACAGACAGACAGACAGACAGACAGAGAACAGAGAGAGAAAGAGGTAGAGAAAGAGTGAGAGTGAGAGTGAGAGAGAGAGAGACAGAGAGAGAGAGAGAGAGACCGAGAGAGAGAGAGAGAGAGAGAGAGAGAGAGAGAGAGAGGGGACAGACAGACAGAAAGGGGTCAGGAGACAAAGACAGAGAGAGAGAGACAGACAGACAGACAGAGAGATACAGAGAGAGAATGAGTAGAGAAAGAGGGAGAGAGCTAGAGAGAGAGGGGGGTACAGAGAGACAGAGAGGTGTGGGGAGACAGAAACAGAAACAGAAAGAGACAGAGTGGGTAGAGAAATTTCAAACAGGGAAATATTCAGAAAGAATAATAAAGTCGACTGGCAGATGTGATGACGTTACTGGCAGGTGATCTTAAAGGAGTTAATTTTTCAACCATGAACTTGAAAAATGACAGAATTAGGAGAAGAAAAAGAAAAATGATAATAGAAAGAAAAAAAATTGATGGAGTTGAGTTCGCGCGTTTTCAGTTGCAAATTGAAGTGTGATTGCATTCTAGAAAGATGAACGCACCTCCGTAATCGACAGCTGAAGAAAATGCCGTCCATTTTCATCGATGACTTTCTCCCTCTTGGGTTGGTTAGGTGCGCATGCGCAAGCGCAAGCGCAGTAGAGTTATTAATGCACTCTCACACTCGGCAACGGATAAAACATGCCGTTAAGCCCGAACAAGCAGAAGCCAAAATAGTAGTGAGAGCTTATTTGCAAATTATTTGCTAAAATCGTCAGCCTTTAGTTGTCCCTCTTTTTTCACTCACTCTCTCTCTCCCTCCCCCCTCTCTTCTCTTTCTCTCTCTGTCTCTGTCTCTGTCTCTCTCTCTCTCGTTACCTTCATCTACTTTTTAACCCTCTTCATCAATAACGTTGTAAAGACCTTCGTTTTCCTATTAAACTTTTTACTTTTCTAATGTTTCGAGTTCCTTTTTTCGGACCATAATGACCTTTAGGCACCCCTTCCGGGATCTCGACTCATAAGGACACTTTTCTCATTTACACCGTCAACATTTGGTTGTTTTTTAGGGTTGTGGTTAGGGTTATGGGGTTAGTTTTATAATTATAAAAAAAAATCTAAAAATTGTCTGTTAACAATTAACCGGATTTTGACGGTGTAAATGGAAAAAATGTCCCCACGAATCGAGATCGCAAAAGGGGTGCCTAAAGGTCATATGGTCCTTTTTTTCTAACATGCTGGATTAAGAAATCGCGGTAAGCGAGTTCAAATATGATTGTTAGTATTAAGTAGGAACACTTTAACTACACAGCTGGGTGCAAATCTTAACTTGACAGGTCACAGTACACCTGAGAAAATTACCGTATTTGACGGCATATAAGACGGACGGGCATATTTGTCTCTTCTCTCTGTCACCCAGGGTGTCTCATTTGAATATAACGCTACATACAGGATTCGAACCTATGCGGGCATTGCCTAACCCACAGACTCCTGATATGACAGATGATGATGTAAGTAAAGTAAAGTCGTCGGGGCGGCCTAAAGTCGGTATCAGCCAGTCAGCGAGGGAGTCTATCCCCTTTTCAATAGCGCTAGACCAAGGAGATTGTTTTTAGCATCTGAGTGTAGTAGCTGGTGGTAGGTGTGGCGCTCCGCTCTTTACTTTACCGCACAGATCCCGTGCTACTCATACGCTGAGTTGGCGGGGACCGGTATCGAACTAGGAACCTTGTGGTTTCTAGCCGAACGCTCTACCGACCGAGCTAACCTGATGATGTAGACTGGTAGTAAACCAATAGGGAGAAAGAAAATGCCCCGAGCCTTAAAGAATCTGCTCCCTTTCAATAAACCTGGTTTGAAAGAGTGAACTTTTGACTATGAACTGTTTTCCATGAACTGTATATGACTGTGGGAGGACGGAGATAAACAATATATTCCTCTGTTCCGTTATTGTTGACTATATGTTTGTTCTCTTTGTTTCAGCAACTGACTAGCCTTTAGCCTTTAGCCATTTGCCAATTTGTCTCTTCTCTCTGTCACACCCAGGGTGTCTGAATAGGCCTCTTGGTTTCTAAACCAACAATTTGTATAAAGAAATTTAAAAGAGAAAAAAAAAAAAAATTTACACAAAAGATATAAATGTAAACGTACAATGAACACAATTCCTTAACCTATCTGCATAAAATAATCCTAGAGATGTTGACATGCCGTTAAAACTAATCAATCATAGCCACTTTTTTTAAAGGTCAAACTGTGTCCTCAGAAGGAAGAGTCCACTTGGTTTCTAATCAAACATTTTTAGAAATTTAAAAGAGAAAAAATATACACAAAATATATAAATGTAAACGTAGAATGAACACAATTCCTTAACCTATCTGCATAAAATAACCCTAGATATTGATATGCCGTTAAAACATTTCAATCATAAACCCAATTTAAATGGTCAAACTCCTTAGAAGGAAGAGGTCCTTGGTTTCTAAACAAACATTTTTAGAAATAAATTTAAAAGAGACGCCCCCCCCAAAAAAAAAAATAAGAAACAACAACACGAAATATATAAATATAAACGTACAATAAACACAATTCCTTAACCTCTTGTAATACGTAATTGAGTCACCCCCCCCTTTTATGTAATTCTTTAGTTTTGTAAAACCATATAAACTACCAAGAGAACTGCTAATGTATTCAAAGTAGAATAAAGCTTACTCAAGTCCGACCGTGTATGTTCTCTTATTACTACACCTCCCTGCATAAAATAACCCTAGGGATGTTGACATGCCGTTAAAACTAATCAATCATAGTCCCTTTTTTTAAAGGTCAAATTGTGTCCTCAGAAGAATGCTGTATATAGTAGATTCCGAGCGTTCTTCCTCCAAGATAACTTTTCTCGCTTTTTCTCGCTTTTTCTCGTCTACTGACGCCACTTATATATACACTGTCAATTTTCTTTACATTGGTCGTTTAATAAAAAAAAAAAAGCAACAACAAAAAAACTAGGGTGATGCGGAGATGGGAGAGAAGAATGTTGACGAGTCACGTTCTATGTAAATAATAAAATTTTCAAAAAAAATAAATAAATAAAAAAGGTAAAAAAAAAAAATGGTTAGCTGCAAATTATTCGCAAACAGCCAGCAGCGACACACAAGATTGCAAGCCATGAATATTAATGGCGGAAGAAATCGTTGGACAGGGAAAGAAAAGACGACAATATTGAAGAAATGTCTGGGTCAGTATACACTTACAATGTCTTGCTTTCTTATGTGGGCGCGGGCGATAAAACTTTGCATCGATGTCTGATAAAATTCGCTAAGTGTCAATCAACAGACACTATCACTGATTTGCACACATCTACGCAAGTAAATATATAATGGTTGTACGGTAGACTGACACATACAAGGGTCATCTAAAAAGTTGTAAGCCTGACACAAAAAAGAAGAAAAAGAAAAGGCATTGTATTGATGGGAATCCACCCAAATTTGTAGTCTAGTTCACATATCTAGGTAGTTGGTTGTTGTTAAATTTAACAGTGTGCTAACTTGCTTAACTAAAAACGTCCAGTTAGCAGACAAGAGTGCAAGCTGTAACTCAATACAGTCTCTGCATTGCTGGGAGCATAATGCAGAATGGTGGATATTTATATAGCCTCATATTCCCACTGAGACCAGAAAACAATCAGGATACAAGGAATGGGTAAATATATAATGGTAGTACGGTAAATTGGAAAACTGACACATACATGGGTCACCTAAAAAGTTGTAAGCCTAACACAAAAAGAAGATAAAGAAATGGCATTGTATTAATGTGAATCCACCCAAATTTGTAGTCTTGTTCACATATCTAGGTAGTTGGTTGTTGTTCAATTCAAGTGCGCTAACTTGCTTAACAGAGAGCGTCCAGTTAGCAGATAAGAGTGCAAGCTGTAACTAAATACAGTCTCTGCATTGCTGTAAGCATAATGCAGAATGGTGGATACTTATATAGCCCCATATCCCCACTGAGACCAGAAAACAATCGACACAAGGAATGAGTAAATATATAATGATAGTACGGTAAATCGGCAACCTGACATATACATGGGTCATCTAAAAAGTTGTAAGGATAACATAAAAAGAAGAAAAAGAAGAGGCATTATATTGATGGGAATCCACCCAAATTTGTAGTCTTGTTCACATATCTAGGTAGTTGGTTGTTGTTCAATTCAACAGTACGCTAACTTGCTTAACAGAAAATGTTCAATTAGCAGACAAGAGTGCAAGCTGTAACTAAATACAGTCTCTGCCTTGCTGGGAGCATAATGCAGAATAGTGGATAGAGCCATATCCCCACTGAGACCAGAAAACAATCAGGATACAAGGAATGAGTAAATATATAATGGTGGTACGGTAAATTGGCAAACTGACACATACAAGGGTCACCTAAAAAGTTTTAAACCTAACACAATAAGAAGAAAAGAAGAGGCATTGTATAGATGGTAAACCACCCAAACTAGTAGACTAGTTCACATATCTAGTTTGTTGGCTGTTTTTCAATTTAACAGTACACTAACTTGCTCAACTTAACAGAAAACATCCAGTTCGCAGACAAGAGTGAAAGAAAAAATAAGTAGTTAAAAATAACAAAGATTGTGAAAAAAGGATACTATGTTGAAAAATAAATAAGATTGTTGATTGACAGTTTACAGATCAACCCGTCTAGGTTCATTTTATGACGAGAGGTTAGAGAATCGTGTTCATATTTATATTTGTGTATAGTTGTTTTAAGAGTTTTTGCAAACACTTATATAATATCAAGTATTCCTATCTAATACAAATAATTTGCACACAGTTATATTGTTTAACGTATTCTTATCTAATAACTAATAATTGTACGGTTTTAATTGATAATTTCTATTTAAAGATAATGGTTTCAACTAAGTTATGATAATCTTTAGTAAACAATTATAGCTTCAAGTAATAAACCTGTATCCTAATACCAATAAAAAAAACTAATGATAATCTAATAAGATCATTTATTATCTAACATTTCTTCCTTGTGTAGGTACTTAACCCAGTGTTTCTCTCCATAAATCCCGTACATCGAATATTATATTTGAAAATTTCAAACGTTTGTGTTCTTTATCATTTTTTTACCAAACAAAAAAAAAAAAGGTTTTCCTTTTTTAGAAAAAGGAAGGCTTTGAATTTTGATAGTTTTGGGCGTCAGCAGGTGAAAGGCCGGCCCTATACCCTTCGGTTGAAGCTTAAAATCTTTTAGAATTACCAGGGCTAAGATTCTAAGAATTTTAGGCCTCATGAGTAACCAACAGAAATTTGGTGGACGAAGTTATAAACGTCTTTTAGTTGCGAGATGACAGATAATTCTGAATTTAAAAAAAAATAAAAGACATAATGCTCCAGTTATTTTATTTAAAAACTGACATTTTTTCAGGTCAGTTAACTTTAAACCACGTATCTTTGAGAATCTGAGTTACGCCTTAAAGATATGTGGTTCAAAGTTAACTGACCTGAAAAAAATACAAATAGTTTACAGTTACGTAGTATCAAGTATTCTTATCTAATACTGATAATTTGCAACCAGATCAATTTGACCCATAAAGGGGGCCTGAAAATGTACTACCACTCCAGGTCAGAGTGGATAATGTAGTTTGGTGTCATACCTTTTGTGAGGGGTCTTACCCCACCGTAG
The DNA here is from genome assembly GCA_023376005.1 of Doryteuthis pealeii. NCBI lineage: Eukaryota > Metazoa > Mollusca > Cephalopoda > Myopsida > Loliginidae > Doryteuthis > Doryteuthis pealeii. The sequence continues at coordinate 14,790,192 of CM042148.1, forward strand.
GGAATACAATCAGCGTAAGATCCACCGACAGAGAGGATTAGTAAGATTGTGTAAGAAGGATATTATGTTGAAAAATAGGTAAGATTGTGTAAGAAGGATATTATGTTGAAAAATAGGTAAAATTGTGTAAGAAGTATATCATATAGAAAAATAAGTCAGATTGTGCAAGAAGGATATTATGTTGAAAAATAGGTAAGATTGTGTAAGAAGGATATTATGTTGAAAAATAGGTAAGATTGTGTAAGAAGGATATTATGTTGAAAAATAGGTAAGATTGTGTAAGAAGTATATCAGTTTAGCTCAGTTGGTAGAGCGTTCGGCTAGAAACCACTAGATTCCTAGTTCGATACCGGCCCTCGTCAACTCAGCGAATGAGAAGCACAGGGATCTTTGCGGAGCTGATGGTTGGTGTGGCGCTCCACCTCAAACGCCAAAACCATCTCCTTGGTCTAGCGCTAGTGAAAAGAGGATAGACTCTCTCGCTATCTGGCTGATACCGACTTTAGGCCACCCCGACTATTTTATTTACTTTTTATTTATTATACTTTTTACATATTGAAGTATTTTGCAACAGCTCTTAAGTAAACATATCAAACGCTGTAATGATTAAATTATCATGCTGTAGTATATCCATAGGCCCTGCTAGTTAAACAATATTTTTCAAGTGTTTTCATCAAAACAATGATATTAATGTCTATTTGAAACTTATTACAAAGCTCAATGATAAGCAACATTTTTTGTTTTCTCATTGGAAGTTAAACATCGCCGAAATGCACTAAAGGAGGTCATCAGTGATGTTACTCCAATATCCCTACAGATTTCGGGTCTTGCAAAATTATATCTGTTCCATCGGTAGACCTCCTTTCCAGATTCGCTCAGTGTATTTTACGAATAGTTCATAAATTCTTATTTATTGGCCCAGTGAAACGTAACAGCCACGCAGAGACTTGCTCGGTACTTGTATAAACTAGGAGATTGAAGGAAATACTTAACTAAAAAGTTAATCTTTAAATATACACGCATTACTACATTTTGGAGAGTGTCGTCAGTGATGTCATTGCTTTGTTCATAGGGAAGTTTCGGGTCTTACAACATCATAACCTGGCCAGACGGATCCTTTCAGAGTAGATGAAACTCTGATCTATTTGAAACTTATACAAAAGCTGCATGATTAGTAACATTTTGGGTTTCCCATTCGGGGTCAGTACAAATAGCCTGTTTCTATTCCCAACCCTTGAATAACCAGCATAGAGCTGGCCGTGTGAAAAGCAGGGATTCAATTTGTTCTGAAGTTTAAGAGTTACCAAGTCTTTGCATAATCTCCGCGTTGGAAGCTCTCCTAGCTATCGTTTAATCTGGGTTTTCGTTTGCTCGAGAAATTATTTTCCTCCCTGCAGCTATGGTTCTTTTGATGGCAATCTAGTCCTCTGTTGGCGGAGATTTCTATTTGTGAGGCATACTGCTAACGTAAGCAAACGGGAAAAATAAATCACAGAACTCAAAATTAATCGCTTCATTTAAGTATTGCATTAATATTTTCAACTTTCTGTTATATCGTAGGGATACCTCCCGTGGTGTAATGGTTAACATACTAGATTCGCAAACCATTGTTAGTAAGTTCGATTCTTATTGGGCGCCCAATACTTCTGGCCTTGTGCCACATCTAAGCTAAGTTTAGAAAATAACAATATCGTAGTCCGACAATAAGTAATGAATTAACACAGGAGGAAATAGTAGAAGTCAACTGTAAGTATTTTTATTTGGTTCAAAATGTATACACTATTTATATATATTTACCAACCTCTCCACACGAGCAGGATGTGACACAATGTCAGTTTCTTAAGCGGGGTTTAACAGGTTTTGAATTCAGAGTTTTTCTTCTTCTAGACTGGTTACCTAGTCATGGTTAAAGATCCCAGTCTGCCCTGCTATTTGCCCATAGCTGAAGGGAGAATTGGTTTCATACCTTTCCCAAGGTTATTAGTGCTATGTGAAATGCAAACAGTTTCGTCCAGGAATATATACACTATTTATAGTCTTTTCAGACTAGTCCATTGTGTCAGTGAGGGGTGTTTTATCACTCCACAACTTACCTTTTAAGTTCAACGATAATCCTTCTGCTGATACTTAATTCAAACACAATTGGGTGTACGTAGGTCCTTACTTTTAATACGAAATATTATTTCTATTTCATAGGCGACTTTCGCTTTGATTTCGCAATTATTTTCGATTATTCCCAAATTTATTTCCAAGTTATATAAAATTGTTATGGATAAAAATATAAAGATTCGCAAAAAATCACGTAAAAAATCTCCTAAAGCAATCACAATAATTAAAACTTGGGAATCCAAAATTTCAAGATCCTGGATCCGGATTCATCTTGGAATATTTTTTGATTTGTACACGGAGTCGACCTGATAACAAAATGATATGATATGTTGAGCTACGGCCTCTAGAAGTAAAGTTGAAAAAATGCGCCAAGCTAACACTAGAATTTCTTATTAGAAACATCATGACCTTGCTCGAGATCTGGGGATATTTTTTGATTACAAAATGGAATATGTTGGGCTACGGTCTCTAGATGTAAAGCTTTAAAAAAATGTGACAAGCTGACACTCGAATTTCTTATTAGAAACATCAAGACCTTGCTCGAGGTCTCTTAATATTTTTTTTTTACAAAATGGTATGATATGTTGGGCTATGGTCTCTAGAAGTAAAGTTTTTAAAAATGTGACAATCTGACATTCGAATTTATTATTAATAACATCAACATTTTGCTCCAGATCTGGGGATATTTTTTTTATTACAAAATGGTATAATATGTTGGGCCTCTAGAAATAAAGTTTTAAAAAATGTGAAAGGCTGACATTAGAATTTATTATTAGAAACATCAAGACCTTGCTCGAGGACTGGGGATATTTCGGTATGTGAAGGTGACATTGATATGCCATTATTTCATTGGAGGCAGGAGAATGACCATTTGACTGTCAAAGACAATCGATGTTTATTAAATGATAAGCAGCCTTTCCCCTCCCGCTCCCCTTTCTTCTGAGCTTCTCCTCCCCCCCCCATCACTTTCATTCGCATCCATTTGGTCAGATGAAGTCTTCCTAATTCCTGATCAAAGAAAGTCTGAAGATTATGGATTCAAGCTTGTTGCTATGACAACTGAGCCGCTATCCAGTTGGATCATCTTGATCCTTTGTCCGGTCGGCATCGACAGAATAAATAAATATATGGATCAAGTATCAGGCAGAATGGAAGTGAAATAACACGTGAATAACAACCTGGCTGAGTGCATATATATATATATATATATATATATATATATATATATATATATATATATAAGGAGAGGGAGGGAGAGAGAGGGAGGAAGTAAGAGAGATGGATAGAGAGAAAAGAAAAAAAGAAAGACATAACTGAACAAATAGAAATAAAGAGAGGAACTACACACATACATACACACACACCTCTCTTTCTCTCTATCTATCTCTCATACACACACATACACACACACATACACACACAACACACACACACACACACAAGGACACACACACAAACACACATATATATATATATATATATACAGAGAGAGAGAGAGAGAGAGAGAGAGAGAGAGAGAGAGAGAGAGGGGGGAGAGAGAGGGGGGGAAGTAAGAGATATGGATAGAGAGAAAGAAAGAGAATTGGAAAAATAGAAATAACGAGAGGAACTACACACACACACACACACTCTCTCTCTCTCTCTCTCTCTCTCTCTCTCTCTCTCTCTCTCTCACACACAAACACACACACACAGATATACATATACATATAGATATAGAGAGAGATATATAGAGGGGGAGAGAGGGAGAGGGATTGAGAGAGAGCGTGAGAGAGAGAGATAGAGAGAGAGAGAGAGAGAGAGGAGAGGAGATATATAGAGAAACCAGAGGAATTGAAATAAGGAGAAAACATAGACAAACATAGAAAGATAGATAGATAGATAGATAGAAAAAAGCAAAGAAAGCAAGAAAGAAACCCGAGTAATAGAAATAATGAGAAAACCTTGACAGGGATAGATAGATAGAAAGATAGATAGATAGATGAAGAAAGAAAAAAAGAAAGGAAGAAAGACAGAAAGAAAGAAAGAAAAATCCAGATGTGTGAAAATAACATAAGCATAGAAAAAGACAAAAAAGGAAGGAAAAAAAAAAGAAAGAAATGATAAGAAAAACCTAGGTATATTTTTAGGCAGGTATTTGCACAACACCTCTATTACGGACAGATCTATGTACATATATTTACCAGACTATCTATCTATATATCTTCTATCTATCTATCTATCTTATATATATATATATATATATATATATATATATTTAATCGGGGTATCTATGTATATCTATGAATATATGGTAATTCCAAAAGTAAGGTCTCCAAAGCGCTGGAGTTGCAGGGAACTGTTTGTGCGGTTATTTGCAACACCGTTGTGCTTGTTTTGTGTGTGAATGTGCCAGCATGCACTTCGCTGCAACGCTCAATCTTGGCTTAGCAGTCGTGGCTTAGTTATAGTTTCTGATGGAGCTCCCGACTGACGCTATCGCCAGACACTAAGTTCGTGCAGTTATTTGGTTTTAGAACGCAAAACTATTGAACTGATTGTGATTAATTACCAATTAACAGAAGTGTATGGCGAGTCGTGCATGAATTTCAAAACCGTTCGCAAGTGGTGTAGGGAGTGTAAGCTGGTATGACATGGGGATATAGAAACTGCCACAGTTCCTACAAAAATATATCGACCGAAAAGGCAGTTATCTAAAAATGAAACAGATGCATATTCAACGTTTAAAAGGATGTAAGCATCATTGACAATAAGCGACAAACGTTTCTGTGATTTTTAATATTTTGGAGACTTTACCTTTTCGGATTACCCTTGTGTAGACACTATTTTAGCCTGTCCATCTCTCTCGTTCTGTCTGTCTGTATCAGTCTCTGTCTTTGTCTTTCTCTCCCCCCCTCTCTCTCTCTCTCTATATATATATATATATATATATATATATATATATATATATATATAGTTTGCTATATTTGTAAATAAAGAGTGCTCAATATAAAAGATGGAACATACATATGAATATAAAATATATCTATTAATAATGGAGATTCGCTTCCGGTTTTTGTCTGTAACAAACATTACGTCACTGCCTACGTCACATTACCCCAAAGTCGTCTTAACATAGAATAAATACACTCAAAATTTGAACATGCAACATTAGACAGTCCTCATTGTTTTTTAAAACAAGTTTTAATAAATATATGACTATATATAGTTTGTTTTATTTTAATACATATTTAAAGTTTACATTTCAAATTGTTTTATTTTTTAATCCTTTTTTATTTTGTATTAGTAAATATAATCTTATTATAATGGAGATTGTGGGTTTGTCTGTCTGTAACCGAAACTATATTACTATACAAGTCACAATTCCCTTTGTTATTTACATCATATTTACCATGATTTTATTTTTATTTATACCTCATTTATTAATAAAATTGTTTTACATTATTAATACTGTTGACCATATCTACGTACTAATAACATGCAATTGTATTAATATATACAACAAAATAGCGGTTTACAGTATGAATGGGAAGGCTAATTTGCATATTGATCTTAAAAATTTGCTTTTGATAAATATATGCTTAGTATTATTGATTTCTAATTGTTTGCTTTCATCTTAATGAATATGAGCAAAAATCTCGGGGGTAAATCTTTAAAAAAAATCCCTTAACAAGAAGAAATAACTAATATTATTCTTTACTTCCTATTTTAACTAAACAGTTAAATTAGGAAAATTTACCAATGAAAGACGGGAGTAACGGAAAATGATGGAAGAGTTAGTTTCAAAGTTGTTCTATTTTTCAATCATACCCCCTCTGTTCCAAATCTTTTTATCTACATTCTTATTCAGTTTCATTGGCCTTTCTAATTTAATGTATTTTAATATTTTAAAACTTAAATACTTGCACCCGGAGGGTGCATATATTTGCTAGTACATATAATATAAATATATATACATATGAATATATAAATATTTACACATAACATAAAGAATGAGCATACATAAATCATAGTAGGCGCCCGTGGTGTAAGGGTTATTGCTGTAGGAAATGGAGACGGCGACATGCGTTCAAATCCTGGATGAGGGTGGGAGCATTTTACATAACGCTAATATTCTTGGGAAAAGTATACATCCAACTGTTCTCCCTTCAGCTATGGGTAAAATAGTTGGAGATACTAAGCTTTTTAACCTTGGTATGGCAACCGGCCTAGGAGAAGGATAACTTTGATCCCATATCAGTTGAACTCCGCTTAAAAATAGACCTTGAGTTACATCCTACTCATGTAGAGGGATTGGTAAATACATACATATTTACTCATCATACACAAAAAGAGAACTTGAAATCTCTGACACAAGACCTCATATCACGACCCCGGAAGAAGGTTATAAAGACCGAAACGTTATAACGTCGACATTACTATCAAGTATAAACTAGCAAAACTCAGTTTTATCGCAGTTCATACAAAGGCCGATGTTCCTTGCTGTCTTCCCCATGCTATGTACCAGGGATTCGGCATGTGCAAGCGTATTTGCAAGAAGCGCCAGTCTGCATCCGTAATGGTTTCTGCGAAATATCGCCTGTTTCTTGCATTTTTGGGTGAAATATTTTTCTTTTATGGAACCTAATAACGTTCGAAGCAATTAGTCTAGGTATATTATATATATGGCATTACCGTATCTCCTTGTTCGACAATGCTAAAGAAATCTGTGTCACCATCTGGTGAGCGTACAATATATATATATATATATATATATATATATATATATATAATATACAAGGTGTGTAAAAAAGTATCGAGATTTTTTGTACTTTTTGACACACATTGTATTATGAAAAAAAAATAACGTTCCATTCATTCTTCATTTCTATCTTGGTACTCTTTAGAAACACCTTGTATTCCGAAAAAATGAATGGAACGTCATTTTTTCAGAATACGAGGTGTGTCAAAAAGTACAAAAAATCTCGATACTTTTTGACACACCTTGTATGTAAAGATTGTGGTTAGTGCAAAATTTAAAACGGCTCTAAAAGTGTATGCATTTTAAAAGGACTTTATAATAATAAGTAAAGTAAAGTCGTCGGGGTGGCCTAAAGTCGGCATCAGCCAATCAGCGAGGGAGTCTATCCCCTTTTCACTAGCGCTAGAAGAAGGAGATTGTTTTTGCGACTGAAGTGAAGCGCCACACCTACATCAGCTCCTTACTTTACCGCACAGATCCCTGTGCTACTCATACGCTGAGTTGGCGAGGGCCGGTATCAAACTAAGAACCATTAGGTTTCTAGCCGATCATGCGCTAAAATAATCTCCTTCGTCTAGCACTAGGGAAAAGGGGATAGACTCCCTCGCAGCCAGACAGCGAGGGAGTATATATATATATATATATATATATATATATATATATATATAAAGTAAAAAGTTATCGGGCGGCCTAAAGTCGGTATCAGCCAGATAGCGATGCAGTCTATCCTCTTTTCCATAGCGTTAGACCATTGCGATCGTTTTTAGCATCTGAGGTGGGGCGCCACACCTACCACCATCTCTTTACTCTACCTCACACAGATCCCTGTGCTACTTGTACGCTGAGTTGGTAAGGGCTGGTATGCGAACCAGTAACCTTATGGTCCTAGGCGGACGCTCTACCGACTGAGCCAAATTTATCTATAACTTTTTTGTTGACAGCATCCACAGTTATTACGTGAAAGTGATTAATAATTTTAAATATGAAAGGGTTGTTATTATAATAAAGTATTAGAAATAAATAATAAAAAAAATTCAATGTTTAGGATTCAAAGACTCTTTAATTGAAGTGTTCAAATGTTTAGGCAAAGATTGTTTACAATCTATTAGTTTATAAACTGTGTAGACCTTTTTGTGCAGACATTTTTCAATTGAAGATATTAATAGTAAAATTAGATTATTTGAAGTTTATTATAACATTTCTTCTTTTTTTTTCAAAAATTGTTATGAAAAGGTTTTAATTAACTTTTGAGTGAAAAGGTCTTAGGAAATAATAGGTTGATAAATTGGAAACATTTTCATTTAATAGGAGATAATTATTGCCCCCCAAAATTATTATTACCCCCCACACAACCAACAAAAAAAAAAAAGAAAAAAAAGAAAAAAAAGAAAAAAAGAAAACAAATAGATTTATTAGTGTTTATTACAAAATGTATTTAGTATTTAATTATCTTTCGGGTAGGTAACCTTGGCAACTTTAAAAAAAAAAAAGAGTCGTCGGGTGGCCTAAAGTTGGTATCAGCCTATCAACGAGGGAGTCTGTCCCCTTTTCACTAGCGCTAGACCAAGGAAATTGTTTTTGCGTCAGAGGTGGAGCGCCACACCTACCACCAGCTCCTTACTTTACCGCAATGATCCTTGTGCTACACATACGCTGAGTTGGCAACTATAAACCAATTTATTTAGTGGGGAATACCGGTTTGAGGATCACGAGGTTCTGAGTTTCGATACCGGTCCCCACCAACTCTGCGTCTGAGTAGCACGGATTAGGTAATCTGATCTGTGCGGTAAAATGGGGAACTGAGGGTAAGTGTGACGCTCCACTACAGCAAAACAATTTCTCTTGTCTCGCGCTAGCGAAAAGGGGATAGACTCCCTCGCTGTACGGCTGATTCGGGAAATAGGCCACTCTGCCAACTTAATTTTACTTATTGGGTTAGCTCAGTTGCTAGAGCATCTGATTAGGAACCACAAGGTTCCTGGTTCGACACCGGCCCCCCACTCTCAATAAGTAGCACAGAGATCTATGCGGTAAAGTGAGGAGATGATGGTAGGTTTGACGCTCTATCAGAGATGCTAAAATAGTCTCCTTGGTTTGGCGCTAGTAAAAAGGGGATAGACTCCCTCACTGTCAGGCTGATACCAACTTAAAAGCCACCCCGACGACGACTTAATACCCGTTGCTTAGAGGCTTACGTGCTGGACTGTTACATCGTAGTAAATGTGTTCGATTTCCAGTCGTAGTATGACATTCACTTTCAGACTAATACCATTGGGAAATGTACGAGGGTGATTCAAAAAGTAATGCTATTTTCTGCGAAGTTTTTATTTATTTATAAAACTAGGGCTACATTGAGACCCTAACGAGGTTCAGAGCAAGAACCCGATGAATAAGACCCAACTTGCCAATCGACAATGTTCTCCTTTGCATGACAATGCTCAACCACACACAAGCATCAGGAAAAGGGCGAAAATCGCCTCATTCGGGTGAACAACTTTACCGCATCCTCCATACTCACCAGATTTAGCGCCTTCAGCCCCATGAAATAGACAGACACCGAATCTCCATTATAATAAGATAGTAAAGATCAATATGAAGATACTACACTAAGTACGAGGCTGCGGCAAAGACTAATCCATTTTCTTCATTTCATGTGAAGTTTAAAAATAAATAAAACTAAGGTCAACATTGAGACCCTAACGATGCTCAGAGCAAGAATCCGACGAGTAAGACCCAACTTACCAATCGACAATGTCCTCCTTCTGCATAACAATGCTCGACCACACACAAGTATCAGTAAAACGGGGAAAATCACGTCATTCGAGTGGACAACTTTACCGCATCCTCCATATTCACCAGATTTAACGCCTTCATATCATCGGCCCTATGAAAGAGGGTTTGAGAGGCAAACATTATTCCAGTGATGAGGAACTGAAATCTGTAGTGAAGAAGCGGCTCAAAGAACAGTCAACAGAATTTTACGGGGCAGAGATACACGCTCTCATTCGTAGGTTGAACATTGCTATTGAGAGAAGCGGTAACTATGAGAAGAAGTAGGGATTTGATCCACAGAGGACCAGCTTCATTTTGATGTATGATACGTGTTTCTGTGTTGGTAAGTATACCTGTCTTAAATAAAATGGTATTACTTTTTGATTCACCCTCGTATGAACCTCTTTCGGGTTAGCTCAGTCGGTTGAGCGTTCGGCTAGAAACCACAAGGTTCCTAGTTCGGTACCGGCCCTCACCAACAGGGATCTGTGCGGTAAAGTAAGGAGCTGATGGTAGGTGTGGCGCTCCATCTCAGACGCAAAAACAATCTCCTTGGTCTAGCGCTAGTGAAAAGGGGATAAACTCCTTCGCTTATTGGCTGATACTGACTTTAGACCACCCCGATGACTTACTTCATGCGTTAGATAATAAGGACAACTGTTATACTTTATTTTTTTATGAAGTGTCGCATGCACCTGCGACCTAGAGTAATCCGAGAAGAAACAGCAAGTACATTTTTGCATCTTGTTCTTCCTTGTGGAGCTAACTTGTGGCTCGTAGGATTTCGATCGAAACCTGAATTTAAATTATTTAAATGGTTTTACTCGAATTTTTCACACTGTCACAACTACCAACACCATTAATAATAATAATAATAATCTTATCATAATGGAGATTGTGTGTTTTTCTGTCTATAACCGAAACTATATTACTACTCAAGTCACAATTCCCTTAGTTATTGACATCACATTCTCAATGATTTTTATTTTTTATTTAAACCTCAATTATTAATAAAATTGTTTTACATTATTTATACTGTTGACCATATTCACATATTAATAACATGCAATTATATTTATATATACAACAAAATAACGGTTTGCAGTGTGAATGGGAAGGCTAATTTGCATATTGATATTAAAAATGGGATTTTAATAAATATGTGCTTAGTATTATTGATTTGTAATTGTTTGGTTTTATTTTAATGAATATAAGCAAAAATCTCTTCAATGAATCTTAAATGAAATCCATTAACAAGAATAAATAACTGTAATTTTATTCTGTACTTCATATTTTAACTAAATACTTAAATTAGAAAAAAATAACAATGAAAGACGGGAGTGATGGAAGAGTAAGTTTCAGTTGTTCTATTTTTTCGATTATACTCCCTGTGTTTCAAATCATTTTATCTGCATTCTTATTTAGTTTCATTGGCCTTTCTAATTTAATACGATATTTTATTTCATTAAAACTTAAATACCCGGAGGGTGCATATATTTGCTAGTAAATAATAAAAAATAATAATAATAATAATAATAATAATAATAATAATATATATATATATATATATATATATATATATATATATATATATAATATATATATATATAAGGAACAAGACACGTTGGATATTGCTGGAGAAGCCAGGATGAACTCCCAAGGGACATTCTCCAGTGTGGGCCGTCCAGCAAGGAAGTACATAGATCAGCTCGGTACGGATTCTGGTTGCTGCACAGAGGACTTCCCGGGCCAATGACCGATAGGGACGTTTGGTGGGAGATTGCCATGGATATCCGTAATGCCAGCACGTCCTGGTGATGGCGAGGATGATGATATATATAAGCGTATTACCCGTAAAAAAAATTACGGGATTATTTATATATGGATAAAACACATTGAATTAATTGTGCAACCGCCTTGGCATTGAAAATAATCACCATCATTAATATGTTCGTGGTTAGATGAAATAAGGCAATGCAATTTTTGAATTCTCGTATATCTTATAAAATCACTTCCCACAATTCATAATTCTGCTCATGACCAACGAAAAAGCATGTTAAAAAATATTAACAGCACAGAACTGCTGTTAATATGTTTAACATATTAAACATTAATACAGAGAATAAACGGTTATTTCCTAGTTGAGTAACTTGATATTACAGGGTGACCCATAAAAAACAGAAGTCAAATTACTTATTTATTTTCCCATTAAACTAACCCTAAACCCCAACCTAACCCTAACCTAACCCTAACCCTAACCCTAGCCCTAACCCTAAACCCTAACCCTAACCCCCTAGTTAAAATTAACAGTTTTATTACACAATTTGTGGGTTCTGTTTTTTCTGGGTCACCTTGTAATACCATGTTACTCAACTAGGGAGGGTTAGGGTTAGGGTTTAGGGTTAAGGTTAGGATTTAGGGTTAGGGTTAGGGTTAGGGTTGGGGCTTAGGGTTAGTTTAATGGGAAAATAAATAAATGATTTAGGTTCTGTTTTTTTCTGGGTCACCCTGTAATATCATGTTACTCAACTAGGAGGGTTAGGGTTAGGGTTAGGGTTAGGGTTAGGGTTGGGGTTTAGGGTTAGTTTGATGGGAAAATAAATAAATAATTTGGGTTCCGTTTTTTCTGGGTCACCCTGTACTATCATGTTACTCAACTAGGAAATAACCGAATAAACTTTGTTAACTCAAAACTATCCAGTGTTTAGAATTCACAGTCACAAGATATAGGCATAACTTCAAATTCAAAATGGCCGACACGGTGTGTGCTCAAAAAGAATAAAATATAAAAGCCGCATAACCAAGACAGAAATGAATAAAGAAAATGATCGTTTCATTTATTTGTCATTTCTGTCTTGGTAAATACAAGTTCAGTCTCGATAATCTTTGACCACACTTCGTATTTCGAAGAAAATGAACGTTTAATTGATAGTTCATTTCTGTCTTAGTAAATTCATCTTCAGTCTCGATACTTTTTTTAGCACAACTCATATTGAGGATAAAAAGAAGAAAAGAAAAGAAATATTTTGTGATGATAGGTAGAATCAAAGGAAAATATTGTATTCACGCTGCACTATATATCAGTCAAAAGACCAAGCAATATAAATTCGTCGTTAAGAAGTTATTTTTTCCACACTGTGAAGTTTCGGATATTTAATTAATTTGTATCGGA
>CM042148.1:14805485-14845485 GCA_023376005.1 Doryteuthis pealeii
GAATGAGAAAGAGTAAAATAAAAAAAGAAAGATAGAAAGAAAGAAAGAAAGAATGAAAGAAGAAGAATAACAACAACAACAATAACAATAACAAGAAGAACAAGATCAAGAAGAACAAGAACAAGAATGAAAAGGAGTAAATGAAAGAAGAAAGAGAAGAAAAAGAATGAGAAAGAGTAAAATAAATAAATAAATAAAGAAAGAAAGAAAGAAAGAAGAAGAAGAAGAAGAAGAAGAAGAAGAAGAAGAAGAAGAAGAAGAAGAATATTGATGAAATAAAGAAGAATTCTGAAAACTGTTCTAAGTCAGCAGTACACGATAAAAAAAGATCGAAGCCAATATTGTCGGTGCTGTGGGTGGGTACATAGTGGATACATGATGGTGGGGGGCTTGAATACGTTATCAATCGATTTCTTTTAAAGCCGGCTAATCTTGTGACTAGGGCCTTTTTCTGTCCACCATTTCTTGCTTTAACTTCCGTTGCTTCGAGCGATGTTATTGGTCGAAAGAAAAAAAAGGAGGGTGGGTGGGGGAAGGATGCAAACGGCTTTGATTGGTCAAGCGAAGAAGATCGGTTTGTGTGTCTCGAGGCGAACAAGTCTTATACCCGGGACGCACAGACGCACAGCATACGGAGAGCTACGCACAAAAAAAAGACGAGCACACACGTGTACCTTCACATGTCGAATATTATTAGCCTCGGGATGAATGGGCCGTCAATCATCCTTAGGGATTAAAACTTTGGCGGCTTCACCCTCATGTATGCATCGTGGCATGTAGATGATTGGGAATAGAATCTAATGCCGGAAAATCCGAAATAATAACTTTTTCAAGGGTACTGGCACGAAATGACAATAACTTTCAGCGAACAGAATTTTGGACTGTGATTTTTTATTTATTTATTTCATTTTTTATTTATTTATTTTTTATATATTTTTTTTTTTGTAAGCGTTTTGTGCAGAAGTTAATATTCGCTCTCTTCAAAATGTTCTCATGTAGAATTTTGAAGAGAAAAATTCTTCGAGAATAATTCTATTACTAATGGAGATTGTCTGTATTTCTGTCTGTAACAAAAACTACGCCATTGCTCTACGGCACAGCTTACGTCACAATATTCTTATGCTATATACACCCAAAATTTGAGTAAGCAATTTTAAAAATAGTTTTTTATTCTCGTCCTTTTTTTACAGTAACAAGAAGTTAACTAAAAAGTTTACAAATAAATAAATCTATTACTAATGGAGATTGTCTGTATTTCTGTCTGTAACAAAAACTACGCCATTGCTCTACGTCACAGCTTACGTCACAATATTATAATGCTATATACACCCAAAATTTGAGTAAGCAATTTTAAAAATTGTTCTTTACTCTCGTCCCTTTTTTTTTACAGTAACAAGAAGTTAACTAAAAAGTTTTCAAATAAATAAATCTATTACTAATGGAGATTGTCTGTATTTCTGTCTGTAACAAAAACTACGTCATTGCTCTACGGCACAGCTTACGTCACAATATTCTTATGCTATATACACCCAAAATTTGAGTAAGCAATTTAAAAAATTGTTTTTTACTCTCGTCCTTTTTTTTTTTTCAGTAACAAGAAGTTAACTAAAAAGTTTACAAATAAATAAATACCTACAATTTTGTGGAAAATTGATGTGGAATATATTCAAAATAATTGTTTGATTATTACATGCATGCAACATTTTATTTGAGAGGGAAGGGGCTCAGTTTTCATATCAAATTGCTTTTTTGTTTTTTTTACTCCTTTAATAAATATGAGAATTTTGCTTACTTATGATACAAACCCTCTGAAATTTATTTTTTAACTCCCACCCTCTCAGGCAATGTCTTTCAAAAATTAATTTTTACGACGTCCGGAGGGGGGGGGTGTTTTCTGTTGCTAATAATAATAATAATAATAATAATAATAATAATAATAATAAGAAGAAGAAGAAGAAGAAGAAGAAGAAGAAGAAGAAGAAATTGTGTGAAAGAAAGTGTCAAAGTAAGGCTAAGGGAGAGACCGACAGAAAATAGAAAAGAGAAAGACAACAAAGAAAATGGGATAGATAGATAGATTTGAACATACTGATATAAATAAATAAATAGATACACTGGAACGAGCTGAGATAGATAGATAGATAGATGAACTTGAACAGACTGAGATAGATAGACAGACAGAGACAGATAGATAGATATCTATCTAGATAGAAGAATAGAAATGAAGAGATAGATAAGAAAAAGACTAAAAAAGAAAGAGCAGGAGGAAAATACCAAAGAAAAAAGAAGGAAAATTATATGAAAAAGGTAGAAGTACGCGAGATTGAAAAGGAATATATATATATATATATATATATATATATATATATATATATATATATATAGGTATAAAAACTGTCTGATGGAAGTCATCGAAGCACAAAGAAGGGATGAATAACAGAAGAAGAAGAAGAAGAAGAAGAAGAAGAAGAAGAAGAAGAAGAAGAAGAAGAAGAAAGGGGAAAAAAGAAAGAAATAAACAAAGAAAAGGGGTGGAAGAATAAATGCTAGTAAAAAGAAAGTAAAAATTATAGAAATTATATATATATTCTTTTTCATATATATATATATATATATATATATATATATATATTCTTTTTACATATTGTTTTACTGCTAACAAACTTTGTCTTATTTTTATTTTGTTTAAATAAGCAATTTATTTCTGAAATATTATTTCATTCAAACCGGCTAGTCACGTCGGCTAAAAGCCCCCCCCCCATCCCCTGCCTAATAGAAAGAAAGTAGAAAGTCCCAGAAAGACACCCTGACTTTTGTCAAATGTTAAGTCGGCTCGAAGAGTTAAAAAAAATGGTCCAGATAAGTAGTACTTTTTTTTAAAGAATAGAAATGCATATTAATTAACACATGTTTATTTCTTTTTACATATTGTTTTACTGCTAACAAACTTTGTCTTATTTTTATTTTGTTTAAATAAGCAATTTATTTCTGAAATATTATTTCATTCAAACCGGCTAGTCACGTCGGCTAAAAGCCCCCCCCCCATCCCCTGCCTAATAGAAAGAAAGTAGAAAGTCCCAGAAAGACACCCTGACTTTTGTCAAATGTTAAGTCGGCTCGAAGAGTTAAAAAAAAATGGTCCAGATAAGTAGTACTTTTTTTTAAAGAATAGAAATGCATATTAATTAACACATGTTTATTTCTTTTTACATATTGTTTTACTGCTAACAAACTTTGTCTTATTTTTATTTTGTTTAAATAAGCAATTTATTTCTGAAATATTATTTCATTCAAACCGGCGAGTCCCGCAGGTGTCTTTGAAAAGCATTAATTTGAACTAACTTACCGATTTTGCTTTTTGATAATCTAAAATGGTACATGTGGACTTATACTAAGTTAAAACTTAGTTTTTTTTTTTTTTTTTTTCGGTGTGGTGGACCCGTAGATCTCATCAGATCATCCACCTGCGTTCCCCAAAGTCTCCCAGTCATCTTGCCTCGGCTTGTCACTGATACTTGACTTTGGGGAAGGAGAGCATGCGGTGCGTGTCGCACAAGCGCGCAACATGTAAAACAAAAACATGTGCAGATATTTCTACAAGTCCCCGAGTGATGTAGGAATAGTGTGGTATGCAGGCCTGACGGGATGGAAGCATGCAAATGTGAATCAACATACATACGGCGTGATTCGTGGCGCACTTAACGTCACAGCTTTGCTGATCGAACAGCAACGTGCCTCGGCGAGGTTGTGGGTAAATGAGCAGCCCCGGTTAACACTGTTCACCCAGCCATTTGGGAAGTGCTTAGAAAAAGTGACCTAAACAAATGCCGGTTCACCTATCAAGCTGGCCAGAAACCAACATTTCGACGGTTGTCCACATTAGCTGGGCGAAAACTAGAAAATACTACAACACAAAACAAGGCTAAGAATAGCCACCTGGAATGTCTGGACACCTCCCGATCTTGAGATTGGGAAAACTCAAACTACATACTTGCATCGTGACAGGGAAGTATCTCGATAAGGGACAGACACCGATGCTCTTGCGGAAATCAGCTCCAGCTATAAGGTCCAATTGACAGGAGGTCTGGATACACATCCTCATGGAAAGACAGGCCGATGATAGCTGTAAGAAGTTTGAGGTAAGGTGACTCGAGCCCTCCATTCTGAAGCGACACATGACGGACACCATGGAAACATTTTCCTACATTGAAGTCTGACCTGTGTGGCAGCGCTTGTATGTCGAGGATTTCATATGTGTGATGGGGTACATAAAAAACAAGCTGGATCCGTGGGCCATCTGCGTGCTCACAACTGCTCACATCTGGACTACTTGTAGAAATGGCCTTATTCTGTCAAGAAGCGGCAATCACCATATATATATATATATCAGCACACTCTCACGTATATGATATTAATAATATAGTTTGGTTATATATGATATAGTTTGGTTATATAGTAGAACAGACTGGTCTCTTTAAATTTGGTCAGGCAACCAGTATAGGAGAAGGAAAGCGGAATTCAAACTTGTTAAACTTAAGCTTAACAAATTGGCCTTATGTCACATTCTACTCGTGCGGAGGTTTTGGTCCACTGAAGAGACGTGATACGTCAAAACACGGTGTCTGTGGATGAAAATATACACACACACACACACACACACACACACACACATATATATATATATATATATATATATATATATATATGCACACACAGATATATAATAGGGGTACCAATTACAATTGGTACGACAGAAAATTGGTTAGTTTTCTGGCTAAATCCACGTATTTGTCTATCTTTTCGTTTTCTTTCTGTTATAGGTGATATACCCTATAGACTTTAGTGGAATGCGCCGACGGTTACTATAAGTAATAGGGACAATTATGGCTTGAGAGTAAGCCAATGCGAGTCAGCTCACAACTCTATTGTCGGACGTAATTCCCACTTCTCTGTACTGTAATTGTCTACTCTTTTTTAATACATTTTCCTACATTTGTTACCCGTCGTTTTGTTCTTATTTGACCCCTTAAAACCCCACAACACTTTCATTTTCACTCTGTGATCCACCGGGACGGCAAAATCCACGAGATTACAAGTTCCGCTTCTTGTTAATTAACACTAAGTCTGGTCTCCTATCCAGGATTAGGTGCTCCGTCTGTATCTCAAAGTCCCAGAGAATTTTATTATTATTATTATTATTATTATTATTATTATTATTATTCCCACCTGCCGTAACTCGTGGTTCACTGGAGGCTGAGTGACAGCAATTCTCCTCAGGTCTCCAGGACTCTTCTGAGTATTCTAACCGATCCGAAAAGTGCTGTAGTTTGGATGGTCTCGATTTTTCTTCTGATTTCCAATTCATCCAAATTCTTTTCCAGAGCTTTGGGGTTTGTTCCAAGGGCACCAATTACAATTGGTACGACCTTCACCTTCATGTTCCAAAGTTTCCTCAGTTCTCTGGCAAGGTCCTATTATTATTATTATTTTATTTTTATTATTATTATTTTTATTATTATTATTATTATTATTATTATTATTATTATTATTATTAAAAAAGTCTTTGTAACTATTGACCAGTGGTTCTCAACTCTTTTTTAGCTTTAGATTCGGCATTAAATGACCCCAAAAGGGTTGATATGCCGTAAAACAAAACAACTAACCAACCAACCAACCTATGGATCACATTGATTTTTATATTACTCAGGTGGGCTCCCATATCTAAGAATCCTATACTATTTTGATCAAATATTTTTTGCTTGCCTGGGTTCTAAAAGTTATATAGTCCCCATGGGGTATATGGCCCCCGGTTGAGAACCAATGCTATAGATTATTGGGCTCTCTGCTAGTAACCTCCAGATGTTCTACGCCCTGGGCTATTCCTCATATAAGCGTCTCTACATAAGTTTTGTGCTTATCAACAGGGTCTTCGCCACCGCCGGCGATTCTTTTGATGTTAAAGCACTTAACCAGCTTTGCGCCACTTCCTTCAGGCAGAGACGAGCTTTCTGTACAACTGACCGACTTGTTTAGATAGTAATTCTCTTCATATGGAAATGTAGACAATCAATATTAAGAGGCTGGACAAAAATGAAGTACAAGACTGTACAAGCCGTGCAGGGTTTTTCAACGGGGGCCATATGGCCACCTTGGTAGACATGAGATTTGGTGGGGCAAATTTGAAAAATGTAAACGACAAGGGACCAGGAGAGGGACAGAGAAAATTTAGGACCAACAAAAATATGTATGCCTATATATAAAATATAAAACATATTATTTAGTTAAAATGTTAAATAAATCTAAGCCAGTATTATTCGGACTATTGTACTCATATTTATTGTTATCTGTACAATGTTTCGGTCGATGTGCACTCCGACCTTCTTCGGGTATTTCTTGTCGTACTCGGGAGCCTACTCAAACACGGGAACCTTCTTTTCGAACTCTGGAACCTTCTTGTCATAATTGGGAACCTTCTTGTCGTAATCGGGAGCCATCACCGAACTTTAAACCCAACCCTTTATTCAATCCACAGGGGTACCTTTTCTTATTCCTCTAACCATAGCTGGGGTAAAGGTGTTAAGCTATGTTGATTATTATTCTATGTTACTGTTGCACTTCACCAGGATTGAACCTGCAGCCTAGAGATAACTGTCACTTAGAACTCTCATAACCCAACGCCTTTATCCTCTACGCTATATGTCTAGCTAGACACATAGCGTAGTGGATAAGGTGACATATATATAAACGCACACAAAATAAAATAGAAAAATTATCATAAAAACACGAGACTCAATGACGACAAATTGGAACGCCGGTGAATGAAGAAAGCAAAAGCAAGAACGAATAATGGATCACGTTCACACGAGGCACGAGTTAAAAAATTCCGAGAAATAAATCTAAGCCATTTAGTTAACATAGATATTAATTATTTGTATTTTTTTTATCTGATCTATGCAAAATAACCGTTTCTAGTTTTTAATTTCTTAGAATAAAAAACTCCTAATTCATTCTTTAAATTGACGTATTTTTTCACCAAACATTTTTTTTGTAATTATTTGTTTTCTGTAATTGACATATTTAATTGTAATTCCTTTGTTTGCGAATAATTCTTTCATTGCGTATATTCACCGATTATCATAAGGTTGCTAAACTGTTCAATTACAAAAACAAACAAAAAAAAACGAAAAAAAAAAAGAAAAGAAAGTTATATACATGCCAATACAAAGAGGGATTATCAAATGATTATTTAAAATTTGTTGATCATAAGCAATTACTAAAGATCAGAATAATAATGTTTCTAGCTCAGTCGGTAGAGCGTTCGGCTAGAAACCACAAGGTTCCTAGTTCGATACCCACCCTCGCCAACTCAGCGTATGAGTTGCACAGGGATCTGTGCGGTAAAGTAAGGAGCTGATGGTAGGTGTGGAGCTCCACCTCAGATGCTAAAAACAATCTCCTTGGTCTAGCGCTAGTGAAAAGGGGATAGACTCCCTCGCTGACTGGCTGATACCGACTTTAAGCCGCCCCGTCGACTTTACTTTTTTTTTTTTTGTAATTTTAAAAAATATCTGAAGATATAATATGCTTACCCAGTTAGGATTACTTTCTATGTATTATTGGTGTGTGTGCATAAAGAATCCCTTGCTTATTATTCTTGTGACACCCAAAACAAAACTGACCCTTATATATTTCTTTTATGTGATAATGTATTTCCAGATTTATTTTGTGGGGATAAGACCTTCTATTAATCTATACTAAAATATGTTAATACGCGGATAGCAAAGGCATGGTCGGCCACAAATAGATTATCGATCATTGGCGATGTTAATACGCGGATAGCAAAGGCATGGTCGGCCACAAATAGATTATCGGTCATATGGAGGTCCGATCTCCCTAACAGGCTGAAGCGACAGTTCTTCCAGGCTGTGGTTGTGTCGGTGCTGTTATATGGCTGCACCACCTGGACCCTAACTAAATGTCTTGAGAATAAGCTAGATGGGAGCTGGACAAGGATGCTGCGAGCAGTGTTGAACAAGTCATGGAAACAGCACCCCACAAGGAAACAGCTATACGGTCACCTGCCCCCCATCTCACAAACTATCCGAGTGAGACGGACAAGGCATGCAGGACACTGCTGGAGAAGTAAGGATGAACTCATAAGCGACGTTCTCCTGTGAAAGCCAACACATGGTAATGCAAGTGTGGGGCGCCCAGCAAGGACCTACATTGACTAGCTATGTGAAGATGCTGGCTGTTCCGCAGAGGAGCTTCCAGGTGCAATGAATGATAGGGAAGGCTGGCGAAAGATTGTCATGGATGCCCGTGCTACATGCGCGACATGATGATGATGAAAATATGTAATGCTAAATATCGTTTCTTCTCACCAAAATGTTATAATGTGATAACAAATCTCCTTAGATCTCTAACATTGTTGGCTAATTCTAACTGATGCCATTTAGGTTCTTATTTACTCAAGTTTTCCTTTAAAACATTTTCGGAACTATTAAAAAAACACCCTCCAGGAAGTGGAAAAATTAATTTTTGAAAGATATTGCCTGAGGGGATGGGAGTTAAAAATTTAATGTAACAGGTTTTATATAATAGATAAGTAAAATCATCAAATTTATTAAAGGAGTTTAAAAAAAAAACCATTTGAAATGGAAACTTAGTTCAGTCCCCCTCAAATAAAATGTTGCATGCATCTATTAATTATAATTAATAATCATTTGTAATGAAATATGCATCATTTTATACATTAAGGAATTAATCTTATGATGATTTCTTAGGAGAGCGCGGTGGTGTACTGTAGAGTCGTAGGAAATGGACTCGTCGACCTGAGTTCAAATCCTGGACGAAGCCACAGTTCACATAGCGCTTGGGAAAGGCATGAATCCTGCTATTCTCCCTCCAGCTATGTGTAAATAGTAGAGCAGACTGGGCTCTTTAACCTTGGTTAGGCAACCAGTCTAGGAGAAGGAAAACTCTGAATTCAAACCTCTTAAAAATCTCCGCTTGGGGTAGTCACTACTAGAATAAGCTCAGGCCTACTTAGTGATCTATTTCAATTTAAAAATTAAGTGACAATCATCTGTAGATTGCAGGTTCAATCAATTTTTGGAGCACTGGAGAGTGGGGAGTACCCCTTCATCACCAGTACTCCGAGATCTACGTTGACCCTGAGTGGTAGTACCTGTTGGGGTCCCATCTATGGATTGAAAATAAAAATGAGTTTGAAAATTGTATTAAAAAAATTGAGTGAAAAAATGTTGAATACCCATCAAGAATGAATAAAATAAAACTTCGGCATAAAATAACCCAACAATGGTTGACATGCCGTAAAAAAAATTAACCAACCAAATCTCACCGGTATCAGGTTTCTGACATTACATGCTGTCCGTACGAGGTCACTCATTTAAGAATTGAACAAGCTTAAGGTTACTTAACTTCAGTGAACTGACTCTGTTACTGCTAATTAATCTCCGACAATAGTCTTGATAGAATATAAAGACATACCGTTAGAAAAAATGTAAATTAAACAATGCCGCCAGAAGGAGTGTTTATAGTGTTAATTTTGTTCTGTAATAGTCGTTACATTTGCATATATATTTCATATACTCAATGTAACAACTAAGGTAGTAAAACATAATAGTCTCTGTTCCATAATAGTTATTATATTTACATACATATTTCACATACACAATGTACCAACTATTATGGGACAAAAGTAGTAAAATGTAATAGTCTGTCCCATAATTGTTATTACATTTCCATACATATTTTACGTACTCAATGTCACAACTATTATGGGAAAAAAGTTCTAAATTATAAGAATTTCTGTCCCATAACAGTGATTACATTTACATACACATTTCATTTACTCAATGTACCAACTATTATGGAACAAAGGCAGTAAAATATAGTTGTCTCTGTGTCATAATAGTTATTACATTTCCATACATAATTCGCATACTCAATATCACAACTATTATGGGACAAAGGTAGTAAAATATAATAATCTCTGTCTCATAATAGTTATTACATTTACATACATATTTCAAATAATCAATGTACCAACTATTATGGGACAAAAGTAGTAAAATATAATAGTCTGTCCCATAATTCTTATTACATTTCCATACATATTTCACATACTCAATGTACCAACTATTATGGGACAAAAATCCTAAAATATAATAGTAGCTGTCCCATAATAGTTATTTACATACATATTTCACATACACAATGTAATAACTATCACGGGACAAAAGTTCTAAAATATATTAGTCTCTGTCTCATAATAGTTATTACATTTACATACATATTTCACATACTCAATGTCACAACTATTATAGGACGAAAGTAGTAAAATATAATAGTCTGTCTCATAATAGTTATTACATTTCCATACATATTTCACATACTCAATGTCACAACTATTATGGGACAAAAGTTCTAAAATATGATAGTAGCTGTCCCATAATAGTTATTTCCATACATATTTCACATACACAATGTAATAACTATCACGGGACAAAGGTAGTAAAATAATATTGTCTCTGTCCAATAATATTCGCTATGTTAATTCAATCTAAATCGAACAATGGCGTCGATTTATGAATACTTTGTTTCTAAATTAAAAAATGGCTGCCTATCATTATTTCAAGTAATTAGTTACGTTGTTCTACAATAAGCCAACCATTCTCGTTTCAAGCATACAAATTATACCCTTATTTCTAAATCTTAGTCTTTACACGAGATTATATAATTACATCGTGTCTACAGTGTCTCACAACTAATATAATTATACCCCCCTCACCATTCAGGAAATTACGCCACTGTCAACTTTAATAAAGTTTGCTCATTTAGTGTAAATTGTTTAATAAGGAGGACGAGAAATATATGGACTTGGCAAGAGAATTTGCAGGGTGTTTTTTTTTCTGCTTCTGAACATTTTCTTCTTTATATTAAGTGTTTTTCAAAGGACAGAATATCAATAAAAAAAATAAGGAAGTGAAATATGCACGTAGTTCTTTAAGAATTCTATAAGAATTTTAGATATCTTTTTTCTTAAAGTCCGTTATCAGTTATTTCCCTAACAAACTGGTTAAATTTATTGTTGTATCCGAGATGTAGGAATAACAGAAATGATAATAAAAACAGGGAAATTGTTAACAATAACAATACTTGTTTTATTTATTCTTCACTGACAGGGAATACAGTGGATGGGTTTGGATTAGAGTTCTAGCTTGATGTTCGATACAAGTGTGTCACCTGCTCGGTTCTGATCTGCTGTGCAGTCTGTTTCCCCCTCCTCTTTAGAGAGTCCCGTTCGAATCATTAGGGGGAGATAACTCTCCCTAACATCTATTAAAAAAAACTATTTTCATCGTTACGTGACAGATCGGCTCTGATGATGGTCTTATAGAGATTGAAATATTGCAATATTAACCAATAAATACAATATTAATTAATAACATGTGTGTGTCTTTTCGAATTTTCTTCTCTGATATTCTGCTTCTGGGTAATTATATTTTGTACTAGCTTTGAAGCCGACACATTGAGAGGCAATTAAGTTACCTCCAAAGTACATAGTCTATGTAAGGCATCAAGAGGCATTGACCACTATTTGAACCCAAAATAAAACGTGCTGGGCCCATAACCTGTTAAGTTTCTGACCGCCATCCTTGGCCAGTTAAAAAGGACTTAAAGTAAGTAAGTCCTGAACTCAATGTCACAACTATTATGGGACAAAAGTAGTAAAATGTGACTTTTCTGGGATATAAGGTGTGTGCTAGACGCCCACTCTTATTTATAGACTAGGCGATAGTCATGTGAGCATATTCTTGTCCAATCACTGGCAGAGCTCTGCTGCTGATATTATTATTTATACTGGCTTTTCTGGTCATACCTAATCATTACTACTTGGATCTTCTTGGACGACGAACATTGGATTGTATCACGGGATTTATTCACTTACCAAAGGATTCTATAACTCAGGACTTACTTATTTACTTTAAGTTCTTTTCAACTGGCCAAGGATGGCGGCCAGATACTTAATAAATTTCATGTGTTTTAAACAAGATGGAGACATCTTAACACTGGATAGAAAGCCTCTGAAATTAGTAGATCAGTTTACATACCTAGGTATTAATATTTTATCAATAGAAAGCGATGTGAATATACACATAGGAAAGGGATAGACTGCTATAGATAAGGCCAAAGTAGAGTGTTGCAAGTCGTGGACTATTCAGCCACCAAGATTCTCTCCTTAAGCATCACGGGTCACCAACCATGGTCAAGAGGTCTTACCTCTCTGTAGAGGTGCAGTCTGTGTATTCTAAAGCCCCAGTTCACAGGGCTCACGTGTATATAGTTTAATAATGTTGGTCGTAAATCCCAATAATATCTTTTAATGTATCAAGAAACATGTAAGGAAATTGGAGAAATGACAAATTTAAAACGTAACAAAAATAATAATATTTTCAGTATTTTATGCCGAAGACATTTTGTTTTCATTCATTCTTGATGGGTATTGAAAATTCATTTTTTTAACTCAATTTTTTAAACATTTTTTCTATTTAACCCATAGGTGGTACCCTAACAGGTACTAACAAAAGTGTCCAGACAATAAAACCAGGATTACATTGGAGGAATTCCATGTAGACAATATATGAAAACTGTGATTGAAATTTAGACAGGACGGTGTTTATTCCTGCATATACGTGCTGTGATAGGAAACCAAATAATCGTTTTCAACGTGTGCTACGATATTAAGCAGATGTCCTCAGATTCAGATGTTCTCCAGATGTTTTCCAGATGTTCTCTACTTCTCTCTATATTAATATAACTAGAGTATTTGTTTACAAATTAGTGTTTTTGAGAACGAATAATATTATGGAAATCTTTTCGTTGCAGCCAACACAATTTTACCTGCTGAGCAACACTACACCACGTTGTTTAGATTCTTTTAAAACAAGAATCACAAGTTTTGGTCGAGGTCTTGGTTTGGTTTAATGGCATATCAACCATTCCTGGGTTATTTAATGCCAAAGTATACTTATAGAAGAACAGCAGTGATACTATTCAATGGAATGGGTGTTAATACCTTTCCCAACGTAGTAGTTAGGTGTCCAACTATGCGTTAAATAAATCTATTTGAAAACTATTCGTAATCGATTCATGGACTACTCAGCCACCAACATTCTTTCCTTAAGCATCACAGGTGGCCCCCTTGGCGAGGGGGGGGGTCTTCCCTCTCTGCAGATGTACAGTCTGTATATTTTGCCCAGTCGACAGGGATCACGTGTATATAATTTAATAATGCTGATCGCAAATCCCATTAATATCTTCTAATATTAAGAACCATGTAAGAAAATTAAGCAATGACAAATTTGGCATTGCAGTCTCGGAAGACTATATAGTTCTTGTGTGCCTGAAGTTACAGTGCCTCCCTGACTGTGAAGTCCAATGTTCGGAAAACGGGGGCGTTCTTTTCGAATTGGACACATAGCGTAGTGGATAAAGACGTTGGGTTAAGACAGTTCTAAGCGACAGTTATCTCTAGGCTGAAGGTTCAATCCTGGTCAAGGGCGACAGTAACATAGAATAATGATTAACACAGCTTAACACCTGTACCCCAGCTATGGATAGCGGAATGAGAACAGCATACCCTCGTGGATTGAATAAAGGGTTGGGTTCAAAGTTCCGTGATGGCTCCTGATTACGACAAGCAGGTTTCCGAATTCGAAAAAAGGTTGCCGAGTTCGAGAAGGCACTCGAGTCCGACAAGAAATACCTGAAGAAGACCGGAGGGCACATCGACCAGAAACGTTGTATAGATAACAATAAAGATGAGGACAATAGTCCGAATAATTCAAAATAATACTAATTATCAAGCCTCATCTAAAAAATTCAGAGAAAGGATCTGTTTTATTTCGGAAACTTTTCGATCATTTTTCTTTTTTATGTCGGGGTGCCAAATAAAGCCTATCTTGGTGCGTTTAGTCTAAGGGACAAGATTTTGAACTTTGTCATTTTTTCTCCCTTTCAGCTGTTGGCTTTTTAGAATATATAACTTATCTATCCGCACCCTGTGACCACTTGTTTGCATTGTTACAAAGCTTACCCAACGTATTTCTTATACCAATTTAGTTCTTACATTATACATAGAACTCGTTTTTTCATTTATATCCTAACATGTATTATGGAATAAAACTCAAAATTTGGAAGACAGCTATCAGCAAAACTGCCATTGTAATTTTTAGGCTCTAAAACTGGAGAATCAGCGCATGCGTACGTGTGCTGTGGTCGGTGTCGTCTTCCGCCAAATTTGATTGTTGTCGTCTGCGTTCAACTATTTTGAAGAAATAAGTGTAGAAATTGGAAACTGCTTGGAAAAATGATTTTAGAACGGATTATCGAGGTATGCAAAGGGGAAAAAGACGAAACAGTATTAAAACAAAAAACAATTTTATCTAATAAAAAAAAAACTTAAGTTGTTTAGAATATTCAGAAAACTAAACTTCTACCTTTTGTAGTGTGCATTATATTACGAAAGCGCGTGGTGTAATGGTTATGGAAATTTGGACTTATTACCCTGAGTTCAAATCCTGGACGTGGTAATTGCATTTCACTTAGCGATAACACTCTTGAGAAAGGTATGAATCCTACTCTCCCTCCAGCTATGAGTAAATAATAGGACATACTGGGCACTTCAACCTTGGTTAGGCAACTGGTCTAGGAGAAGGAAAACTCTGAATTCAAACCTGTTGAACTTAAGAAATTGACCTTGTGTCACATCCTGTTCGAGCGGACGGGTTGGTAAATATGTATATTACGAAAATTGTGACATATCATCAACATCATTTGTGGGGATTTTTTATCCCCGGAAAAGCAATATTTAAACCCTAAGTTTTATAGGAAAATAAACCATACTTCGAACGCAGTGAGGAGATGGGTGCCGCTTTTGAAGAAAAAGATAAAGCGACTTTTATACAACAAAATGTTTACTGTACTTATATGCAAATATCAAACAGGGATATACAATTTCTCTGAATTTTTTAGATTAGGCTTGATAATTAATATTATTTGTATTATTCGGACTATTGTCTTCATCTTCATTGTTATTCGTACAACGTTTCGGCCGATGTGCCCTCCGGCCTTCTTCAAGTATTTCTTGTCGGACTCGGGAACCTTGTCGTTTGGTAGGTTAAAGGTTGTTAAAGGTAGTTAAAGGGAATTAAAGTTTGCAGATAAGAAAAAATACCGGCGGAACTTGGCTGTAATCATTGTAAGTTTTGTTCCTCGTAACTTGTTGAGTCCTGCAGAAATGGTTCTTGCGTTGGCCGCTCTCAGATTCTACGTGATGAAATGATTCCGAGTCGTCGCCCGCAGGGGTTACTAACGATACGAACTAGCACTGCTAGCCAAGGGTAGTGGTAAAAGAGGCCGAATTCTTTGGTGCCCCTTCTTTTATAGCTAGCTTCACGTGACACTCAAGCGGCTGCTGCGACTGCTGCTGCTGTCCGGTGAAGCTGTCCCCTAATAAATTTCCACACATTATCAAGGCATGATAAGCCAACATAATTCCTTTGACTTTTTTTCATCATCTCTCCCTCTCGACCATCGTTCTTGGCACGTCCTCTAGACCAGTGGTTCTTAAAATTTTTTATGGTTACCTTTGATTCCTATTTTGCTCTGGTCATTCGAAGTTTAAAAGTTATTGTATTTTTATTATTAAATATTTGCTTGCCTGCCAAGTTCCAGAAAACATTATACGGTCCCCGGGGCCATATGGCCCCCGGTTGAGAACCACTGCTTTAGACCAAAGGTTTTCAAACTATGGATCCCGACCTTCTGTGGGTCGCGAAATAAATAAATTGGGTCACAAAATAAGCTTTGGCTCAAAAGTGCGTAAAAACAAAAAAACAAAAATTATGGGTGGTTTTACGGTATATCAACCCTTGTTTGGTTATTTAATGCTGAAGTCATTTTTTGCAAGCACCTATATGGTTTCAAGTAACTAATGTTAATTTGCTTAGATGGTCAGCAATCTAAGTATAGAACAGGCTCATCGCTGCTTAACTTCGGGGACTTTGCAAAAACCGGTGCTTTCAACGTGATTTAACCGTAGAATACATCAGACTGTGATAGATAGGTAGATAGATAGATAGATAGATGAAGAGGTATAACGTGTTGTTTAAAGGAAATGTTTGGAAAAAGTTTAGGTAAACAAGTTTGCAAAAACTTAATAAAAATCACTGAACAAATAAAAAAAACATCACGTGGCAAATGTTAAGAAGTTGTTAAGAAAGAAATGTTATCGAAACAGGAAAAACAAGAAATGGATAAAAACAAAAAAACCAAAAACAAACAGAAACACAAAAAGAAACATAAAAATAAAAAAGAAGAAAAAAAGAACAACAGAGAGAATTACAGAAAGAACGAAAGACGTGAAAATGGCTTGTCTTATGTACTAACTACAAAAAAGGAAAAAGTAAAGAAATGAAAATAAATAAAAAAAAAATAAAAATAAAAATAAATAAATAAATAAGTAGAATAAAAAATAAATAACAAAATAAAACAAACAAACAAACAAAGAAATGAAGACTGAGACAAACATACGCACGAAAAGTTTTAAAATGTTTCAATTTGGAGAAATCAAAAATAATCAGCGAATTCATTGAAAAAGTTCAGAAGAAAAGACTGGTTAAATTGCGGAAGGAAAGAAAGGATTTCGAACTTTTTTTTTTTATAGTTTTCTTCATCTTTTGTAAAATACCTTTTTTTCCAAGGCAAGCAAAGCTACTGTTTATTTGTTCATTTATTTGTTTATGTATATATATATATATATGTATATTTGTTTGTTTTTATGAATTTAAGCACTGGCGTTAAATATTTTGGACATTATGCGTCAGTCTGCGTTTACTTTACTCACCTTGTGCGTTACGGTGAATGCGTCCTATTGCAGACTCCCCCCAACAAATTACAGTAATTCAAGTTTCGCATTTCCGCAAACATGTCGTCATTTTAAAGTAAATTAAACAGAAACGCATTTGAAAATGCATACAAATTAGGATCAGCACTTATTCTAATTCAAGTTGTAAATTTGCACACATACAAATCGTAAATAATCGTGTAGAACTCACATTTTCAATACCTAACGCTTAGGAAAAAAAAATGGAGTCGACATCTAAAAGTCGCAGAAATCCATTTTATATAGTTTTATTTAATTTCTAAACATAAAAAAAGAAATAAAATGATAGGTTGTTAAAAACTAGCTTAAAAGCCGCCCTATCGGGTAGCAATTAAGCTAGATCATATGGAGAATTCTTTTGATGGAAATTTGGGTAATTTTCACCTTTAGTTGGCTAAATTCCTAGCAAATAAGGCAATTAGAGTAACCTTCCTTGACTTTCACTCTGAAACAAGCCTGTAGGCATTTTGAAAGTCTCCGTGCGAAATAAACAAATCTTAGAAACTTTTTCGAAAACAATACAACTACATGCTTTAACACAAAAATATCATAAAATGTGTTCTTAATAACAATTAAGTTCATTTCAGATAATGCGCACGCACAATTTTATGCTAGGAATTTAGCCAACTGACTTTCACTTTAAAACAAGCCGGTAGGCATTTTGAAAGTCTCCGTGCGAAATGCTAAATAAACAAATCTTAGAAACTTTTTCGAAAACAATACAACTGCATGCTTTAACACAAAAATATCATAAAATGCGTTCTTAATAACAATTAAGTTCATTTCAGATAATGCGCACGCACAATTTTATGCTAGGAATTTAGCCAACTAAAGGTGAAAATTACCGAAATTTGGGCCTCTGATGGCGGAGATTTCTATTGCACTATGCGAAACGCGACAAACCCACACGAGAAAACAGCTGTACAGCCACCTGACACATATCCCACAAACAATCCATGTGAGGCGAACAAGACATTCTGGTCACTGCTGGAGTAGAAAGGATGAACTCATAAGTAACGTTCTTCTGTGGAAGCCATCACATGAGCACGCCAGAGTAGGCCGTCCAGCAAAGACGTACATAGACCAACTTGCGCGGATACTGGATGCCGCACAGAAGACCTCCGAGAGGCAATGAATGATAGGAACGGCTGGAGAGAGATTGACATGGATATCCGTGCTGCTAGCGTGACATCATGATGATGATTGCATTAATATTTAAGGCCACCTTTTAAAAGTTCAATGATAATTTTCCTGTTGTCACTTAATTTAAAGACAATTGTGACACTATGCATGACACTGGGGTGCATTGGTGCAGATTGTATCTGTGGGGGTCATGTGTGTAGTATATATATATATATATATATATATATATATATATTATATATATATATATTATTTATTATGAATATAACAAATATATATACATAAATGTGGCACAAGGCCTAAAGGGGGAGTAGGGTAAGAGACTGGTCTTCACTATCCTATCTTTTAATTTAACTATTCCCATTCGTGACCGATTCATTCAACAATTTTCCATTCACCATAAAACTCATTCACACAAAAGTCACCAAAACATTCCATTCACTCTATGACAGTCCTATATATATATATATATATATATATATATATATATATGTGTGTGTGTGTGTGTTTTTTTTCTTTCTTTTAATCCTTGTGAACCTGTCTCTGACTCGTGCCCTTCAAATCAGCCAACACAACGTTGGGTCTGGACATTGTGCAACGAAGGTGCAGGAATGCAGACTGGATATTCTCACACAATTTGATCTAAGTAGATTCTTACTTTCTGTACAAACAATTATCACCCGTTTCATGGATGACTTTTCGCTGGATATGGCCATTGATTTCAATGATTCTCAAATTTATGTTCAAGTTATAAAATAGTTATCGTAATAAAATATTCGTCACAAAAAATCACGTAAAAAATTGACAGACCAATCGCAGTAATTAGAACTTGGGAATCCAAAATTTCAGGATTGCTGGTACGGGTTTGGCCCGGAGTGTTTTTAATTTGCTCACCGAGTCGACCTGACTTCCAAAATGGTACGGTATATTGGGATACGGCCTCTTGAAGTAATGTTAAAAAATGAGA
This sequence comes from Doryteuthis pealeii, assembly GCA_023376005.1. Classification (NCBI taxonomy): domain Eukaryota; kingdom Metazoa; phylum Mollusca; class Cephalopoda; order Myopsida; family Loliginidae; genus Doryteuthis; species Doryteuthis pealeii. Next base: position 14,824,571 of record CM042148.1, read on the forward strand.
CATTCTAATACACTAGGGTAGGTCGATTTTTTACTTTTTAAAATATCAAATTGTCCATCTATGCGAAAATTGTGTGTTAGTATACTAAATACTGATATCAAAAAATTAGATCTTTTACTTGCACCATTGTTTGAGGAAATAACATCAGAGATCGTCGACTAAAATGCACTAAAAGTCCTTGTTTTCTAAAGGCTAAATTTTGTGAAAACGAGTATTTTTAGTGCATTTTAGTCGACAAACTTTAATGCTATTTCCTCAGACAATGGTGCAAGTAAAAGATCTAATTTTTGGTATCAGTATTCAGTATACTAACACACAACTTTCGCATAGATGGACAATTTGATATTTTTTAAAAGTTCAAAAATCAACCTACCCTACTGATACACTGACGTTTGCATTTATCATTAGAGTCTGTTTAAATTTGTCAATGCGCAATTGTTACATAATTATTGGATCCCTAATACTTATATAAGGTATTGTAGAAACATAATGGCGATTAGTGCAGCCTTGAAGGATGAGTGACAACGCTTGACCTCACTCTCACCTTGCCTTCCGGGGATAAATCGTGAGAACCGGAAGGCATAGAAGACCCTGTCTTCCGGTTTAAGGATAGAAGTAACTCAGCAGTTAGAAGTTTGAAGCGAGCTCGAAGGGGTAAGTCGCGTTTTCCACGCGGTCCCTCATCTGTGCAGATTGTCTGGTTGGGGATTTGAAAATAAAGTAAGATCAAAAGTAAATCGAAGTCTTGTGTTTATTACCTAAAAACTAACAATGACACAGGGCTTCTGATAAGGAGAAATCCCAATAGAAGACCAGACCGGAATCCCCAAATCAACACCAGACGCTAGACCAGACCAAGATGATAGAAGAAGCAAGCCGGCCAGAAGAATAGATGTTCAAAGATATAGAAGCAAGTAAGAAGTAAAGAAGTAAAGAAAAGGTATATACATTATATCGATTTGGTACCGTGAAAACTTCAGTACGTAACACAATTAAAAACAAATGCCTGAATTGATTCGTCAAGACATTCAAAATTTGGCCGAAAAATTGAAAGATATTTTCTATAATTTTTTAATTAGTAAAATTAGACATGTGCAAAGTTACCAGCCCCTTCTTTTGAAACCATAAAACTGAGTATGCAGTAGAAAGCGTTATTTTTAAATAGACTAAAAACAGTTATCAAAAAAAGAAAAAAAAAGAAAGAAAGAGAACATTTGCTTCCAAGTAATAGATAGGAGAGCGCAGTTGTGTACAGGTTAGAGTTGTAGGAAATGGACTCGTCGACCCGAGTTCAAATCCTAGACGAAGCCACAATTTACATAGCCTTGAAAAAGGTATGAATCCAACTATTCTCCCTTCAGCTATGGGTAAATAGTAGGCCAGACTGGGCTCTTTAACCAGTCTAGAAGGAAAACTCTGAATTAAAACCTCTTAAAGCTTCACTTGGGGTGGTCACTACTAAAATAGACCCAGGCCTACTTAGTGATCTATTTCAGTTTTAAAACAACATTTTTTTAGATAAGTTTCAAGGATTTTTACTGAATATAGTATTGCACATGCGTACATTAATACTCAAATCGTGCTGATAGCAGAAATTCTCATGATACTCCCTCGCCAACCGTTCCTATTGCTCATCTTCCTGGCAGGTCTTCCACACGGCATAAAGTATTCGTACAGAGCTTATAGATGTTTCTTTTTGTGGGTCGGTGTTTCCATGTGTGGGTGTCAACAGGAGAACGTCACTTATGAGCTCATCCTTGCTTCACCAGCAGTGTACATGATGTCTTTTTCGTCTTACTTTGATAGTTTGTGAGATAGGAGGTAAGAGGCCGTACATATGCTTTTTTCACGGGATGATGCTTCCAGGATTACTTAAATACATCATAATGCATCCTAGCTTTTCCTGGAAACATTTCGTTAGAGTCCAAGAGGTGCAAGCATATTTGAAATCATACAGCCGTTTGAAAAATATTTTATTAGATAGGCCTACTTGAAATCTGTAATAAGTAATTAAGAGTTACCTTCGCTCTTTTATGATTACCTCCCCTTCGGAGAACTCTCTGGTGAATACTAAACTATATAAAATCTCAATAAGTGTACCAATTATTCTAAGTAGAATAAAGCTCTCCAAAGTCTATCGGTATTATCGTTTGTCATTACAATATCATATAACTATTAAAAAAAAACTAAAACAACCAACAAACTCTTTAAGGGACAACTGCATAAAAGAAGGTAAATATAAATGAATGTTATGTAATTTATGAGCAGCTTATAAATTATGTATGTACCTGTAGTTAGAATATTTAAATAAAGTTTGTTAGATTTAAAATCGGAGGTGGGAAGTTTTCCATAAAAATAAAGCAATGACTAAAATAACCAATGACTGCATAGTTAAATAAGATTATTTTGCCCTTTTGAGCGCAAAGGGTAGAGAAGATATTATGGTATACTAGGTTTCAAAAGGAAAAAAAAAACAATAGGAATTAAAGTCTGCCTGGTACCTTAATATCTGTGCTATTGAAGTGACGATGACCCCAACTTCACCTTCCGGTATAGCCGTGATAAATAAGTTTTAGTTTAATTAGTCAGACTCGACCCGGTTTCTGAGGAGTGCAGACGCTATTGTCGGCTCTGATGGGTCGGTCTCACCGCGGCGGAATCATAGGCTGGGTTTGGAAAATAAAGCTTTATTAAGAAACAACCAAATCTTGTTTGTTAATTGAATATTAAAACAAGAGATGACAGCCCAAAGAAATCAACAAAGATCAAACCCCAGCAAAAGCCCTGAAGAGACGTAAGCCCAGCCAGAGAAGATGGCGGTCGACCTAGACGAAGAACTAGAAACAGAAGGGTAACAAGTAAAACCATCATCTATCATCCTGTCTTCTATCTGCCTCTCTCTCCCATTATATACCGGATGTTGAATGAGTATATATAACATGAATAAAAATGCAATTCCCAAACCCTTTGGCATGAAATAACCCTAAACGTTAGAATTAATCAATCAATTAAGTTTTATTTCTCATAACAATAAAATCAATAAAAAATACTAGTAGGATATATAAGGATTTGGAGAAAATAAGCAATGATTCGGTAATTTATGAGGAAGTGCGTCCCGGTCTCCTGCCCCAAGAGTTGCTGCCCGGTGACTATTAAAATAACGACCCAGCTCAGTCTATTCAAAACTATCCATCTTCATATCTATCTATCCATCTATCTCAATTTGTTCATATTTATCTATATTACTTTAAATACTAAGATTTTTTTAAATTCATGTTTGTTTAATGTCTTGTTTTTAGTTTATATAAACAAGAATTACGACAAAAAAAAGAAGCGACCCCCCCCCCCCCAAATACATTTACTCGTCGAAAATATCTATCTATCTATCTCCATTTGTTCGTATCTATCTATATTATTTTGTTGGTTTATCTATCTGTCTATCTCAGTCTATTCAAAACAATATATTCATCTTCATATCTAAACAAGAATTACGAAAAATTACGATAAATAAACAAGAATTACGATGAGCTGGGGTTGTTATTTTGATAGTCACCGGGTAGCGGTTTTTGAGGCGGGACGCACTTCCTCATAAATTACCAATGACTCTACATAGTTAAATATGATTATATTGCCCTTTTGAGCGCAAAGGGTAGAGAAGGTATTACGGTATATTAGGGTTCAAAAGGAAATAAGTAATAGGAATTAAAGTTTGGTTGGTACCTTAATATCTGTGATATTTACTAAGGGTGGTAAAATGATTGTCTGACTAGTTACAACTAAGAAATTATGATGAATAAATATAAGTTAAAAATTAATTACAATCTTCATCGATTTCTATATAACTCTTTATTTGTTTACCTATTTATATACGTGCATCCATTTATATGTATCTATGTATCTATCTCGGTCTGTTCATATCTATCTATCTATCTATCTATCTATCTATGTTAGGGTGTGCGTATCTATCTATGTACCTATCTCAGGGAGTAACTATCTATCTATATATCTGTCTATCTCCGCCTGTTAATAATGATCTATCTATCTATCTATCTATCTATGCCAGGGTATGCGTATCTATCTATGTCCCTATTTCAGGGAGTGAGTATCCATCTATCTATCTATCTCTGCCTGTTAATAATGATCTATCTATCTATCTATCTATCTATCTATCTATCTATCTGACTGTCTGTTCATATCTATCTATCTATCTCCGCCTGTTGATAATAATCTATCTATCTATCTATCTATCTATCTATCTATCTCCGCCTGTTGATGATAATAATCTATCTATCTATCTATCTATCTGACTGTCTGTTCATATCTATCTATCTATCTATCTCTGCCAATTGATAATGATCTATCTATCTATTTATCTATCTATATATCTATCTATCTATCATGATATTCATATATATGCATGTATTAATACCTACCTAAGTACATACCTCCGTCTGAAAATAATAATCTCTCTCTATATATGCATCAGACTATTCATATGTATGTATGTATGTATGTATATATCTATCTATCTATCTATCCCCGCCTGTTAATAATGATCTACCTGTCTATCTGTCTATCTATCTCATACTATTCATATATATGTATGTAATACCTACTTACCTACCCCCGCCAAAAAATAATAATCTCTCTCTATATATACATCAGACTATTCATATGTATGTATGTATGTATGTATGTATGTATGTATGTATCTATCTATCTATTTATCTATCTATCTCTCTATATATACATCAGACACTTCATATGTATATATGTATGTATGTATATATGTATGAATGTATCTATATATCTATATATCTATCGCATTCTCTTCCTATTTATCAACTTACTTATTTATCCTCGCCTGTTCACTTTTATCAGTAATTTTTTAACAACTTGCATGTCAATATGTGTAATTATTTCGTTTTTTTTTTCTTAAAAATTACTGTTACGTTAATCACAATCCGAGTAAGTTAATGTAAAAATCAATCTCTCTCCACCCCCCCCAGTTTATCGGTTTCCCGCGTCGCAAACAAACATGGCCGGAGACCGTGAAGTGCAATGGAAGTGAATGTGAAGTGATAAAGAAGTGTAGCATCACACTCTAAGCACTAGTTACGAATGTACGTAATATCCGCGAATCCCCATAATGCATTGCGACCGGAAATTATCTAAGAGATTGCACGGAGTGGCTCACAACTGGTAGCCATTTAAAAAAAAAACGGAAAAAAAAGAGAATAACGCAACCTTAGACGGAGTAATTTTTACTGGACACATTATTCTTTGTCGGTTGGTTTTCTTAAATTTTTATTTTACACCGATATTTGGTTTCTTCCATTTTTTACGAACTACTTTTCTTTCTTCCTTTTTTTTGTTTTTCTTTTGTTTTTTATTTTTATTCAGACAAGACATTTTCTTTTCAAAGGCTATGAGTAATGTAAGTAATTATTCACTTTTTATTCTTGTTTTTTTTTAATAAATTTTTTGATGTGATATTAATTTTATAACTTTTTATGACATTTTAGAGGTTATTTTTAGAGGCATTGATTCTGTTTTGGAGTTGATTCGTACAGAAAGTAGTTCTTGGTGGGAAGGGCGAATCACTTGAGTAACAGTGGCAATATCAATACGTGGCTTATTGAGTATGGAAGCCTATTATCTAGTTTAACGATATTCTGACTTGTAATAAAGATACAAATGGATAAAAATGATTTTTACGAAATAATGATAGTGTTGATTAACAAAAAGAGAAAGAACTTGTCAACTGGCGGATTTTGCAGTTCCAGCAGACCACAGGGTGAAGCTAAAGGAAAATGAAAAAAAGGGACAAATACCTGGACCTTGCCAGAGAACTGAAAAAGTTATGGAATATGAAAGTCAAAGTTATACCAATTGTAGTTGGTGCACTTGGAACGGTCCCAAAAAGATTGGAAAAATGTTTGGAAAATCTGGAAATCAGAGGGAGAATCGAGACCATCCAGAATACTGCACTGCTGCAATCTGCCAGAATACTCAGAAGAGTCCTGGAGACCTGATGAGACTTGTTGCCACTCAGAATCCAGTGAAAGGCCATCAGGTAACGCTGATGTGAAAAACTCAAAAGAAGTGAACAATAATAATAATAATGATACTGAATAAGATATTTACCAACCCCTCCGTACGAGCTGGATGTGACACAAGGTCAATTTCTTAAGCGGAGTTTAACAGGTTTGAATTCAGAGTTTTCCTTCTCCTAGACTGGTTACCTATCCATGGTTAAAGAGTCCAGTTTGCCCTGCTATTTACCCATAACTGGAGGTCGAATTGGATTCATACCTTTCCCAGGGATATTAGCGCTATGTGAAATGCAAATAGCTTCGTCTAGGAATTGAACTCGCGTTGACGAGTCAATTTCCAATGACTCTAACCATTTGAACAAGCGCCTCTGGAAATCAGGGGAAGAATCGAGATCATCAAGATCACAGAACTAGAATACTCATAAGATCCCTGGAGACCTGAGGAGGCACGAAGAGACTTATTTTATCGATTTCCCCCGTCGCTAAGCCTCCAGTAAATGAATACCAGTTAACATGTTGGGGAAAATTTACAAGGAGTAAAACAACAACAACAATAATAATAATAATAATAATAATAATAATAATAATAATAATAATGGAGACTTGCTGTCACGCAGCCTCCAGTGAACCACCGGCTACGGCAGGTGTGAAAACCTAAATAATAATAATAATAATAATAATACTAATTGGAACGATCCCCAAGAGTTTGGAAAAGAAGACTGGAAGAATTGGAAATTAGCGAAGGAATTGTGACCATCTAAACTACAGCATTGTGAGATTGGTTAGAATACTAAGGAGTCCTGGAAACCTGAGGTAACTTGCTGTCACTCAGACTCCAGTGAATGACCACCAGCTAGCGCTGATATGGAACACTCGTAAAGAGTTAAATAATAATAATAATAATAATAATAATAATAATAAAACACGCACAAAGAGAGTACAAGACTAGGCACGACTGGGTGGGAAAGGTGATTCACTGGGAACTGTGCAAGAAATTCAATTTTCACTATTCAACTAAATGGTATATGCACAAGCCTGAATCTGTCTTGAAGAATGAGACGCAAAAAATTCTCTGGGACTTTGAGATACAGACGGATCACCTAATCCCAGCCAGGAGACCAGACTTGGTTTTGATTGACAAGAAGAGGAAAAGATCTACAAATACTTGGACCTTGTCAGAGAACTGAGAAAACTGTGGAACATGAGGGTGAAGGTCGTACCAATTGTAATTGGGACCCTTGGAACAATCTCCAGGGGTTCGAAAAGAGTCTGGATGAATTGGAAATCAGAGGAAGGATCGACACCATCCAGACTACAGCATTATTGAGATCGGCTGGAATACTCAGAAGAGTCCTGGAGACCTGAGGAGACTTACTGTCACTCAGTCAACCAGTGAACCACCGGCTACGAATGGAGTGAAATAGTAATAATAATAATAATAATAATAATAATAATAATAAAGGTGATCCACTGGAAATTGCGCAAAAAACAAAATTTTGACCATACAACAAAATGGTATATGCATAAACCAGTATCTGTTCTTGAGATCGAAACGCATAAAATTCTCTGGCATTTGGAGATAAAGATAGGTCACCTTATCTAAGCCTGAAGATCAGACCTAGTATTGATTAACAAGAAAAAGAGAACTTGTCAACTGGTAGATTTTGCAGTTCCAGCAGATCACAGAATGACGACGAAAGAAAACGAAAACATGGGAAAATACTATACTTTGTTAGAGAATAGGCAAATAAAAACTATGGAATATGAAGGTGAAAATGGTACCAATTGTAGTTGGTACACTTGGAACGGTCCCCAGAAGCTTAGAAAACAGACGAAAAGAACTGGGAATCAAAGGAAGACTTGAGACCATCCAGACAACAGCATTTTCAAAATCGGTTAGAATACTCAGAAGAGTTCTGGAGACCTGAGAAGATTTATTGTCACTCAGACTCTAGTGAAAGACCATCAGCTTACGCTGGTGGGAAAATCTCGTCAGGAGTGGAATGATGATGATGATGATGATGATAATAATAATAATAATAATAATAATAATAATAATAATAATATATTGACAAGCAGAAATACACCAAAAACTGATAAAAGCAGAAATGGGGGTAAAAAACAACTACATGGGTACTTCAAGCGATATCACATCAAGAGATATCACATTAGAAAACATGGACATGTCTAAGAAGAGGAAACCTAAAGAGAGAAACAGAATCTCTTATAAAATAAACTATATAAAGGCAAAAATAAATAAAACACAGCAGAATAACAAGTGCAGAATATGTGGAGACAGAGACGAAACGGTTAATCATATAATAAGCGAATGCAGTAAACTAGCACAGAGTACAAGACTAGCCACGACTCAGTGGGAAAAGTAATCCAGTGGGAATTGTGCAAGAAATTCAATTTTCACCATACAACTAAATGGTATATGCACAAGCCTGAACCTGTCCTGGAAAATGAGACGCATAAAATTCTCTGGGATTCAAGGTACAGACGGAACACTTAATCGCGGCCAGGAGACCAGACCTAGTATTGATTGACAAGATGAAGAGAACCTGTCATCTCGTGGATTTTGATATCTTGGCCGATCCCCCAGTGAAAATGAATGAAAGCAAAAAGATAGACAAATACTTGGACCTTGCCAGAGAACTGAAGAAACTGTGGAACATGAAGGTGGATGTCGTACCAATGGTAATTGGTGACCTTGGAACAGTCCCCAAAGCTCTGGAAAAGAATTTGGATGAATTGGAAATCAGAAGAATCGAGACCACCCAAACTACAGCACTGTTGGGATCAGCTATAATATTCAGGAGAGTCCTGCAGACCTGGGGAGACTTTCTGTCACTCAGCCTCCAGTGAACCACCGATTACAGCAGGTGTGAGAACTTGTCAACTGGTGGATTTTGCAGTTCCAGCAGATCACAGGGTGAAGCTAAAGGAAAATGAAAAAATGGACAAATATCTGGACCTTGCCAGAAAACTGAAAAAGTTATGGAATATGAAAGTGAAAGTGATACCAATTGTAGTTGGTGCACTTGGAACTGTCCCAAAAGGATTAGAAAAGGGCTTGGAAAGTTTGGATATCAGAGGAAGGATTGAAACCATTCAGAACACTGCACTGCTGCAATCTTCCAGAATACTCAGAAGAGTCCTGGAGACCTGAGGAGACTTGCTGTCACTCACACTCCAGTGAAAGACCATCAGCTAATGCTGATGTGAAAACTCAAAAGGAGTAAATAATAATAATAGATAAGATTCAACAGAATAGTAAGCGTAGAATGTGTGGAAACAAAGACGAAACAGTCTTCAAGAGTTTTGAAAAGAATCTGGGTAAATTGGAAATCAGAGGAAGACTCGAGACCATCCAAACAACAGCATTGTTGAGATCGGCTAGATCTAGAAGGACCCTGAAGACCAGCGGAAACTTTCTGTCACTAAGCCTCCAGTGAACCACTAGCTAAATTGGGTGTGAAAAAACCCTCATGGAGTGAAATAATAATAATAAGAAGAAGAATAAGAATAAGAATAAGAATAATAGATAAGACACAACAGAATAGCAAGTGTAGGAATGTGGAAACAAAAACGAAACGGTCATGAAGGGGTTTGAAAAGAATCTGGATGAATTGGAAAGACCAAGACTCAATACCATCCAAACAACGACATTGTTGAGAAGGAATAGAATACTAAGCAAGTCTCTTTTGGTCCTGAAGACTAGAAGAGACTTGCTGTCACCCACCCTCCAGAGATCTGTCGGCTAAGGTGGGTGTGAAAAACTCTCATGGAGTGAAATAATAATAATAATAATAATAATAATAATAATAATGAGGGTGAAAGTCGTACCAATGGTAATCGGTGCCTTTGGAACGATCCCCAGGGGTCTGGAAAAGAGATTGAATGAATTGGAAATGAGAGGAAGAATCGAGACCATCTAGACTACAGTATTGTTGCAATCGGCTAGAATACTCAGAAGATCCCTGGAGACCTGAGGAGACTTGCTGTCACTCAGCCTCCAATTAACCACCGGCTACGCCAGGTGTGAAAAACTCGATGGAGTGAAATAATAATAATAATAATAATAATAATAATAATAATATAATGATGATGATGATGATGATGAAAAAGATGGAGGAGGAGAAAGAGGAGGAAGAGGAGGGAGGGTTTATATCTATATCCACACCATTAAAGAGATAGTTATGAAGACCAGAGGAAACTTGCTGTCACTCAGCCTCCAGTGAACCACCGGCTACGTCAGGTGTGAAAAACTCGAATGGAGTGAAATAATAATAATAATAATAATAATAATAATAATAATAATAATATGACGATGATGATGATGATGATGATGATAAAAAAGATGGAGTAGGAGGAGAAAGGGGAGGAAGAGGAGGAAGGGTTTATATCTATATCCACACCATTAAAGAGAGAGCTATGAAATAGCATTTATCTCGGTGGCCGGTCGGGGGAGATTGATTTGGCTATGCTTCGGTTTTGATTGTTGATTGCAATTTTGTTGCAGTAAAGGCTGACCAGCTAGCGGCGGTCAGTCCGACACGATGAAGGCCAGTGTTGGGCGACCGGAGCCCAAACGAGCCAATTAAAGAGATTATTAGCGTATTCAATAAAAAAGGCCTTTTCTTTGGTCTTAAAAAGAAAAGAAAAGAAAAGAAAGAAAAGCCAACATTAATAAATAAAAAAAAGAAAAAAAAAGAAATGCTTTTTTTATATATATATTTTGGTCGGTATTTTTCGCTTTCTGAAGTTCGAGATTAGTCGAAGATAACAATGACGAATGATTATCAATCACGGACGGTCAAAAAAAAAAAAGAGCGGGAATTTCTGATGATGGTCGAAATAAGAAAAAAGGAAAAAAAAAAGAAAAGAAACGAAACGAAACGAAATGAAAGCAAGGGGTGTAGTAAAAAATACAAAAAAAAATACTAAAAACAAAAAATCCCAGAGAGAGAAGAGAGAGAGAGAGAGAGAGAGAGAGAGAGAGAGAGAGAGAGAGAGAGAGAGAGAAGGGCAGGAGCCTCGTTTTGATAAACGGCCAAGGGAGAGAATAAAACGAGAAAACGAGTGACGAAAAAAGAAGAAAGACAAATGGAGATGATAAGCCTTTAATTTCTTTTGTGGAATGATGGCGTCCATTTGAAAGCAGCTGGTCACTCATAACTCGATAAAAATCTTTCAAGAACAATGCAATAAAAAAAAGGTTAAGAACTGGAAAAGAAAATTACACGAAAAGAAATATATATATATATATATATATATATATATATAAAGAACTCGTACCACGAACAAATGAGCTAAGCTCATAAGAAAAATTAACATAAATTGCTTGCTTTGTCCAGCGTTACCTCAATCTAGAAGATCCCGGGTTTCGCCTTTACCATATTCCTGAAAAATTACCTAACCCGTTTGACCCCTGGTTCAATTCACTCAATTTTTATATAACATATCAAAATTATTGTTACAGATTTTATCTTTATCTTATATCTATCTATCTATCTATCTATATATATATATATATATATATATATATATATATATATAATTGGTAGAGCACTCCTAAGGGGTTTCGAACCTGCCTGGAGGTAGCCTGCAAATTTTAGCCACACTGAGGAGACGTGAAACATCGGGACACAGAGTCTGTGGATGACTATATATATATATATATATATATATATATATATAGAGAGAGAGAGAGAGAGAGAGAGAATTGATAATTTGCTTTTGAAGCATTGTTAAGTATATTATTATTTATAATCTCTGATTCTAAATAATGAGTTCTCGGTTTCGATCTTTGTCGGAGGGAGATCGTAGGTATACATCATTGATGAAACTTAATAAAGTTGAAACAGCTGTACGGTGTTCCACGTCGCACGCGTTATTCGCCAAGTTTGCTTGTCATGATTATTTTGAATAATTATCGAATTTCATACGATATACGCATTGTAATTGCCATCAAAAATATGAATAATAATAATAATGATAATATATATATATAATATATATATATATATATATATATATATATATATATGTGTGTGTGTGTGTGTGTGTGTGTGTGTGTGTATTTGGGAAAAATAATATTTGCTTGTTTTAGAAGCATGGAAAAAAATGAATATCAGAAACAAAATGATGAATATTTTGTTCTAAAACTTCTTTATGAATATTTATTTTGAGGAGCTCCCTCTTTATCAAAAGGGTGGTGATAGACTGGCGGTTTTACACACACACACACACACACACACACACACACACACACACACACACACACACAAATATATATATAAAATATATAAAGGGTGGTGATAGACTGGCAGTTTTACACACACACACACACACACACACACACACACACACACACACACACACACACACACATACACACTATATATATATATATATATATATGTGTGTGTGTGTGTGTGTGTGTGTGTGTGTAAGGTAATCCAAATGACTGGTTGTAAGGGATGATTCTATTTGGGATCTTTAAAATCTTCCTGTATAACCATACTGTATGCTCTTGTAGGTGCAAAGATATACTCATACAAGGATTTTTTATAAATCCCTAAGGAGAGCTCAATGCATGATAATCAATAAATTAGATTATATACAGAGCAATATTTAACTTTCAAAGAAAGAAAAACTTTATAAACCGTCATCAGGTAATAATTTATTTCGACCAGAAACTCAAAAGATTTTTTTAAAATTTGAAATTTTTAAAAATTCTTAAGAGCCCAGCCTCATCAGACGGGTTTTACAAAAAATAATGGGATTCGCTGAAAAAAGAAGTTATACAACCAGAAAAAAATCCCAATATTCACAAAATTTATGTTGTCAATTTCCTTTCCACTTAATTTTGAATTATTTTAATATACGTATTGACTCTAATTGTAAGATGGTCATTATCAAAAAGTAAATTAACAGAATAACTTTTATCAAAGTTTAGAATAATTATTCCTATTTAAAGAATGTTTTGTCTTCATCATTTATTTTTACTACATGGGTAATTCCAAGTCAAATCATAAATATATATATATATATATATGATAATATATATAATATATATGATATATATAATGATATATGTATGATATAATATATGATATATATATCATTATATATTATATATACTAGCAAATATATGCACCCTCCGGGTGCAAGTATTTAAGTTTAAATGTAATAAAATATTAGATTAAATCAGAAAGGCTAATGAAACTAATTAAAAATTCAAATAAAAAGATTTGAAACAGAGGGGCGTATAATCGGAAAATAGAACAACTGAAACTTACTCTTTCATCACTTCCGTTTTTCAATGCTAAATTTTCCTAATTTTAACTATTTAGTTAAAATAGGAAGTAAAGAATAAAATTACAGTTATTTCTCTTGTTAATGAATTTCTTTTAGGATTTATTGAAGAGATTTTTACTCATATTCATTAAGATAAAACCAACAATTAGAAATCAATAATACCAAGCACATTTTTATTAAAAATCAGTTTTTTTAATATCAATATGCAAATTAGCTTTACGTTTACACTGAAAACTGGTATTTTGTTGTATATATAAATACAATTGCATGTTATTAGTATTTAGGTAAGGCCAACAGTATTAATAATGTCAAACAGTTTTATTATTAATTGAGGTTTAAATAGAAATAGAATCATGGAGAAAGTGACGTAAATAACTAAGGGAATTGTGACTTGAGTAGTAATATAGTTTCGGTTACAGACAGAAAAACACACAATCTCCATTATAATAAGATTATATTACTTATATATTATATCATATAATTTAATATACCAAACTTATTGGTAAATCCTCGCGGTGAGAAAAAACCCAGCAAATAGTTTGATTGTAAAAATATACTACCAATCATCAACCGGGGAGAAAAAATTTTGGAAAAAAGAAAAGACCAAGATAATCGTACCAACAGAAAATAATCTATTAGTACAATATCTTTGCCAAAAGGAAAAAACAATTTATATGCATATACATATATAAGATATATATATATATTTATACAAAACCGCCAGGAGACTAAAGCTAATAAGTAAAAAGTGCTCAATACCTAAGTAGAGCAAATAATAAAGATAAATCTAATGAGTCAGACGAACCTACTAAAAGTTTCGCTTAATGCTCTTCAGGGATAAGATCTGACTAAAGAGACTAGGAGCAAACGCATTAAATATAGTACTTACCATCGTGATTCAAATAAATCACTTAAATTAGCATAAACTAAAACGACCAATAGAAAAACAACAAAAACAAAGAACACTATTAAATCAATATTTTATTATATATATTTAAATTAATGGCACCCACCCACTTCAAATTTTGTACATGTGTAGACTAGGTTAACGTTAGACAATCCCCCAAATTTGAGCTTCCAATTCAAAAAAGTTATGTCGATTTAAATATATTTTTGTCTATAAAATGTGTTTTAGAGCTTCCCTACTCCCAAAAATTGGTTTATAGAAGCTTTTAGGTCTGAGGAATCTAAAAATGTTATCAAAATAGGCATAAAATTAACCCTTTTTAAGTTACTAATGATATTCACAACAAAAGACTACGACAGATTTTTGAAGCCTGTGCAATTTCGCTTTTGCCCTCCCTTAATAATTGACATGGATTTTTTTAACATATCACCGTTTCTAGCTAAAATAGTTTTAAATAACTACAAAATACCAGGCTTTATTTAATTATTTAGTTATCATTCTCACTTTGTTCCCTTTGTTCTCATAAAATCAGTCCATTAATACTTTTTCTTGTCTTTTGTTGAATGCATTTCTTCGAGTTACGTCACGCGTCATGACATCTTCGCGTGTGCGGTCGCGACTCGTCTTTCAAAAATATAACGCTGAACAAATACAGTTACATAACAAAAAATATTTTATAAAGATTTTTTATCTGCTGTCATCTATAAACCATCCATTAATTTCTTCACCCCTTATTACATCCTGATGATGGTTTAAAGAAACCGAAACGTTTAAGCGTCGATAAATAAATTCAACACATTTTTGGAACACTTGTTTTTTCAAATTTCTTAATAAAAGGATATGAAAACACACAATGCTGTTAAAATGAAAATATTTTATATATTCATAGCTAATATTGAACAATATTTCGATTTATAAAAATCATCATCAGAGCTTTTGGGCAGGGTTAGCTCAGTCGGTAGAGCGTTCAGCTAGAAGCCACAAGGTTCCTAGTTCGATACCGGTCTTCGCCAACTCAGCGTATGAGTAGCACAGGGATCTGTGCGGTAAAGTAAGGAGCTGATGGTAGGTGTGGCGCTCCACCTCAGATGCTAAAACAATCTCCTTGGTCTAGCGCTATTGAAAAGGGGATAGACTTCCTTGCTGACTGGCTGATACCGACTTTAGGCCGCCCCGTCGACTTTTACTTATATATATATATATATATATATATATATATATATATATAAGGAATCTATGCATATACATACATTCATACATACTTTTAGACTGATATATATATATATATATATATATATATATATATATATATATATATATATATATATATATATATATATATATATATATATATTTTGTTTAATGGTATATCAACACTCAAAGTTAATATAGCCACGGGACGTCCCGATATATATATATATATATATATATATATATATATATATATATACCTCACTGCTAGATAATGCAATTATAATCATAATTTACAGCTAGATATAATCAAAGACGTTAGATAAATCGAAAATGGTTGCTAAATCAGCAAAATTGTTTCAGTGCTCTATACATAAAAGTGCAGAGTAATTAACACAATATTTTAATAATGTCAGATTTAAAAGATTCTAAGATGTAAAATAAGAAACACTCTCGACTCAGAATTTTGCAAAAAGAGTATACACACACACACACACACACACACACACACGTACATATACAGACATGCACTCACATATCTATCTATCTATATATATATATATATATATATATATATTATATAATATGCTATATCTATAAGTAAAGTGTGCTAAATATGATTGATAGAGTATATATATATATATATATATATATATATATATATATATATATAGGGTAGACTGTGCTCTTTAACTTGGGTAGGAGAAGGAAAACTCTGAATTCAAATATCCTGAGGTCAGTCGTTGATTGGGTTTGTGGCATTCCTTGTGCACCAATTCTTTCCTATCGATTGTGCCAAAAAGTGTGGAATGGTCCAACAGAAGCCTTCACCACTATAAACAAATCACTGTGTTGGTTGTTCATTGGATGAACACTCATGCGTCGAAAATCGACGAGAGAGTCCATTTTTAAAAATAAAATTTTATATATATATATTAGATTTACAGTTTTTACAGTTGAGAAGAACCTCTGTACCTGCCTTTAAAATCAGCATTTGGAACCACATTTTTTTTAACCACACTAGAACATCCACTTTCCAGCTTCCTTGTTTTTGCTATCTTTATCACTGTACTTGACCATTGCGGTTTCCAACCTTCCTCAAGTGTTTCTTCTATTCAGAAACGGTTTCCGGAAATTTCAACAGGACACATTTGATCCACCACAGTATATTGTTTACATACCCCCCCCCAACCAACCCTACCCGTCAAATGTGTTGACCTTCTCAGACGAGTTTCAAAATTCAATTGTTCCTTATCGTGCTGATCTGCCTGGTGGCTGTGCTTGAGGCTACGACAGCTGAAAACTTCATTATCCAGACAAGAAAGTCATGGAAACTAGTTCAGAATGTATAGAAAAGTAACAGTACCACGTCTCATTAATTCAAGCAGATAGATGATCGGAGATTACAGCAGACAAACGTTGTGATGAATAAAACATAGAAGTAGATAGTGTCCCGAAATATAGGGCGAAATTTGGAACTCTGAAATAATTGGCTTGGTTGCTTTGTTTACTGGCATATCAACCATCGTGAGTTATTTAATGCTAAAACACATTCATGTAGAAGAATAGAAGTGGGACTATCTAACCCATACCTAGGGAATGACAGGTTTCATACCTTTCCCAAGGGTATTAGCCCAAAAGTCAACATAATAGGGCAAATGAGGTTCGAACTTACTACGATGTCGCAGTCCAGTACGTTAGCCAACGGGAAATACCCAATATTCTTCTTTATTTCAATATATTAACCAGCTACGCCATGTGGACTCTCCCTAAGCCTGGACGAGGTTGTCTGCATTTCACATAGCACTAATAATCTTGGAAAAGGTCTGCACTTAACTATTCTACCTTTAATCTATGGTTAAATGGACAGACTGGGTTCTTCAATATTAGTATGGCAACCGGTATATGAGAAGGAAAACTCTGAATTCAAAACTATTAAACTTCGCTTGAAATTTAAACTTGTGTCACATCCTCTTTGTGTGGTTCGTTAGTTTGGGGTTATTAAATGCCAAAGGCATCTTTTTTTTTTTTAAAGAACCGAAGTGGTACTATTTAACTCGTAGAATAGTTAGAGGTGCGTCGTGTAATGGTTTATCGTTATATGAAAAGATTCGTCGACCCGAGTTAAAATCCTAGACGAATACCTTTCCCAAAGGTATTAGCGCTATATATATATATATTCACATAGCGCTAATACCTTTGGGAAAGGTATTATATATACAGGTTTGAATTCAGGAAAACTCTGAATTCAAACCTGTTGAACTCCGCTTAAGAAATTGACTTTGTATCACATCCCTGCTCGTGCGGAGGGGTTGGTATATATAATATATATATATATATATATATATATATTATATATATAGCGCTAATACCTTTGGAAAGGTATGAATCCAACTACTCTCCTCCAGTTATGAGTAAATAGTAGGGGTAGACTGGGCTCTTTAACCTTGGTCAGGTAACCAGTCTAGGAGAAGAAAAACTCAAACCTATTAAATCCGTTTGGGTGGTCATTAGTAGAATAGGCCCAGTCCTAATTAGTGATCTATTTCACTAATAATAAAACAAGTAGATAGCGGACAGGTTCAAACTTTTCTCAAGGGTATTAGTATGAAATAGTGTAACTGAAAGTTCGAACTCGCTTTCAATCATTTTCTTCAACACACACACACACACACACACACACACACACACATATATATATATATATATATATATATATATATATATATATATACACGCTTGAAAACCCTCAATTCCAACCTGTTAAACTCTGCTTGACAAATTGACCTGTGTCACATCCTACTCGTGCGCGGAAGGTATGGAATAATATATATATATATATATTATTATATAATATATATAATATATATATATTGTAGCCAGGTGTTATTGAATACTATGGAGTATATTTTTTTTGATATTTAGTTAAATTTTTTCCAGTCTCCTGACTATTTTTCTAATGTTAGGGTCTAGTTGGTACAAGTTAGGATCAAGTTGGATTTTCCCATACTTTCGACCCGAGTGTTTTCGACTGTTTCTTCAGTCGTTATCAGAGGTGGGTGGGGGTATGTTGTAGTGTCAGATTATTTCCGTATTTTAAATCTATTTTGTTTTTGAATTAGGAGAGTCTATTATTTTTAGAGGGTTGCTATGATTAGTGTATTGTATATTATGACTTATGTTGAATGCTATTTTATTAATGTTAGCTTTTTTATGCAAATCGTCTCAAAATTTGTAGACCTTATATATACTAGCAAATATATGCACCCTCCAGGTGCAAGTATTTAAGTTTTAATATAATAAAATATCATATTAAATTAGAAAGGCTAATGAAACTGAATAAGAATACAGATAAAAGATTTGGAACAGAGGGGGTATGATTGAAAAATAGAACAACTTTGAAACTAACTCTTCCATCATTTTACATTACTCCCGTCTTTCATTGGTAAATTTTCCTAATTTAACTATTTAGTTAAAATAGGAAGTAAAGAATAATATTACAGTTATTTCTTCTTGTTAATGGATTTTTTAAAAGATTTTTCCCCAAGATTTTTGCTCATATTCAATAAGATAAAAACCAAACAATTAGAAATCAATAATACCTAGCATATATTTATTAAAATCAATTTTTTAAGATCAATATGCAAATTAACCTTCCCATTCACACTGTAATCCGCTATTTTGTTGTATATATAAATACAATTGCACGTTATTAGTATGTAGATATGGTCAACAGTCTTAATGATGTAAAACAATTTTATTAATAATTGAGGTTTAAATAAAAATAAACACATGGAGAATGTGATGTAAATAACAAAGGGAATTGTGACTTGTATAGTGACATAGTTTCGGTTACAGACAGAAAAACCCACAATCTCCATTATAATAAGATATATATATATATATATATATATATATTATATATAGTTAATGTATATATTACATATATATACATATATATATATATATATATATATATATATATATATAAATATATAAGTTGAAAATGGAATCCGAGGGTATGTTGAAATGAAAAATAAAGGAAAGAAAATGTTGAATGGATAAAATAGAATTTATTCTATTTTATTTTACTATCACGTGTTTCGACCAGGAGTTTATCCATGCATACATGTATTCTATCTATTATTATTTTAAATATAGAATAAAATAACAATAGTAAAAAAAACTACAGAATTATTTTAGTATTTTAGAACTTTTTTGAAATCGCTTGAAGAAAGTGTTCTAACGCGATGGAGAAAACAGTTATGTTGACGTCATCGTCGCATGCAACTAATTTTGAAAAAGAGAGAAGATGGCTGGAGAATATAAGAAACAAATTCAGGTGGAATTTTAATTTTCAAAGCATGAGGAATATTTGAATTTTTTAAAATAAAATTTATGCGTTGGTGGTTCATTTATTAATTTGTTATTAATATCATCATTGTGATTTTCTATTAAAAAAATTTGTTTTAATAAAATAAAGTGAGTTATTAAATATGTGAGGAAATATAAAGAGACTTGTTGTTTCATATTTTTTTAGGGTAAGTAGAAACTTTTTATATTAGTGGGCAAATGTGTGTGTATGTGAATGTGTGTGTCTGTTTGGCTGTTTGTCTGTGTGTCTCTGTCAGTGGATGACTACATATATGCTCCTAACCACGTAGTGCTCTCTGAAGGGAATTTAAATGACGGTCACCGTCTACACTTAGAATATTAAGGCTCTCATATTAAACGAATATGAGCTCTCTGGAGACCTTATATATACTTATGTATGTATTTATTAGTTAAAACTCACCTTCGTGCTTGTAGGAGCAGACGGTCCAGTGGTTAAGAACTTTCACTAAAGAAAAATCATTAGGGCTTCGATCCTACTAAGACTTGCCATACTGAAGAGACGTGATACGTCAAAAAACGGTATCTGTGGATGACTAACTATATATATATATATATATATATATATATAAATATATTATATATTATATATATATATATATGTGTGTGTGTGTGGTGTGTGTGTGTGTGTCCTTTTTTTTAATTATTTCGCATTTTCTGTTGAATCTTTTTTTTTGTTTTTTTGTTTTATAATAAATTGATTTTTATTTTCGGAATATATCGGTCTTCTCCGGTAATTTCCGTAAGATAATGCAATATTTGTTTTATTTAGTTAAGTTTTGTGTTGTTTTTTCTTTCTTATTTTTCCAGCTCTATCGTGGCATGACTAAACACGACCATCTTGGAGTTATTGAATAAGCGACCAATTCGTGCACAGGGTCAGAAATTCTAGAATCCATCTTGGAAGACTTCGTAACAAGAAATCTTCTTTTCGCGTTGGTCGATCGATTTGTGCTTCGGAACTGTGGGATATTTTGTTAAGCGAAATCAGCCTAGCGTGACAGGCAAGAAGAAATCGACTTAAACTAACCAAGAACGATAAT
>CM042148.1:14847985-14859962 GCA_023376005.1 Doryteuthis pealeii
ATATATATATATATATATATATATATATATTACAATATAGGTACAAGTGATAACCTACTCGAGTTTCACCATAAGAATCTTCAGGGTTAAATCCACTGAATTAATGGAGATACTGATTAATTACAGTCGACTACACGTGTGTGTTCTTCGCGTTAAACGGTTCTCGATTAATTCAGAGGATTTAACCCTGAAGATCCTTATGGAGAAACTCGAGTAGGTTATCACTTGTACCTATATTGTAATAAATTTGCTCTACTAACGTATTGATCACTTTGTATTTGTTATATCGCTGACTTACCTTCCTGAATTCTGCACCATCTAACCATCGTGACCATATTCACCGGTAAGTCACCTTTTCCATTATATATATATATATAAAAGTAAAAGTAAAGTCGTCGAGGCGGCCTAAAGTCAGTATCAGCCAGTCAGCGAGGGAGTCTATCCCCTTTTCAATAGCGCTAGACCAAGGAGATTGTTTTAGCATCTGAGGTGGAGCGCCACACCTACCATCAGCTCCTTACTTTACCGCACAGATCCCTGTGCTACTCATATGCTGAGTTGGCGGGGACCGGTATCGAACTAGGAACCTTGTGGTTTCTAGCCGAACGCTCTACCGACTGAGCTAACACACACACACACACACACACACACACATATATATATATATATATATATATGGTGTGTGTGTGTGTGTGTGTGTGTTTCTAACCATTGGCCTATTCCCTATATTGTAGGCTTAGTTTTAATTTGGCACAGGGCCTCAAATGCGGGGCACTCGGTGATGATAAAAATCATTACTCAGTCGTAATGATCGGCGGGAGTCGTTACTCCACATTAAAGTAATAAGAAGAGGTAGACAAAGAAGAATGCAGTTGAGAATAATTAATTCACCTTCTCCCCTCCCCCAATCACCACTCCCCTCCCTCCCCACCGCCTCGCGGTTGAAAATTAATTTTTGGTTATCTTGTGCAAAATCACAGCTCAGATATTTCAGCCGTAACAGAATTAATTATACACGGGAATAAATAATTAGAATAAACCATTCGATGCCATGACGTGTTCGAATGTAATTCTAGCGGGCGGGCGGAGGGGGGGGGTGCGGTGGGCAAGGATTCTTACGAGATGTTAATTTCCTCTGACGGCGCCAACCAGTGTTGCTTATGCTCAGCGATCTTATCTCGCAAGCCGTTCACAATTGTAGACGGTTCACTCTGTTAAGTAAAGTAAAGTAAGTAAAGTCGTCGGAGCGGCCCAATGTCGGTATCAGCCAGACAGCGAGGGAGTCTATCCCCTTTTCACTAGTGCTAGACCAAGGAGATAGTTTAGTTTTTTTTAGCGTCTGAGGTGGAGCGACACACCTACCATCAGCTCCTCACTTTACCGCACAGATCCCTGTGCTACTCATACGCTGAGTTGGCGAGAGCCGGTTTCGAACCAGGAACCCTGTGATTCCTAGAAATAGAGTGGTGCCTGGCGTGAGTAGGTATTTACCTAACCCGTTTGCCACGGTGAGGGAATGACACAAGCTCGCAAGTATGGAGCACCCAGTGATGATCGAACTCGCTCTTCGGTAGTAATACATCTTCAAAAATAGCTCGTTAACCATTACACCATGATGGCACGCTCAAGTTGCTGGCATAAGTTGATACTTATCCAACCTGTTTTACACGGGTAGGATGTGACACAAGGTCACACGTATGGGGCACCCAGCGAAGATCGAACTAGCTAGACAGTTGTAAGGGATTTGCGAGACTAGCTTGCTAACCATTGCTTCTCGATGGGACGCTTCTAATACCTAACTTGTTCGGTACGGGTAGGGTGTGACACAAGGTCAATTTCTTAAGCGGAATTCAAGAAGTTTGAATCCAGGTTTGGTTGGTTTATTGGTTGGATTTTACGGCATGTCAATCCTTGTTGGGTTATTCTATGCCGAATACATTTTTGTTTTATTCATTATTGTTGGGTATTCAATCTTTTCTTCAAACTCCTTTTTTAAAACATATTTTAATATCTATTTTTTAATCCATTTAACCCAGAGATGGGAGCCTAATAGGTTATATCACTGTTGCATGTCATGGATATCTAATAATAATCTTTTAAACTGTTTGTAATCATTTTAATAATGACCATTTTACAAGCATTATGCAATAATTTTAATAATGACCCTCATACCAGCCGTATGTAATAATTTTAGTAACGGTCATCTTACAATCTTTATATATTGATTTTAATAATAACCATCATATATATATTTACCAACCCCTCCACATGAGCAGGATGTGACACAAAGTAAATTTCTTAAGCGGAGTTCAACAGGTTTGAATTCAGTGTTTTCCTTCTCATAGATTGGTTACCTTGCCATGGTTAAAGAGTCCAGTCTGCACTGCTATTTACCCATAGCTGGAGGGAGAATTGGATTCATACCTTTCCCAAGGGTATTAGCACTATGTGAAATGCCAACAGCTTCGTCCCGGAATTGAACTCGCGTTGACTAGTCCATTTCCTACGACTTTAACCATTAGACCACGACCTATAATCATCATAATAATAACCATCATATAGGCTGTTTATGTTATTAATGATCATCTTACAAGCTGTATGTAATAATCTTGATAATGAATAGGCCGTTTGTAATAATTTTAATAATGACCATTTTTTACAAACGTTTGTAATAATTCTAATAATGATCATCTTACAAGCTTTATGTATGATTTTAATAATAACCATCATATAGGCAGTTTATAATAATCTTATAATGACCATCATACCAGCCGTTTGTAATAATTTTAATAATGACCATATTATAAAGCCGTAATCTAATAATGTTAATAATGATCATCTTACAAACCCCTTTGTTATAATCTAATACGCCCTGTCGGTTGTGGCGTTAGAATTCACCGCACGTCTACAGGGGGGGGGGGGGGTAAGACTCCCCAATGGGGCCACCTGTTGGCCGTGGGTAGCGACCCGTGATGCTTAAGGATAGAACCCATGTGGATGAGCGGTTCCTGACTTGCATAAATCCACTTTGGCCCTATTTTGGGCTAGACGGGCGGTCGGAGAGGCCCCCTCCGAAATCGGCTGGTCACGTCAAGCCCTAGCACCTATATGATTTTCACAACCCTATAGCCCTTATGGCAAGCCCCAACCCCTTTTTATCATATGGGTGCTAGAAGGCGGTGACTGAGGGTCTACATGTCCTGGGAATTACGTTAAACTCTATCTGATGGTGAGGTTCCAGTTTTGGAGGTTTGGGGAATGTGGAACACCCCTTCATCACCATTGCTCCCTGGTCCACTCTGACCCGGAGTGGTAGTACCTGTTAGGGTCCCATCTATGGGTTAAATAGAAAAATGTATTTATAAAAAAATGTATTATCCATTAAGAATTGATTTATTTCAAAATTTTATCGGCATTAAATGACCCACTGAGGTTGATATGCCGATTATATTACAAGTTTTATGTAATACTTTTAATAATGAGTCCTTTCTCAATTATTTTTTTTAATAATGACCATCTTACCAGCCGTATATAACAATTTGGACCATATGAAGTTTTTTAACAGACAATTTTTAGATTTAAAAAAATTATAAAACTAACCCCTAACCCTAACCGTAACCCCTAACAAACAACCGGATATTGACGGTGTAAATGAAAAACATGTCCTTTCTTAATCGAGATCAAAAAGGGGTGCCTAAAGGTAGTATGGTCCAATAATTCTAATAATGATCATCTTACAAGCTGTATGATAATTTTGATAATGCCCACCTTACTTATGTAATAATTTTAATAATGATCATCTTACAAGCTTTATGTAATAATTTTAATAATGATCATTTTACAAGATGTATGTAATATGATTAAGTGCTGCTTGTAGTATTAATGGTCAGTAAGGTAATCTTGTATTGCTCTACGGTAAAGTTAACTTAATACAACAAAATGTCAGATTAGGAGAAATGGGATTAAGAAGATTGATTTATGTTAAATTTCCGACTCGGAAGGCCGGATTGAATTAAGCATTTGAAATTCTGTCTTTTAAGGTGGGATCAAACACCGACCATTGGCGCCAAATTAAAAGAAAGGTTCGGAAGGAAAAGATAAAGAAATGAAAAGAGATCAGAGAAATAATAGAGGCAAGAAAGAAAGATTGAAAGAAACAAGGAAAAAAAAGAAAGAAAATAAGAAATTATAAAAGTAACAAAGAAAGAAAGAAAATGAACGTATGAAATACCGAAAGGAAAGAGAGAGAGAGAGAGAGAGAGAGAGAGAGAGAGAGAGAGAGAGAGAGAGAGAGAGAGAGAGAGAGGAGAGAGAGGGTAAAGGCAAAAAGAAAACAAGATAAAAGAAAACATTGATAGAAGAAAGAAAGACAGAAGGAAAGAAAGAAAGAAAGAAAAAAGTGTAATAGAAAGAAAGAAAGAAAGAAAGAAAGAAAGAAGAAAAGAGAAACATAAAAACAACGATATTTAAAAAAAGAAAAGATTAAAGAAAGAAAGAAAGAAAGAAAGAAAAAAAGAAAGAAAGAAAGAAAGAAAGAAAGAAAGAAAAAGAAAATAGATATGATAAAATAAAAAAGTAAGATTAAAGAAGGAAAGAAAGAAGAAAGAAAAAAATACAAATGATAAAATACGGAATAAAATGAAAAATTAAAGGCTAAACGAAAATAAGAAAAAATATAGAAAGAAAGAAAGAAAATAGAAATTTTAAAAACCAAACCATATCAAAATAAAGAAAGAAAGAAAGAAGAAAGAAAAAAAGAAAAAGAAAATACAAATGATACAATATGGAATTAAATGAAAAATTAAAGGCTAAAAGAAAAATGTTGAAAGAAAGAAAGAAAGAAAGAAAAAGCAATAAATGAAGAAAGAAAGAAAGAAAATAGGAATTTTAAAAGCCAAACGATATCAAATTAAAGGAAGATTAAAGAAAGAAAGAAAGAAAGAAAAAGAAAGAAAAACAAAAACAAAAAGAAAAAAGAATTGATAAAATACGGAATAAAATAAAAAAGGTAAGATTGAAGAAATAAAAAAAGAAAGAAAATAGCGATTCTAAAAACCAAACGACATTAAAAAAGGATGATTAAAGAAATAAAGACAGAAAGAAAGAAGGAAAGAAAATAAAAATGGTAAAATACAGAATGAAATTTTAAAAAGTAGGATTAAAGAAAGAAAGAAAGAAAGAAAGAAAGAAAAAGGTAAAAAAATACAAATGACAGAAACGGAATAAATGAAAACGAAAGATTAAAGAAAGAAAGAAAGAAAGAAAGAAAAAAGAAGAAAAAAGAAAAGAAAAAAAAAAGAAAAATGAAAGTAAGAAAAAAAAAGAAAAAAGTAGAAATTATAAGATACGGAACGAAATAGAAAATGAAAAGATTGAAGAAAGGAAAGAAAGAATAAAAGAAAGGATAGGAAGGATAAAATACTGAAGAAAAAAAGAATGAAAGTAAGGAATAAAAAAGAAAGGAAATCGTAATAAAATACAAAAAAAAAGAAAAGAAAAGAAAAAGATTGAAGAAGAAATGAATGAAAAAGAAAGGATACAAAGACTTCAAAGAACCCCCCACCCCACCCCCCAAAAAATACAAACAAAAAAAGAAAAAAGATAAAAGAAATAACGAAAACAGGATCAAATGCCAAAAAAAAAAAGAAGAAGAAATTGGACTGTTTGTTCCGAGATAGAGACGTGATTGAAGCTTATTTATGTCACAGCTTTCCCTGATATCTCCCCCTTTTCTCTCTCTCTCTCTCTCTTTCTCCTCTCTACCCCCACTCTCTTCTCTCTCTCTCCCTCTCTCTCCCCCCTCTCTCTCTCTCTCGTTCACTTCGCCCACTGGTTCGGCCATTACTGTCATTTAAACTGTGACTGTACTGATAAAGCAGATTGCTTCCTCCAAGATAGTCACAATTGATAGCAGACAAAAAGGGGTCGATATGATTGATGCTATCCAAAGATCCCAGCCATGGACGTGTGGCCCATATCGCTGATTTCCGTTGTCGCTTAATATTAAAAGTCGTGGACATTTGCAACACCGAATGTTCCTTGGATAAACAGTGATGAATGTTTTACGCGCCACCTAGTGGTGAGTCATAGCTCTATATAGTGACCATTGTAGATATAGGATGAGAAAGTGGTATTGCCTATTGTTACATAATGGCATAGCCTATCATTTTTATAAGGAAGCGTAGTTTAGATTTTAAAATTACTATAATTTTCCACTAGCTGAAGAAAGATTTGATGATAATAAAAAAGTAAACAAATTTGGGCAATAAATGGCCCCTAATTTTTACCCACAAAAAGGTGTTTTGGGCCATATGACCTTTAGGCACCCCTTTTTGATCTCGATTAAGTAAGGACATGTTTTTCATTTACACCGTCAATATCCGATTGTTTTAACAGACGATTTTTAGATTTAAAAAAACTAACCCCTAACTCTAACCCTAATCCCTAACAAACAAGCGGATATTGACGGTGTAAATGAAAAACATGTCCTTTCTTAATCGAGATCAAAAAAGGGTGCCTAAAGATAATATGGTCCGGTGTTTTTTTTTATCATACCTTGCATCTAATTAACTAACTCTATCTTTTGGTTATGCTAGTCTACAAAGATATTTCTTCAACATAAGAAAATATATAAAAGGAAATATAAGTTAAAGGGAGATAATACACAGGTTAAAATAGTTTTATGAAAATAAGACCGCATTCGTAATTATTTGTATTCTTAAAAATTTACATAGTTTAATTAAAAAAACACAAACTTTTATTTGATTTATTGAGAACATTGTGGATGTGGCAATTTTCAAAAAAAAAAAAAAAAAAATTATGAAACATATTGCACCATATGACCTTTAGGCACCCATTTTGCTATGCTGATTCATAAGTACATTTTTTTCATTTAAGGGGTGCCTAAAGGTCATATGGTCCAATTTCTTTTCTTTGAGTGTTTTTATTATTCTCTATCTAAAAAAAATCAATTGTTAGATCCTATTGTCTCAGACACAAGTCCGTTCATATCCCATTCACCGGGTAAGGAGTGATTTCCAGAGGGGGCTCATGACCCTTTGCCCAACCCCCACCTCCGACTCGATCCTGTCACTCTGGCCGGGGAAACTGGATAGTTAAGATCAATTAATTAGGGCCGGTTTAGCACAGTCGGTAGAGAGTCGGCCTGGGAACGACAAGGTTCCTGGCCCGATACCAGAACTCACCAACTCAGTGTATGAGTAGCACAGAGATATGTGCAGTAAAGTGAGGAGATGATGGTAGGTGTGTCTCTCCACCTCAAACGCTAAAAAAACAATCTCCTAGGTCTATTTCTAGTAAAAAGGGGATTGACTCCCTCGCTGTACGGCTGATACCGACTTTAAGCCACCCCGGCGACTTAATTTAGAGTATATTTAGGAAAACTTTTTCAATCTCTTGATAATGACTCAAGAAAAAGAGACGTGAAGATCGATGCGAGGAGCGAGAGAGGCAGAGAGAGAGAGAAG
Source organism: Doryteuthis pealeii (assembly GCA_023376005.1). Classification (NCBI taxonomy): domain Eukaryota; kingdom Metazoa; phylum Mollusca; class Cephalopoda; order Myopsida; family Loliginidae; genus Doryteuthis; species Doryteuthis pealeii. The sequence continues at coordinate 14,855,473 of CM042148.1, forward strand.
AGAGAGAGAGAGACAGACAGACAGACAGACAGAGAGAGAGTGTGTGTGTTGTGTCATGTGAGAGAGTGAGTGGGTGGATGGGAGAGAAAAAAGAAAGAGAGAATATGCGAGAGAAAGAGAGAGAGAGAGAGAGAAAGAAAGAAAGAGAGAGAGAGGATGTAATTGGGAGAGAAAGAGGGAGGGTCTGTGAGAAAAAGAGAGAGAGAGTGGTGTGAGAGAGAGAGAGAGAGAGAAGAGAGAGAGAGAGAGAGAGAGAGAGAAGGTGGGGGAAGAGGTTTGTGGTGTTTGTCAGGGAAACAAATTGAACTACACCCCCACACACATTCGAGTGCATACAGTAATTCTAATGGACGACAAAAAGTCACGTGTTTTTCTTTATCTCGTTCAACAAACATTTATCCAATCAGTTCGTTCCCTTTCTATTTACAATTGTTTCTTGGACGTCTTTAGTTTTAGTTTCGTATTTTTCCTACATTTATTTTCGTATTTTGTTCCTCATTTGCGAGAAATAAAAAAAATAATACCAAAATTATTGAATCAGATATAAAATACATATACAACTATCTACAGAAATAAATCTGTAAAAAGAAAACTTGGGGTGCGCAAATTTTGTCTCACTCTCCAAGAATCAGTTTAAGTTTCTGAGGATCAAAGTGTAGTATCTGTTCAGATTCTATGCTTTGAACACTTCTTACCTTCTTAAGCCGGCCTCGGCTGGGTGTCCAGTGTGCTTCGGCCTCTGGACCGGTAAAGTACAGTTAATAGCATCGATCCAGGGGAAACCAAATTTTGTCTCATCTCTCCAAGAATCAGTTTAAGTTTCAGAGGATCAAAGTGTAGTATCTGTTCCAGATTCTATGCTTTTGACACTTCTTACCTTCTATACCCGGCCTCGGCTGGGGGTCCAGTGTGGCTTTTCGGCCTCTGGACCGGTAAAGTACAGTTAATAGCATCGATCCAAGGGGCCATCCCCCAGATCCTTGCAATTTTTATGTGCCCCACGTAAAAACGAGACCTTGTGTCCAGCCCTCATAAGTGGGATGAGCAGCAAATACCCCCTCTCCCAAGAATCAGTTTAAAAATTAAAATATTTACTACAAAATATTTACCTAACAAACCAATTCCCTTACAAAACCATGAAATTAAAAAATGTTTTGGCATTAAATAACCCACAGGGTTGATATGCCATTAAACAAATCAAACAAACAAAACAAACAAAAAAAAGAAAAGAAAAGAAAAAAAAAGAAAAGAAAAGAAGAAGCAAAATTCATCGATGCAATTGTAATAAGAAATGAATACATACGACTGGTCTTGAGAAAGCTTTATTTTGTTAGAATACAGTTGCAGTTTCTTGGGGCTTTATATACTTTCAGAAAGCTAAAGAGTTACACAAAGGGGCGGTAATAATAAAACAAGGGAAGTAACTCTCAATTATTTATTACAGCAATGAAAAGAAAGGAACTATGTATCGCTGTTAAGTTTTTAAGGGCCCTAATTGGCCAGTTGATTCTAGGTAGAGAGTCCTCTGATTTGGTTCCTTTGGTAATCCTCTCAGGTAGAGATTCCTAGGTTCCTTCGTCAATGCCTGCTAGTAAACTTAAGTAATATATCAGCCACGCAGTATGGCCAGCGATTGGCTAAGGAATCGACCACATGATCACGCCTAGTCTATAAGTATAAGCGGGGAACTAGCACACACCTTATAAAAAGAAAAAATAAACTTTCGAAAATACGAAACGGAAGGAACTGAAATAATCTTAGTATATGGGCAATTGTTTGAAATCAGCTGGAATACCAAAGGAGAGTCGTGGAGACCAGAGGAGACTTGTTGTCACTCAGACTCCAGTGAAAATACCAACCAGTTTAGGTTGCTGTGAAAAACTTACAAGCAGTGAATAATAATAATAATAAAATAATAATAATAATGATAATAATGAGACCCATCCAGAATACTGCACTGCTGCAATCTGCCAGAATACTCAGAAGAGTCCTGGAGAACTGAGGAGACTTGTTGTCACACAGACTCCAGTGAAAAGACCACCAGCTAACGCTGATGTTGAAAACTCAAAAGGAGTATATGATAATGAGACCCATCCAGAATACTGCACTGCTGCAATCTGCCAGAATACTCAGAATAGTCCTGGAGACCTGAGGAGACTTGCTGTCACTCAGACTCCAGTGAAAAGACCACCAAGCTAACGCTGATGTGAAAACTCAAAAGGAGTATATGATAATGAGGCCCATCCAGAATACTGCACTGCTGCAATCTGCCAGAATACTCAAGAAGAGTCTTGGGAGAACTGAGGAGACTTGTTGTCACTCAGACTCCAGTAAAAGGCCATCAGCTAACGCTGATGTGAAAAACTCATAAGGAGTGAACAATAATAATAATATTTGATTGCAAACAGTTTATATGGTTTCAAGCAGTAGTATTACTAAAATTGTGCATCTCTAAATCTTTAATGTTTTTTTTTTTTTTTTTTTTTGCAGGGGGGGGGTAGAGTGGGCTTTCTGTGTTTTAATTTATTTCCTATAGTTACATTTTCTTTTTTTTATATGTCGACATTTCATGTTAGCACAGCTTGTAAGGCCATTACAAAGAAAGTATTACCAACACAACAAGCAGCAGCGACATGTCATATGCCTTGTTTTCACTTTTAAAAATCACCTTTTTATTTACTCTCTCCTCTTCTCTCCCCCCTCTCTCTCTCTCTCTCTCCTTCTCACGTCTCTTCTCTCTCTCTTTGGCTTGGTGCATTCGTGCTTTAGTTTTTCATTCTCTCTCTATCTCTCCTCTCTAACCCCCCTCTCTCTCTATTTATCTCTCCTCACACAGACGTTCAACTTGTTCGAGGTTTCTCAGTTTTAATGCCTCTTCGCGGCTTTTTTTTTCTTCCTTAGCGTTTTTGTTTGTTTTCTCTTCTGCTCGACGCCATTTTTATTTCTACATCTTCACAATGTCTTTCCCGCCAAATTGTTTGCGTGTTCATTTGTTTATAAAAAGTATTCTAAGTTCGTTTTCTTTCCTCTTTTTTTTGTCTTTCTTTTTTTTTTTTTTTTTTTTTTTTTTGTAAATCTCACTTCGCTTAATTCCACCTTTTTCGATTCCTTTTGTTTTATCTTTCTTTCTTCGCTACTCCTTCCTTGTTTTCTTTCACGTTTCCTTGTTTCCCTTTCATAACTTATTCCTTGTTTTTTTCTTCTTCAATTTCCTTAACTTTATTTTTGGTTCTTTTATTGTTATAGATTATTTCTTTCATTTTCACATTTTTTTTGCTTTTGTTTTATTTTATCTTTTTTCCCTACTCCCTTCTTGTTTTCTTTCATGCTTCATTGTTTTCTTTCATAAACTCATTCCTTGATTTACTTTTTTTTACAATTTCTTTATTTTTGCTTTTTGTTCTTTGTTCCCGTGATAGATGTTTTTCTAATTTTAGGTTGGGTTTTTTTGTTTTTTTGGCGTTTTTAAAATTTTTCTTCTTCCCTACTCCTTCCTTTTTTTGTTTCCTTTCTTTTCTTTCATAACTCATCTTTTTTTTTTCAATTTCTTTAATTTTATTTCTTGTTTTTTTGTATTTGTCCTTGATTAATTTTTCCTTTTCAGATTTTTCTTTTGCTTTTTGTTTTATATTTCTTCTTCGCAACGTCCTTTCCGTGCTTTCTTTCATATTTCCCTTGTTTCTTTCCTAACCTCTTTCTTTGTTTTTTTTTTCTTTTATTTCGGAATTTTTTTGAAATTTTGTTTTTGTCTAGATACAGTTCTTTATAGATATTTTTTCCTTCCAGATGTATTTTTTTTTTTTAAGATGCTGTTCTTGTCTTCGGCAAATTCTTCCTTGCTTGTCTTCATTTTCCTTGTTTTCTTTCCTAACTCTTTCCTTGTTTTTTTTTTTTTTTTTTTTTTTTTAAATTTTTGGATTTGTTTTTGTTCTACGAGTTCTTTATAGATTATTTTTTTCCTTCAGATTTTTTTTTTTTCTTTTTTTAAAATCTTTCTTTCTTCTCTAACCCTTTCCTTTTTTCAAAATGTTTTTATGCTTGCTTTCTTTGTCATTAACTCATTCCTGTATTTTTCATTTTCTTCATTTTGTTTTTGTTCTGTCATAGATGATTTTTGGTTTTCATTTGTGGTGTTTTTCTTTCTATTGGATTGTGGCTTTATCTTTCTTTCTTGCCTACTCCTTCCTTCTATGGTCTTCTTTTTTACATAACTCTTCCATTGTTTCTTTCATGTATTTCTATTTCTTTAACTTTTATTCTTGGTCTTTTATTTCAGTCATAGATTATTTTTTTCATTTTCACGTTTTTTCTCTCTTTTTCTTCAACTTTCTTTTTTCTCGCGTTTCCTTTTTATTTCAAAAACCTTCTTCTCCTTCTCTTTCATTTCACGTCTTCTTTCTCTGGCCTTCTGGTCACACTCCTATTTTAAGGTTCCTTGCGTTTCCTTCGTCTCTCCTCCTCCTCCTCCTCCTCCTCCCTTCCTTCTTCTT
>CM042148.1:14860062-14865062 GCA_023376005.1 Doryteuthis pealeii
GTAGTATTCCCCTCATCACAAAAGCCACCTTATCTATAAGTTTACTTGCAAATGCGAGATTGCTACATCGGCCGTACTACCTTGAGACTGGAGTCTCGAATCAAGCAGCACATACCCTACAACATCCGTTCAGGCAACGTGGACTGTCCCACAGCTGCAGGCTTAAATACTCCTTCACCATAGGACAACACCTATTAAGAAATTCTGCTTGTGCGCGTTCCTACCATCCTGCGATGTTCTCAGTCCTTTGTAGTTCCAATAGCGAACTACAACTTCAAATCCTTGAGTCTCTCTTCATTTCTCGCACTCAACCCATCCTGTGCGTGCAGAAACAGTCACAACAGCTACTCCTTTTTGGCATTTCAAGCCTCAGTTTATCGAACGGGGGCACCCGTAATTTCCGAACCCCCCCACGTGAGTTTTAAGTTTCGGATATTTTACGAATTCTCTTTCTGAGAGATAAAAAAGAACAAACTTTTTTCCTTGTTCTCACTGCTTCCTGTCTTATTCGTTGTCTTCAACTACACTTTTTTACCATCTTTCAATGTAATTTTTCTCTGAGGAGCATTGATCGAAAAGAAGAAATTCATTTCTGATTTTAAATCAAAACTAGGGTACCCCTTTCCTTTCTTTTTAAGAAAAAAAAAAACAATTTATTTTACATAATGCATATGCTTTTACGCGTCCTTATTAAATTCTGTACTGTAAATAAACTTTATATATATATATATATATATATTTGGGAAAATAATATTTGGTTGTTTTAGATGCATGGAAAAAATGAATATTAGAAAGAAAATGATGAATATTGTGTTCTAAAACTTATTTATGAATATTTATTTTAAGGAGCTCCCTCTTTATCAAAGGGTGTGATAGACTGGCGGTTTTACACACACACACACACACACACTATATATAATATATATATATATATATATATATATATATATATATATTATAAATGTAAGGTAATCCAAATGACTGGTTGTAAGGGATGATTCTATTTGGGATCTTTAAAATCTCCCTGTATAACCATACTGTATGCTCTTGTAGGTGCAAAGATATACTCATACAAGGATTTTTTATAAATCCCTAAGGAGAGCTCAATGAATGATAATCAATAAATTAGATTATATACAGAGCAATATTTAACTTTCAAAAAAAGAAAAACTTTATAAACCGTCATCCGGTAATAATTTATTTCGACCAGAAACTCAAAAGATTTTTTTTAAATTTGAAATTTTTTAAAATTCTTAAGGGCCCAGCCTCATCAGACGGGTTTTACAAAAAATAATGGGATTCGCTGAAAAAAGAAGTTATACAACCAGAAAAAAATCCCAATATTCACAAAATTTATGTTGACAATTTCCTTTCCACTTAAATTTTAATTATTTTAATTAGCCGTATTGACTCTAATTGTAAGATGGTCATTATCAAAAAGTAAATTAACAGAATAACTTTTATCAAAGTTTTGAATAATTATTCATATTTAAAGAATGTTTTGTATTTATCATTTATTTTTACTACATGGGTAATTCCAAGTCAAATCATAAATATATATATATAATATATATAATATATTATTATATATATATATATATAGATATATATATATATATATATATATATATATATATATATATATATATATATGATAATATATATAATATATGTGATATATATAATGATATATGTATGATATAATATATGATATATATATCATTATATATTATATATATTATATTACTTATATATTATATCATATAATTTAATATACCAAACTTATTGGTAAATCCTCGCGGTGAGAAAAAACCCAGCAAATAGTTTGATTGTAAAAATATACTACCAAACATCAACCGGGGAGAAAAAAATTTTGGAAAAAAGAAAAGACCAAGATATTCGTACCAACAGAAAATAATCTATTAGCACAATATCTTTGCCAAAAAAAAACAAACAATTTATATGCATATATAGATATATAAGATATATATATTTATACAAAACCGCCAGGAGACTAAAGCTAATAAGTAAAAAGTGCTCAATACCTAAGTAGAGCAAATAATAAAGATAAATCTAATGAGTCAGACGAACCTACTAAATGTTTCGCTTAATGCTCTTCAGGGCTAAGATCTGACTAAAGAGACTAGGAGCAAACGCATTAAATATAGTACTTACCATCGTGATTCAAATAAATCACTTAAATTAGCATAAACTAAAACGACCAATAGAAAAACAACAAAAACAAAGAACACTATTAAATCAATATTTTATTATATATATTTAAATTAATGGCACCCACCCACTTCAAATTTTGTACATGTATAGACTAGGTTAACGTTAGACAATCCCCCAAATTTGAGCTTCCAATTCAAAAAATTTATGTCGATTTTAAACTCGAAAAATTTTAGGGGGTGTGTGAGAAAAATGACGAGATTTTTTAATATATTTTTGTCTATAAAATGTGTTCTAGAGCTCGCCATCTCCTAAGAATTGGTTTATAGAAGCTTTTAGGTCTGAGGAATCTAAAAATGTTATCAAAATAGGCATAAAATTAACCCTTTTTAAGTTACTAATGATATTCACAACAAAAGACTACGACAGATTTTTGAAGCCTGTGCAATTTCGCTTTTGCCCTCCCTTAATAATTGACATGGATTTTTTTTAACATATCACCGTTTCTAGCTAAAATAGTTTTAAATAACTACAAAATACCAGGCTTTATTTAATTATTTAGTTATCATTCCCACTTTGTTCCCTTTGTTCTCATAAAATCAGTCCATTAATACTTTTTCTTGTCTTTTGTTGAATGCATTTCTTCGAGTTACGTCACGCGTCATGACATCTTCGCGTGTGCGGATCGCGACTCGCCCTTCAAAAATATAAGGCTGAACAAATACAGTTACACAAAAAAAAAAATATAAAGATTTTTTTATCTCCTGTCATCTATAAACCATCCATTAATTTCTTCACTCCTTATTACATCCTGATGAAGGTTTAAAGAAACCGAAACGTTTAAGCGTCGATAAATAAATTCAACACATTTTTGGAACACTTGTTTTTTCAAATTTCTTAATAAAAGGATATGAAAACACACAATGCTGTTAAAACGAAAATATTTTATATATTCATAGCTAATATTGAACAATATTTCGATTTATAAAAATCATCATCAGAGCTTTTGGGCAGGGTTAGCTCAGTCGGTAGAGCGTTCGGCTAGAAACCACAAGGTTCCTATTTCGATACCGGTCCTCGCCAACTCAGCGTATGAGTGGCACAGGGATCTGTGCGGTAAAGTAAGTAGCTGATGGTAGGTGTGGCGCTCCACCTCAGATGATAAAATAATCTCCTTGGTCTAGCGCTATTGAAAAGGGGATAGACTCCCTCGCTGACTGGCTCATACCGACTTTAGGCCGCCCCGTCGACCTTTACTTATATATATATATATATATATATATATATATAAACACATTTTTTTGTGATGAAACAAAGAAAATACAGTGCTCAATCACAAATTGTGAGAGCAAATTAAATATATATATATATATATATATATTATATATATATATATATATATAAAGGAATCTACACATATACATACATTCATGCATTTTTTTAGACTGATTTACATATATATATATATATATATATATAATATATTATATAGGTTTTTGGTTTAATGGTATATCAACACTCAAAGTTAATATAGCCACGGGACGTCCGATATATATATATATATATATATATATATATATATATATATATATATATATATATATATATATACCTCACTGCTAGATAATGCAATTATAATCATAATTTACAGCTAGATATAATCAAAGACGTTAGATAAGATCGAAAATGGTTGCTAAATCAGCAAAATTGTTTCAGTGCTTTATAGATAAAAGTGCAGAGTAATTAACACAATATTTTAATAATGTCAGATTTAAAAGATTCTAAGATGTAAAATAAGAACACTCTCGACTCAGAATTTTGCAAAAAGAGTACACACACACACACACACACACACACACACACACACACACACGTACATATACAGACATGCACTCACATATCTATCTATCTATCTATATCTATCTATATATATATATTATATAATATGCTATATCTATAAGTAAAGTGTGCTAAATATGATTGATAGAGTATATATATATATATATATATATAATATATATATATATATATATATATATAGGGTAGACTGTGCTCTTTAACTTGGGTAGGAGAAGGAAAACTCTGAATTCAAATATCCTGAGGTCAGTCGTTGATTGGGTTTGTGGCATTCCTTGTGCACCAATTCTTTCCTATCGATTGTGCCAAAAAGTGTGGAATGGTCCAACAGAAACCTTCACCACTATAAACAAATCACTGTGTTGGTTGTTCATTGGATGAACACTCATGCGTCGAAAATCGACGAGAGAGTCCATTTTTAAAAATAAAATTTTATATATATATTAAAATTACATTTTTTACAGTTGAGAAGAACCCCTGTACCTGCCTTTAAAATCAGCATTTGAGACCACATTTTTTTTAACCACACTAGAACATCCACTTTCCAGCTTCCTTGTTTTTGCTATCTTTATCACTGTACTTGACCATTGCGGTTTCCAACCTTCCTCAAGTGTTTCTTCTATTCAGTAACGGTTTCCGGAAACTTCAACAGGACACATTTGATCCACCACAGTATATTGTTTACATACCCCCCCCCCAACCAACCCTACCCGTCAAATGTGTTGACCTTCTCAGACGAGTTTCAAAATTCAATTGTTCCTTATCGTGCTGATCTGCCTGGTGGCTGTGCTTGAGGCTACGACAGCTGAAAACTTCATTATCCAGACAAGAAAGTCATGGAAACTAGTTCAGAATGTATAGAAAAGTAACAGTACCACGTCTCATTAATTCAAGCAGATAGATGATCGGAGATTACAGCAGACAAACGTTGTGATGAATAAAACATAGAAGTAGATAGTGTCCCGAAATAT
>CM042148.1:14872562-14880062 GCA_023376005.1 Doryteuthis pealeii
CGCTAGACCAAGGAGATAGTTTATTTTAGCGTCTGAGGTGGAGCGCCACACCTACCATCAGCTCCTCACTTTACCGCGCAGATCCCTGTGCTACTCATACGCTGAGTTGGCGAGGGCCGGTTTCGAACCAGGAACCTTGTGATTCCTAGAAATAGAGTGGTGCCTGGCGTGAGTAGGTATTTACCTAACCCGTTTGCCACGGTGAGGGAATGACACAAGCTCGCAAGTATGGAGCACCCAGTGATGATCGAACTCGCTCTTCGGTAGTAATACATCTTCAAAAATAGCTTGTTAACCATTACACCATGATGGCACACCCAAGTCGCTGGCATAACACGGGTAGGATGTGACACAAGGTCACAAGTATGGGGCACCCAGCGAAGATCGAACTAGCTAGACAGTTGTAAGGGATTTGGGAGACTAGCTTGCTAACCATTGCTTCTCGATGGGACGCTTCTAATACCTAACTTGTTCGGTACGGGTAGGGTGTGACACAAGGTCAATTTCTTAAGCGGAATTCAAGAGGTTTGAATCCAGGTTTGGTTGGTTTATTGGTTGGATTTTACGGCATGTCAATCCTTGTTGGGTTATTCTATGCCGAATACATTTTTGTTTTATTCATTATTGTTGGGTATTCAATCTTTTCTTCAAACTCCTTTTTTAAAACATATCTTAATATCTATTTTTTAATCCATTTAACCCAGAGATAGGAGCCTAACAGGTTATATCACTGTTGCATGTCATGGACATTTAATAATGATAATCTTTTAAACCGTTTGTAATAATTTTAATAATGACCATTTTACAAGCATTATGCAATAATCTTATTATAATGGAGATTGTGTGTTTTTCTGTCTGTAACCGAAACTATATTCCTACTCAAGTCACAATTCTCTTAGTTAGTGACATCACATTCTCCATGATTTTATTTTTATCTAAACCTCAATTATTAATAAAATTGTCTTACATTATTAATACTGTTAACTATGTCTCCATACTGACAACATGCAATTATATTTATATATACAACAAAATAGCGGTTTACAGTGTGAACGGGAAGGCTAATTTGCATATTAATATTAAAAAATCGAATTTAATAAATATGTGCTTAGTATTATTGATTTTTAACTGATTGGTTTTATTTTAATGAATATAAGCAAAATCTCTTCAATGAATCTTAAATGAAATCCATTAACAAGATAAAATAACTGTCATTTTATTCTTTACTTCCTCTTATAACTAAATACTTAAATTAGAAAAAATAACAATGAAAGACGCGTGTGATGGAAGAGTAAGGTTCAGTTGTTCCATTTTTTATTATACTCCCTCTGTTTCAAATCTTTTATTATACTCCCTCTGTTTCAAATCTTTTTATCTGTATTCTTATTTAGTTTCATTAGCATTTCTAATTTAATACAATATTTTATTACATTAAAACTTAAATACTTGCACCCGGAGGGTGCATATAATTGCTAGTTTTAATAATGACCCTCTTACCAGCCGTATGTAATAATTTTAGTAACGGTCATCTTACAAGCTTTATATATTGATTTTAATAATGACCATCATATATATATATTTACCATCCCTCCACACGAGCAGGATGCGACACAAAGTCAATTTCTTAAGCGGAGTTTAACAGGTTTGAATTCAGTGTTTTCCTTCTCATAGATTGGTTACCTTGCCATGGTTAAAGAGTCCAGTCTGCACTGCTATTTACCCATAGCTGGAGGGAGAATTGGATTCATACCTTTCCCAAGGGTATTAGCACTATGTGAAATGCCAACAGCTTCGTCCCGGAATTGAACTCGCGTTGACTAGTCCATTTCCAACGACTTTAACCATTAGACCACGAGCCTATAATCATCATAATAATAACCATCATATAGGCTGTTTGTTATGTTATTAATGATCATCTTACAAGCCGTATGTAATAATCTTGATAATGAATAGGCCGTTTGTAATAATTTTAATAATGACCATTTTTTACAAACCGTTTGTAATAATTCTAATAATGATCATCTTACAAGCTTTATGTAATGATTTTAATAATAACCATCATATAGGCAGTTTATAATAATCTTAATAATGACCATCATACCAGCCGTTTGTAATAATTTTAATAATGACCATATTACAAGCCGTATCTAATAATGTTAATAATGATCATCTTACAAACCCTTTGTTATAAATCTAATACCGCCCTGTCGGTTGTGGCGTTAGAATTCACCGCACGTCTACAGGGGGGTAAGACTCCCCCAATGGGGCCACCTGTTGGCCGTGGGTAGCGACCCGTGATGCTTAAGGATAGAACCCATGTGGATGAGCGGTTCCTGACTTGCAATACTCCACTTTGGCCCTATTTTGGGCTAGACGGGCGGTCGGAGAGGCCCCCTCCGATCAATCGGCTGGTCACGTCAAGCCCTAGCACCTATATGATTTTCACAACCCTATTGCCCTTATGGCAAGCCCAAACCCCTTTTTATCATATGGGTGCTAGAAGGCGGTGACTGAGGGTCTACATGTCCTGGGAATGACGTTAAACTCTATCTGATGGTGAGGTTCCAGTTTTGGAGGTTTGGGGAATGTGGAACACCCCTTCATCACCATTGCTTCCTGGTCCACTCTGACCCGGAGTGGTAGTACCTGTTAGGGTCCCATCTATGGGTTAAATAGAAAAATGTATTTATAAAAAAATGTATTATCCATTAAGAATTGATTTATTTCAAAATTTTATCGGCATTAAATGACCCACTGAGGTTGATATGCCGATTATATTACAAGTTTTATGTAATACTTTTAATAATGAGTCCTTTCTCAATTATTTTTTTTAATAATGACCATCTTAGCAGCCGTATATAATAATTTGGACCATATGACCATTTTTAACAGACGATTTTTAGATTTAAAAAAATTATAAAACTAACCCCTAACCCTAACCGTAACCCCTAACAAACAACCGGATATTGACGGTGTAAATGAAAAACATGTCCTTTCTTAATCGAGATCAAAAAGGGGTGCCTAAAGGTAGTATGGTCCAATAATTCTAATAATGATCATCTTACAAGCTGTATGATAATTTTGATAATGCCCTTTTTACTTATGTAATAATTTTAATAATGATCATCTTACAAGCTGTATGATAATTTTGATAATGCCCACCTTACTTATGTAATAATTTTAATAATGATCATCTTACAAGCTGTATGATAATTTTGATAATGGCCACCTTACTTATGTAATAATTTTAATAATGATCATCTTACAAGCTTTATGTAATAATTTTAATAATGATCATTTTACAAGATGTATGTAATATGATTAAGTGCTGCTTGTAGTATTAATGGTCAGTAAGGTAATCTTGTATTGCTCTACGGTAAAGTTAACTTAATACAACAAAATGTCAGATTAGGAGAAATGGGATTAAGAAGATTGATTTATGTTAAATTTCCGACTAGGAAGGCCGGATTGAATTAAGCATTTGAAATTCTGTCTTTTAAGGTGGGATCAAACACCGACCATTGGCGCCAAATTAAAAGAAAGGTTCGGAAGGAAAAGATAAAGAAATGAAAAGAGATCAGAGAAATGATAGAGGTAAGAAAGAAAGAAATTATAAAAGTAACAAAGAAAGAAAGAAAATGAACGTATGAAATACAGAAGAGAGAGGGGGAGGGGAGGAAAGAGAGAGAGAGAGAGAGAGAGAGAGAGAGAAGGGGGGGGGTAAAGGGAAAAAGGAAAAAGATAAAAGAAAACATTGATAGAAAGAAAGAAAGAAAGAAGGAAAGAAAGAAAGAAAAAAGTGGTAAAAGAAATAAAGAAAAAAAGAAAAAAGAAAGAAAAATTCTAAAAACCAAACGATATTTAAAAAAGAAAAGATTAAAGAAAGAAAGACAGAAAAAGAAAGAAAGAAAGAAAGAAAAAGAAAATAGATATGATAAAATAAAAAAGTAAGATTAAAGAAGGAAAGAAAGAAGAAAATACAAATGATAAAATACGGAATAAAATATAAAATTGTAGGCAAAAAGAAAATAAGAAAAAATATAGAAAGAAAGAAAGAAAAGTAATCAAAGAAAGAAGAAAGAAAGAAAATAGAAATTTTAAAAACCAAACGATATCAAAATAAAGAAAGAAAGAAAGAAGAAAGAAAAAAGGAAAAAGAAAATACAAATGATACAATATGGAACTAAATAAAAAATTAAAGGCTAAAAGAAAAATGTTGAAAATATTGAAAGAAAGAAACAAAGAAAGAAAGAACGAAAGAAAAAGCAATAAAAGAAGAAAGAAAGAAAGAAAGAAAGAAAGAAAATAGGAATTTTAAAAGTCAAACGACATCAAAATAAAGGAAGATTAAAGAAAGAAAGAAAGAAAGAAGAAAGAAAGAAAGACAAAAGTAAAAAGAAAATAGAAATGATAAAATACGGAATAAAATAAAAAAAAGGTAAAATTGAAGAAATAAAAAAAAAGAAAGAAAATAGCGATTCTAAAAGACCAAACGACATTAAAAATGGAAGATTAAAGAAACAAAGACAGAAAGAAAGAAGGAAAGAAAATAAAAATGGTAAAATACAGAATGAAATTTAAAAAAAGTAGAATTAAAGAAAGAAAGAAAGAAAAAGGTAAAAGAAAATACAAATGACAGAATACGGAATAAAATGAAAAAAGAAAGATTAAAGAAAAAAAAAAAGAAAGAAAGAAAGAATAAAAGAAGGATAGGAAGGATAAAATACAGAAGAAAAAAGAATGAAAGTAAGGAATAAAAAGAAAGGAAATCGTATAAAATACAAAAAAAAAAAGAAAAGAAAAGAAAAAAGATTGAAAAAGAAATGAATGAAAAAGAAGAAGATACAAGACTTCAAGAAACCCCCCACCCCACCCCAAAAAAAAACACAACCAAAAAAAAAAAAAACAAAGATAAAAGAAATAACGAAAACAGGATCAAATGCCAAAAACAAAAGAAAGAGAAAAATTGGACTGTTTGTTCCGAGATAGAGACGTGATTGAAGCTTATTTATGTCACAGCTTTCCCTGATATCTCCCCCTTTCTCTCTCTCTCTCTCTCTCTTTTCTCTCTCTCTACCCCCACTCTCTCTCTCTCTCTCTCTCCTCTCTACCATCTCTCTACCATCTCTCTTTCCCTTCTCTCTCTCTCTCTTTCACCTCGCCCACTGGTTCGGCCATTACTGTCATTTAAACTGTGACTGTACTGATAAAGCAGATTGCTTCCTCCAAGATAGTCACAATTGATAGCAGACAAAAAGGGGTCGATATGATTGATGCTATCCAAAGATCCCAGCCATGGACGTGTGGCCCATATCGCTGATTCCGTTGTCGCTTATAATTAAAAGTCGTGGACATTTGCAACACCGAATGTTCCTTGAATAAACAGTGATGAATGTTTACGCCACCTAGTGGTGAGTCATAGCTCTATATACTGACCACTGTAGATATAGGATGAGAAAGTGGTATTGCTTGTTGTTACATAATGGCATAGCCTATCATTTTAATAAGGAAGTGTAGTTTAGATTTTAAGATTACTATAATTTTCCACTAGCTGAAGAAAGATTTGATGATAATAAAACAATAAATCGCCCCTAATTTTTACCTACAAAAGGTGTTTTTATCATATATTGCATGTAATTAACTAGAGCTACTTTTGGTTATGCTAGTCTACACAAATATTTCTTCAACGTAAGAAGAAAATATATAAAAGGAAATATAAGTTAAAGGGAGATAATAGATAATAAGAGATAAAAGTCACCTTTAAGCACCTCATAGGCGACCTGGATTCAGAAGGACATGTTTCGCTTTGCACCGTCAACATCCAGTTGTTTGTTAGGGTTAGGGTTAGGGTTTAAGGTTAGGGTTAGCAGTTAGTTTTATAATTAAAAAAAATGTGTCTAAAAATCATCTGGAAACAAACAACCGGATGTTGACGGTGCAAAGCGAAACATGTCCCTCTGAATCCAGATCGCTCCTGGGGTGCTTAAAGGTAACTTGGTCCAAAATAGCTTCATGAAAATAAGACCGCATTCGTAATTATTTGTATTTAAAAAAATATTCTCCATTGTTTAATTAAAAAAACACAAACTTTTATTTGATTTATTGAGAACATTGTGAATGTTGCAATTTTGGGAAAAAAAATCTATTATCAAACATATTTGCTACATTTGTTTTCTTCAAGACCCGGATTTAATTTGTCCTACTTATCTTTTTCGGGTAACACCGCATTTACGATTATTTTCGTATTTAAAATTCATTTCCTCAAATTATGAGAAAGTTTTGAAGAAAAATATATTGTGTGGTAATTTTTATGATAATTTGCAACTTTCTTTCTATGAGAGATATTACAGTTCTGAAATCGACCTTCCTTATTAAACTTTTATTTGATTTATTGAGAACATTATGGATATTGCAATTTTTAAAAAAATCTATTAAATGTATTTTCTACATTTGTTTTCTTCAAGACCCGGATTTAATTTTACCTACTTATCTTTTTCGGGTAACACCGCAATAATCACTATTTTACGATTATTTTAGTATTTAAAATTCATTTCCTTGACTATTAATTTCGATCCCGGAATTCTACTTTGAGATAAAATCAGATGCAAAAAATTGAGCGGCCTGGTGCCTTAATGTTAAACAAGGCACGAAGAGGATTGAGGCGGAAAGGAGAGTAACCTCCACAGCAAAGAGAGCCAGAAGGAAGGAGAGAAAACAGCAGCCCCAGCAAGCATCTCAGTTTGTGTGCAGTCAGTGCACCGAAGGCTGTCACTCAGGGATTGGCCTGCTCAATCTCTTGCGCAGATATTTTTTGACACTACGCCATCGTCCTTAGAGAACGGACAGGTGCCAACAAATAACTATGAGATAAAGGGACAACAAGTAACCGCTACGTTAAAAAGCAAATTCACATCGTGTTGCATGCATAGTTGCTAATTAGTATGCTAAACTACTAGTAGACCATTCCTACTACGGTGACTGTAAGCTATACAAAGTGCTCAATATTTTTAGCCTTGTGCCAGATTAAATTAAGCAGATGAGTATATATTTTATTTTGATGATGAGAAGGCAGCGCTTTGGTTTCCTATCGGGGAATTTCTTGGACCATATGACCTTTAGGCACCCCTTTTGCTTTGCTGATTCATAAGTACATTTTTTTCATTTACACCGTCAACATCCGGTTGTTTGTTAACATACGACTTTTAGAGTTTTTTTAATTATAAAACTAACCCCTAACCCTAACCCCTAACAAACAACCGGATGTTGACGGTGTAAATGAAAAAAATGTACTTATGAATCAGCAAAGCAAAAGGGGTGCCTAAAGGTCATATGGTCCAATTTCTTTTCTTTTAATGTTTTTATTATTCTCTTTCTAAAAAAATCAATTGTTAGATCCTATTGTCTCAGACACAAGTCCGTTCATATCCCATTCACCGGGTAAGGAGTGATTTCCAGAGGGGACTCACGACCCTTTGCACAACCCCCACCCCCGACTCGATC
>CM042148.1:14882562-14890062 GCA_023376005.1 Doryteuthis pealeii
ACTCAGAAGAGTCCTGGAGAACTGAGGAGACTTGTTGTCACACAGACTCCAGTGAAAGACCACCAGCTAACGCTGATGTGAAAACTCAAAAGGAGTATATGATAATGAGACCCATCCAGAATACTGCACTGCTGCAATCTGCCAGAATACTCAGAAGAGTCTTGGAGAACTGAGGAGACTTGTTGTCACTCAGACTCCAGTAAAAGGCCATCAGCTAACGCTGATGTGAAAAACTCATAAGGAGTGAACAATAATAATAATAATTTGATTGCAAACAGTTATATGGTTTCAAGCAGTAGTATTACTAAAATTGTGCATCTCTAAATCTTTTAATGTTTTTTTTGTTTTTTTTGCAGGGGGGGGTTAGAGTAGGCTTTCTGTGTTTTATTTATTTTTCCTATAGTTACATTTTCTTTTTATATGTCGACATTTCATGTTAGCACACTTGTAAGGCCATTACAAAGAAAAGTATTACCAACAACAACAGCAGCAGCAGCGACATGTCATATGCCTTGTTTCACTTTTAAAAATCACCTTTTTTTATTTTACTCCCCCTCTCTCTCTCTCTCTCTCTCTCTCTCTCTCTCTCTCTCTCTCTCTCTCTCTCTCTCTCTTTGGCTTGGTGCATTCGTGCTTTAGTTTTTCATTCTCTCTCTATCTCTCCCTCTAACCCCCCCTCTCTCTCTATTTATCTCTCCTCACACAGACGTTCACTTGTTCGAGGTTTCTCAGTTTTAATGCCTCTTCGCGGCTTTTTTTTTCTTCCTTAGCGTTTTTGTTTGTTTTCTCTTCTGCTCGACGCCATTTTTATTTCTACATCTTCACAATGTCTTTCCCGCCAAATTGTTTGCGTGTTCATTTGTTTATAAAAGTATTCTAAGTTCGTTTTCTTTCCTCTTTTTTTATCTTTCTTTTTTTTTTTTTTTGTAAATCCACTTCGCTTAATTCCACCTTTTCGATTCCTTTGTTTTATCTTTCTTTCTTCGCTACTCCTTCCTTGTTTTCTTTCACGTTTCCTTGTTTCCTTTCATAACTTATTCCTTGTTTTTTTCTTCTTCAATTTCCTTAACTTATTTTGTTCTTTTATTGTTATAGATTATTTCTTTCATTTTCACATTTTTTTTGCTTTTGTTTTATTTATCTTCTTCCCTACTCCTTCCTTGTTTCTTTCATGCTTCATTGTTTTCTTTCATAACTCATTCCTTGATTTATTTTTACAATTTCTTTAATTTTGCTTTTTGTTCTTTGTTCCGTGATAGATGATTTTTTTCAATTTTAGGTGGTTTTTTTTTTGCTTTTTTTATTTTCTTTCTTCCCTACTCCTTCCTTTTTATGTTTCCTTCTTTTCTTTCATAACTCATTCCTTTTTTTTCAATTTCTTTAATTTTATTTCTTGTTTTTTTTTTATCATAGATTAATTTTTCCTTTCAGATTTTTTTCTTTTGCTTTTTTTTTTAAATCTTTCTTTCTTCGCAACTCCTTCCTTGCTTTCTTTCATATTCCATGTTTTCTTTCCTAACTCTTTCCTTGTTTTTTTTTCTTTTTTTTTTTTTTTTTTGAATTTTTTGGATTTGTTTTTTGTTCTACAGTTCTTTCATAGATTATTTTTTCCTTTTCAGATTTTTTTTTTTTTTTTAAATCTTTCTTTCTTCTCTACCCTTTCCTTTTATCATGTTTTCTTGTTTTCTTTCATAACTCATTCCTTGTATTTTTCATTCTCTTTAATTTTGTTTTTTGTTCTGTCATAGATGATTTTTGTTTTCATTTGTAGGTGGTTTTTTTTCTATTGATTTTGTTTTATCTTTCTTTCTTGCCTACTCCTTCCTTTTCTATGTTTTCTTCTTTTTTACATAACTCTTTCATTGTTTCTTTCAATGTCTTCTATTTCTTTAACTTTATTCTTGGTTCTTTTATTCAGTCATAGATTATTTTTTTCATTTTCACGTTTTCTCTCTTTTCTTTCAACTTTCTTTTCGCGTTTTCCTTTTTATTTACACCTTCTTCTTCTTCTCTTTCATTCACGTCTTCTTCTTCTGCCTTCTTTCATACTCCTTATTTAAGCCCTTGCGTTTCCTTCTCCTCCTCCTTCTTTCTTCTTCTTCTTCTTCTTCTTCTTCTTCTTCTTCTTCTTCTTCTTCTTCTTCTTCTTCTTCTTCTTCTTCACGCCTTGTACTTTTTCTTTTTGTTTCATTTTCTTCGGTAACAATTATTTTAATTCTGTCATGCGTTGTTGTTGTTGTTGTTTTTCTTCTTCTTTTTCTTCTAATTTTTTCTTTCATGTTTCCTTCGGTCACACTTTCTTTCCATTCTTTTACGTTTTCTTCTTTATTACGTCCAATAGGAAGGACTGCTCCGAATCAGTAAAAAAAAACCCCAAAAAACCCCCAAACAAACCGAAAGTATATTGCCCTAATAAGAATCCCGCTATGGTGTGTTTTTTTTCATTGGGTGACAGTTACATGTATAGATACAAACATAAGGAGCGTTTTAATAACATATAATTCGTCGAGATCTTCAACACTGTTAAGCGAAACCTGAATATTCCCTCTATTCCTCTCTTCACCAAATATTAAGATTCTTCGATTCTTATTCGGCTTCTTCCATTGTCATTTTTTGTTTTCACTCAGTGTCTTCAAGTGTTCATGGGGAGGTGTGTGGGGATCTCTGTAATCCTCTTCTTTTTGAAAAACACCCCTCTCTAAAAAAAAAAAAAATCGACTCAACTACTAATCTTCACTTCCAGATTTGATTATATCCACAGAGATGTAGGAAGTTCATCAACATAAGAGAAAGAAAAAAAAAGAAAGAAAGAAAAGAAAAAGAAAGAAAAAAAAGAAAAGAAGAAATGTAACTATCTCTTGAATGTTTAATGTTTCACAAGACATACTTCTTCTATTAATGATAGAGATTCGGTCTCAATCTGTCTGTAACCAAAACTACGTCACTGTCTACGTCACAATACCCGAAATCGTCAATACATAGAATAAAGAACAACTTTGTTTGAATTCATTTGAATTTAACTGTAAGAAAACATATTAATTTGACTTTTGACAGTAAAACTATTTTTTATGTCTATTATTAAAAATATAAGATTTTAAAGATCTGTTTACATTATTTTACGGAAGAGCGTGGCAAAAATCTTTTGGATGTCGAAAAGATCGAGATGAATTTAAAAAAAAAAATTTGCACTAAAATAAAAATATTCATTTAATTTTGATAAAATTTTGTAGAATTATGTATGATTGTATTCTTAAAAGAAACATTGTCGTCTGTCATTAATTTTTACACCACCCAGAGCCTGTTTTTTTTTCTAGTCTATTAATAATAGAGATTCATTTTCGATTTGTCCGTAACCGAAACTACGCCACTACTTACGTCACAGTCATTTCAGGAATTAAATAAGTTTATCAATGAGTATTTAATTTATAGTCAATATCCTTTCTACATGAAAATATTAAAATTCTATTAAAATCAATTAAAAGTCAAATTTTCACGAAAATGTCGATACTTATTCACCTTTAGATGAATGTATGTTTAGAATAACTTTTCTAACATATATTGGGCGAAATATTTTCTTTTTACTTGATCGACCCCATCCCACTTATTTAATTTTATTAAATCTGAACAAAATATATAGTGTACGATTTTTTAATTTTTTATCTAAAAGTAAGAGTCTGAATAATTAAATCAGAAACTTTTCGAAACGTTTTGGAGGTCCCTACTGTCGTAAAACAAAACAAATATCTCAATGGAGTGGAGTGAATATATACATTTTTTTAGTAATTAATTAATTCTAATAAAATATTAAAGGTTTAATCTTATTTATTTAATTTTCCCACACACTCAGGCAATATTTAAAAAAAAATCTTATAACGATTTTTGGTGTTTTTATTTTTTTTATTATTTTTTTTTTTTTGCTAGTTAACTTTAATATTCTTGGTTTCGAAGAAATGTAACTTATTATAATACAAATTAGGGGTCGTTTTAGCTCAGTCGATAGAGCCTCTACCTAGGAAATCGCAAGCGACATGTGCGAGAACTACAGACAGTGGTTACGGTAGGATCCTATTGCTGGGAGAGTCGCTATGAGCGATTTAGAGTAGACAGAACGTTAAGATGGTGCCAATGGCAGTAGTATGACTAATGGTGTGTGTCTGTATATATATTTACCAGCCCCTCCGCACGAGCAGGATGTGACATAAGGTCAATTTCTTAAGCGGAGTTTAACAGGTTTGAATTCAGAGTTTTCCTTCTTCTAGACCGGTTGCCTAACCAAGGTTAAAGCGCCCAATCTGCCCTGCTATTTATCCATAGCTGGAGGGAGAGTAGGAATCATACCTTTCCCAAGGGTATTAGCGCTAAGTGAAATGCAATTACCACATCCAGGATTTGAACTCTGGGCGACGAGTCCATTTCCCATGACTTTAACCATTATACCACGCACTTCCATGTGTGTGTCTGTATATATAACTCATTTATCAATTGGAGACGAGTCAGATTGAAGACAATTTGCTGCGAGCGAAGCGTCCTGTTTGCGTAGACATTTTTTTAAAAAGTCAATGTTTGTTGTTATAGATATTTTAAAAAAGTAGGATGAGTGACACTGGTGGTAAATTTTAAAGTTTGGCCTTGTGTTGGCGCGACTTGCTGACGTGCTGCCATGAAAGGAGAAAAAGGAAGAACGAAAGAAAGCCATGAGGAAAAGAGAAAAGTCGTGTGAAGATTAAAAAAAGTAAGAAATAGCGGGAAAAAATGACTAAGAAAGAAATGAAAGAAAGAAAAAAGAAATGAAATGAATAAAAGAAAGAAAGAAAGAAAGAAGAAATGAATTAAACAAGAAGAAAAAGAAAGAAGATAAATAATTAAATAAAAAAAGGTGTAAAAAACTAAACGAATAAAAAGAAAGTGTTATAATAGAAATAAAAAAAACAAAAAGAAAGACAGAAAGAAAGACAGAAAGAAAGAAAGAAACAAAGAAACAAAGAAAGAAACGTTTTATAGAAGAAAGAAGACGAGAGGAAAATTAGAGGAAAAAAGAAAGAAAGAAAAAAGGAAAAGAAAATTCGTTTTAGAAAAAAAGGAAGAGATGGAAAAGAAATATAAAAAAAAGAAAATAGATAATAAAGAAAGTGCGTTTTATAGAAGAAAGAAGAAGAGAAGGAACTGAAAGAAAGAGAGCAAAATAAACGAGTGAAACAGAAAGAAAGAATAATTGAATAAATGAACGAATGAAAGGAAAATCAAAAAAAGTAATTTAACGATAGAGAAATGAAAGAAAAAGAAAGTGAAAGAAAAAAGAAAAAGATGGAAAGAATAAAAAATAAGATAAAAGGAAAGTACGAAAAAAATCAGAAACGACACAATGGCAAAAATAGAGAAGGAAAATAAATGAAAAAGAAAGAAAGAAAGAAAGAAAAAAGAAAGAAAACGAAAATGCATTTTATAAAAGAAAAAAAAACAGATTGAAAAGAAAAAAGACAAAAATAATAAAGAAAAATTGAGTTTTATAGAAGAAGAAAAGGAAATGAAAGAAAGAATAAATGGATAAACCACTGAAAGAAGAAAAAGAAAGACGAAATAATTTTTTTTTAATTTTAAAAAATCTTAAGAAAGAAAAAGAAAGCGCTATAATAGAAAGAAAGAAAAACGAAAGAAAGAAACAAGAAATTTGTTTTATAGAAAAAATAAGAGACACAAGAAAGAAAGAAAAGAAAGAAAGAAAGAAAAAGTAATATTTTTATGATAAAATATTGTGGTAAAATGTATAGTTGTCAAGTATCAATTGTGCAAACTTTGATTTGATGAATAGTGTTTAGAAGAAACTGTAGTTGGATCCTAAAACTCTTTTGATATTCTAAATTATCCATATAGTAAATCATGTTACAAATATGAGCTCCAGTAACACTCGAATTCCAGACAGCATAAAAAGGTCAGAAAATAATATGAGAAATACTTCTTTTACAAGGCCCTGTTATTTGAGGCCGTGGAATACGCCGTGTGCACCTCTGCAGTATATAAGTTAACAGTAAGGAAATGAACCGACGGTATAAGTATAGATAAAAGGATATGAAAACACAATGCTGTTAAAATGAAAATATTTTATATCATATTCATAACTAATATTGAACAATATTTCGATTTATAAAAATCATCTTCAGAGCTTGTTTTTAAACCAGACTCCTCAAGAGAGAAGCTGAAAATAATTTTAGAATTTAAAGTTTATCATAAGAATAACAACAAAAATGACTACATCCATTTTTATTCCCACCATAACAATAAGATAACAAGTGGTACCATAATAGGTTTCTTTCTTAGAGCACTTAGGATATGCAATAAGAAATATTTAGAAGAGGAATTTGATATTATTAAAAAGTATTTTCTTAAATTACAATACCCTTTAAACTTCTTATATAATATATATATATATATATATATATATATATATATATATAGCAAACACAGTTACAACATACTATAATCGCGTCTGTCATTCAACTTTTCAAAATGACGCAGCAGCGTTCATTAACTGTGAAACTATTTTCAACATTTATTTGTAATTATTTATTTATAACATGAACTCCTGTAGTTAGCTATGATTAATCAATATCTTGATTAATTCAGTGGATTTAACCCTGAAGATCCTTATGGTGAAACTCGAGAAGGTTATTTCGGTACACACTATAATAATAAATCCGCTCTACTTACGTATTATATTTGTTATAACCATGACTTATCCGAGTAACACTTGTACCAACCAAATATTGAGACCAACCAAATATTTCTACCGGTAAGTCATTCCTTATATATATATATATATATATATATATATATATATATTATATATATATATTACGTATATATATATATATATAAAGAGTTATCATCAGGCTGGAAAAGATTTTGGGAAATTGAAAAAAATCAAATAAGTATGAGCAAAAAGAATTGAGCGTTGGGGATTTGAAAATTATGTAACAGTATATATATATATATATATATATATATATATATATTATATATATATATATATATATATATATTCTTTTTGCTCATACTTATTTGATTTTTTTTCAATTTCACAAAATCTTTCTTTTCCTGCCTGATGATAACTGTTTTGAATGAACATGAAACCAACTAATCGCAGATAAGCATCCATTAAATATATATACCAAAACTTATATATATTCAATTATTATTATTATTATTATTATTATTATTATTATTATTATTATTTCACTGCTTGTAAGCTTTTCACAGCAACCTAAACTGGTGGTATTTCACTGGAGTCGGAGTGACAACAAGTCTCCTCAGTTCTCCAGGACTCTTCTGAGTATTCTGGCAGATTGCAGCAATGCAGTATTCTGGATGGTCTCGATTCTCCCTCTGATTCCCAGATTTTCCAAACTTTTTTCCAATCCTTTTGGGACCGTTCCAAATGCACCAACTACAATTGGTATAACTTTGACTTTCATATTCCATAACATTTTCAGTTCTCTGGCAAGG
>CM042148.1:14892562-14897562 GCA_023376005.1 Doryteuthis pealeii
CTCTCTCTCTCTCTCTCTCTATATATATATATATATATATATATATATATAAGTAAAGTCGTCGGGGTGGCGTAAAGTCGGTATCAGTCAATCAGCGAGGGAGTCTATCCCGTTTTCACTAGCGCTAGGAGATTGTTTTTTGCATCTGAGTTGGAGCGCCACACATACCATCAGCTCTTTACTTTACCGCATATATCCCTGTGCTACTCATACGCAGAGTTGGCGAAGGCTGGTATCGAACTAGGAACCTTGTGGTTTCTAACCGAACGCTCTACCGACTGAGCTAATATAAAAATAAAATTAATGCCTAATTTATTTTCAATGGTCCCGTAATCTGGTTTCATGATGGGGTCGCTACTCATGCCATGTCTTGAGCAGGAATAGTCTGGTAGAACCTTTCCCTTTCTACAACTTGTCTAATTCCAGTGATGCTGATAGCATTTTGATCTAGTGCTTCCTGGGACGCACTTTTTTGCTTTGAATGAGTTCCCGGGAAAATTTATGGGTCCCAACTAAAGCCGTCTAACCCCTACCTTGTAACCTATCCTGTGTAATTCATTTCTAAGAAACTATTGAAATGTATTTACAGTTAGCTTGAAATGGTGAGAGATAAAAAAAAGAAAAGACAGGGACGCATGGATACAATTTTTACTACGTCCTTTATGATTTTTGTGCGTCAGGGACGCAGGACGCCTACCTATCAGCATATCTGGAATTGAGTCTTTTTCTCCTTGTCTGGTTGCCATGCCAAAGTTAAAGTTTTGGCCTCGTTTCGTGTGTTGGATTTTAGGGCATGTCAACCCTTGTTGGAGTATTTTATGCCGAACACGTTTTGTTCTATTCATGCTTGAAGGTTATTCAAATTTTGTAACTCAATTTTTTTAACACATTTTTAAAACTTATTGTTTTCTATCTAACCGATAGTTGGACCCTAACAGGTACTGCCACTCCGGGTCAGAGTGGACCCTGAATTAATGGTGATGAAGTGGTACTCCCCACTCCCAGAGTTCCAGAATTGGAATTGCCCACGTTGTTTTATTCATTCTTGGTGGGCATTAAACTTTTTTAAAACTTAATTTTTTAAACATATTTTGGTAATCCTTAACTTGTTCCTCGTAAATTCCTAGCATAAAATAAACTGAACCCTCATTTTATGTCCGTGTTTTTGCAATAAATGTTTTATTTTTCTTGCACCCGTTATTTTACAATACTGAATATATTTTCTTTATTTAAAAACATTTATTGCAAACATATATATTTTCTTTATTTAAAAACATTTATTGCAAACATATTTAAAACATTTATTGCAAAAACACGGACATAAAATGAGGGCTCAGTTTATTTTATAGTAGGAATTTACGAGGAACAAGTTGAAGATTACCCATATTTTAAACATTAAACTCATGTTTTTTCTATCTAATCCATAGATGGTACCCTAACATGTACTACCATTCCTTCTACTTCGGATTAAAATGGCCGTTTATTTTATCAGAGTGGAACTGGGAGTAATGGCGATGAAGTACTCCACACTCTTTAGAGCTCCAAAATTGGAACTTGACCATTAGATGCAGTTTAACATAAAACCCAGGACACACGAAAGTTAAAGAACCCAGTCAACCCTTAGCTAGATGGAGAGTAGATAGTTTCACACCTTTCCGGATGTTATTAGCACTACTGTGAAATACTATCATCCTCATCCCGGGTTTGAACTTGGGTAGCCGAGTCCACTCCCTACAACGATAACCGTTACGCGAAGACTGTCTCCAAATAGTTTGATTCTCAGTCGGTAGAGCGTCCGACTAGGAACCACAATGTTCCTGGTTCAATATCGCCCCTCACCAACTCAGCATATGAGTAGCACAGGAATCTGTGCAGTAAAATGAGGAGCTGATGGTAGGTGTAGCGCTCCGCCTCAGACGCCAAAACAATTTTCTAGCGCTAGCGAAAAGGAGATAGACTCCCTCGCTGTCTGGCTGATACGGACTTTTGGCCACCTCGACGACTTTACTTACTTTAAATTCAGAAAGGGTCACACGAATTTTTTTTTGGCAGAGATTCAACTACGCGCGATTGGTTAGCAAACTCATCTTTGGGATTAGTTCGCTCTAGCCGCAAGGCGCTCATTATTACTGATCATGTGCCACTCTACGTGCGCTTTGTGTCAAGTAAATAACCAGATATCATTGCCGTTAAATTCGGACCTTGTTAATCTCGCAATTTATCAAATTAGTAACCAGTGCGAAAAGATCCTACGATAATTATTTCTGGTCGAGTACATGTAGTTTGGGTGGAGGCGGCCCTCTCTCACCCCCAAGTCCCAACGCCCCCCTCTCGCTCTCTCTCTCTCTCTCACACACACACACACACACTCTCTCTCTCTCTCTCTCTCTCTCCTCTCTCTCTCTCTCACTGAGTGATGTTCAGTAATTCCTTTAGCAAAGTCCTTGTCTTCAGCCAGACATTTCTAGCCTGGTACAAAGTACAAGGCATTCTCAGTCTATTGTTTTCTTACCATTATCATTTTTCCCCTTTTGTTAAGCGTGGGGGGTGGTGGTTCTCATCATCACCCCCCCCCGACGCTTTTATTGCCTTACAGCTTCCTTGTTGTTTGGTCTTTCCACTCCCGCCGTTCTTTCGAAAAAGTAGGACTGGCCATCGTCCGTAAAGCTCCATTGTCCATTATGGCGTTGAGACAAATTATTGAAACTGGGCTCCAAGCTGGATAGATTCAACCACACTTCTTCAGCCCATTAATTCCGTTCGCCTTTGTTCCGACGTTTTTATTTCTTCTTTTTTTTTTTCTTTTCTTTCATTTTTTTCCCCCATTTTTTCTTTCATTTATTTTTTCGTTCTTTTGACTATTATTATTTTTTTTGTAATGTTTTCTTTTTCTTTTCATTCTTTTTCTTTTTTCTCTCTCTGTCTTTGTCTCTGCCGTTTCTCTCCATTTCTCTTTACTCTTCCCTTTTTCTTTCTTTCTTTTTCATTTATTTTCCTTCTCTATTTTTGCCATTGTGATGTTTCGGATTTTTTTCATACTTTTATTTTATTTTTTTCCCTTCTTTCCGTCTTATTCTTTTTCTTTTTTCTTTCACTTTTGCCCTTCATTTTCTTTCATTCCTCTATTGTTAACTTATTTTTTGCGATTTTCTTTTCATTCGTTCATTTATTCAATTATTCTTTATTTCTGTTTCGTTTGTTCATTTTGCTCTCTTTCTTTCTTTCTTTTTTTCTTTCTTTCTTTCTTTCTTTCTTTCTTTCGCTTTATATATTTCTTTCTTTGATTATATTTTCTTTCTATTTTCACTGTGTCCATTCCACTTTCTTGATTTTTCTTCTTTCTTTCTTTCTTTCTTTCTTTCTTTCTTTCTTCACTTTAATCCATTCATCTTTCCTTCTTTCTTTCTTCTTTCTTTTTTTTCGCTTTGTCCTTTTCTTTCTTTCATTCTATTTTTTTTTTCCCATTACCCTATCTTTCTGTCTTTTTCCCGCTTTGTCCATTATTTCTTTCTTTTTTTCCTTTCTTTCTTTCTTTCTTTCTTTCTTTTATCTATTCCTCTATCTTCCTTGCTTCCTCCTATTGTTTTTGACACTCTGATCATTTCTTTCTTTCTTTCTTTCTTTCTTTCTTTTCCATTTCCCAATCGTCTTTCTTTTTTTTTCCTCCATTTTTTTCGTTTTGTCCATTTTTCTCTTTTCTTCTTTCTTTCTTTCTTTCTTTCTTTCTTTCTTTCTTTCTTTTCGCTTTGCAAATTCCTAATTATTTCTTACTTCCTTCATTTTTTTTCGCTTTGAATATTTTCTTTCTTTCTTTCTTTCTTTCTTTCTTTCTTTCTTTCTTTCTTTATTTCGCTTTGCAAATTCCTCTTTATTTCTTGCTTCCTTCATTTCTTCACTTTTCCCCTTTTCTTTCTTTCTTTCTTTTTCTTCTTCCTTTCTTTCTTTCTTTCTTTCTTTCTTTCTTCTTCTTTTTTCGCTTTGTCCTTTTCTTTCTTTTTTCTTTTTTCTTTTTCCCATTCCCCTAACGTTCTGTCTTTTTTCCGCTTTGTCCATTTCTTTCTTTCTTTCTTTTCTTTCTTTCTTTTTCTTTTCACTTTGCAAATTCCTAATTATTTCTTGCTCCTTCATTTTATTCGCTTTGAACATTTCTTTCTTTCTTCTTTCTTTCTTTCTTTCTTTCTTTCGCTTTGCAAATTCCTCTTTATTTCTTGCTTCCTTCATTTTTTTTTCACTTTTCCCGTTTCTTTCTTTCTTTCTTTCTTTCTTTCTTTCTCATTAAGCCCCCTTTTTTTCCCTATCTACCCTCAATCAAACTATCCACTCAATAGAATTTCCTTCTCAATCCATTTTATCCGCATTTCTCCGTTTTGCTTGAGATGTGACGTTCGACGAAAACGCCAACATTAATTCCCATCTTGTGCGCACGTGTTTCTCCCTGACCGAAAGGTCATTCGCCTAAGGTCATGATTAGTCCCCCAACCAACTTAGATTTCGGCAATCAGACCCCCCTCGTCTTCCTTTCACCTCCTCCCATTACCCCTTCTCACACCTCGTATTTAGCTACGCAAGTCGGTCATTGATTTCATGTCAAACCTTTTCCCTTCTTTTTCCATACGCCCCTCTCTCTTTTTTTTTCTCTCTCTCTTCTTTCTTTCTTTCTCTCTTCTTTTATTTAATATTTCTCCCTCTCTCTTTCTTCTTTGATTTCATATCTCCCCCCCTCTCTCTCTCTCTCTCTCTCTCTCTTCTTTTATTTGATATCTCCCCCACTCTCTTTCTTATTCTACTTAATATATTTCACTCACTTTCTCTCTCTTTCTTATTTTATTAAATATCTCTCTCTCACTCTCTATCTCTTTCTTCTTAATATCCCCTCTCTCTGTTTCTTTTATCTAATATATCCCCCCTCTCTCTTTCTTCTTTTATTTGATATCTTTCACCCCCCACCACACTCTCTCTCTCTCTCTTTCTTTTTTTATGTGATATCTCCCCTCTCTCTG
>CM042148.1:14902562-14917562 GCA_023376005.1 Doryteuthis pealeii
TGAGCATCCGTCTAGGAATCACAAGGTTCCGGGTTCAATACCAGCCCTTGCCAGCTCAGCATATCAGTAGCACAGTTTGGATCTTTGCGATAAAGAGAAGAGCTGATATTAGGGTGTGGTGCTCCACCTCAGATGTAAAAAAACACAAAGCAGAAGCAAATAATGCCCATATAGGAAAACCGCAACAAACGTAATGCATCCTATCTATTTCAACGGAAACAACAACTGATGCAGAAAATACAGTTACCGTATTTGACGGCATAGAGGACGCCCTTTTTTTCCAAAATTGTGGCTAAAAAATTGCCCTGCGTCTTATACATCGTAAGTGAAGTTTGAGAAGTTTGAGACCTCCCGCTCAATAACCCAGCTTACGCTTATTATTTCCTGCTATCGAGGTGTCTTGTGTATGCTTATTGCTTGCCTGTACTGCCAAATTGCTTTTAACAGCTATGTTTCTGCTTGTGTAATGCACAGCTAGACTGTTTTCAACAATATATGCTTAAATACACTAAAAACTTTTTTTTCCTGAATCTGACCTGTTGAAATGGGGGGTGCGTCTTATATGCCCGTGCATCTTATATGCCGTCAAATACGGCTTATCGTTATATATATATATATTTACCAAACTCATCCACAGGAGTAGGATGTGACACAGGTAAGTTTTTGAAGCGGAGTTTAAAAGGTTTGAAATCAGAAATTTCCTTCGCCAATACCATTAGACATACCCGAGTTAAAGAGCCAAGTCTGCCCTACTATTTACCCATAGCTAGTGGCAGAATAGCTGGATTCATACATTTCTCAAGCGTATTAGCGCTATGTGAAATGCGTACAGCCTCGTCCCGGATTTTAACTCGGGTTGCGTTGTACATTTTCTACGATGATAACCATTTTAACCCTAACGCTTGTATGCACGAGCAGAAAAACACGTCTTCCGCGTACAATTCCACTAAATTATAATTGTACTTTCCTAGCGTCGCATAGTCACGTGATCCTCTTGCCCACTAAGAAGCCTCGTTCCAGATGACCCTGGGTTCAAGGCTGTTTTCCATTCAAA
Source organism: Doryteuthis pealeii (assembly GCA_023376005.1). NCBI lineage: Eukaryota > Metazoa > Mollusca > Cephalopoda > Myopsida > Loliginidae > Doryteuthis > Doryteuthis pealeii. The sequence continues at coordinate 14,903,617 of CM042148.1, forward strand.
CCATATGACAGTGTTTTTCCACTGTTTACCGTTATTTTTAAACTTGCTAAAAATGATAAGCTCTGTCTATCCATTATGTAACATTGGCCCATTTTTTGTTTTATATTGTTTTTGCAGAAGCAAAACGCTCCACAGACTGGCCGACTCTAGTCTTTACCCAAATTTACTCAATATTTCCTCGGAGTAAGTAAACATATGATATGAGTGCCACTACGCCACGGACTCAATCACACTCGGAGAGTGGAATATTCTATTTATTTTGGAAAAAGATTTCCGCAAATTGAATTTAGCCTATCGAGAAACAGATTTTTAAATGCGAATACCTGCTTGCAAGTTTCAAGTGTTTTAATAAACACTTAAAACTTGCAAGTATGTATATCTTTAATGAAAAGGTTCGCAATAATTCTCAACGAAATATTTTATCTATATAAATTAATGACATCATTATTCACTCCACAAAGTAGTTTGCCCGCCCTGTTGATCGTGGGTGGCAACTCGTGATGCTTAAGGATGGAATCCTAGTGGATGAACATTACAACACTCCACTTAGACCTTTATTTGGCCTAGACAGGCGGTCGGAGAGGCCCCCAATCAATCGGCCGGATGTCAAGCCCTAGCACCTATATGATTGCCCCAAACCTATTGCCCTTATGGCAAACCCAAAATCTTTTTATCATATGGCTGCTAGAAGCAGTGGCTGAGGGTCTTCATGTTCTGGGAATGGCGTTAAACTCTCTGATGGTGACGTTCCAGTTCTAGAGGTTTGGAGAATGTGGAGCACCTCTTCATCACCATTGCCCCCTGGTCCATTCTGACCCGGAGTGGTTGTATCTCTTAGAGCCCCATCTATGTGTTAAATAGAAAAATGTGTTCATAAAAAATTGAGCATCCATTAAGAAGGAATTTATTTCAAAACTTTGCCAGCATTAAATGACCCACTGAGGTTGATATGCCGTAAAACAAAACAAAAAGTATTTTGCTCGTTTCTCTATGACCTTTCACCAAATTCCCACAAAAATGGTGTATTCCACTCCTAAAAGAACAAATCACGCGCCGCTAGATCACCAAAGTTAAGCAGCGATGAGCCAGTTCAATACTTGGTTGGGTGACCACTTAATCTACAGCGGGTACTGTAAGCAACTTAAGACCCCACCTTTTTTTTTTACAAAAGCTGATGGTTAGCTCCTTATTGTTGAGCAGAATGACTCATTCTATTCAAATAATCTATTATTGTAATCTGAGTGACACATGCGAGAGCCACCGCCAGCAGCTTATGGTAGGATCGCAGTGGTGGGAGAGCTGTTGTGAGTGGCTTAAAGAGTTTTTTTTTTTCACATGTTCCTATCGAATACAAATGATTTTTAAATAGGTCTATTTGACCCAAAGATGGGCCTTAATATATGGCCGGTTTAGCTTAGTCAGTAGAGCGTTTGGCTAGGAATCACAAGGTTCATTGTTCGATACCAGCCCTCGCCAACTCAGTGTATGAGAAGCACAGGGATCTATGCGGTAAAGTGAGGAACTGATGATAAGCGTGGCGCTCCATCTCAGACGCTAAAATAATCCCATTGTTCTAGCGCTAGTGAAAATATAGATAGATAGACTCCCTCGCTGTCTGGCTGATACCGAGTTTAGGCCACCCCGACGACTTTACTTTACTTACGGGTTAGAGTGGACTTGGGAGTAATGGCAATCAAGGGGTACCTCATCCTCCCCTGAACTCCAGAACTGACTCCTCACCATCCGATGCAGATAAGTGTCGTACTCAACACACTCCTTCGAAGAGAGTTATCCCTCTGCAGAGGTTACTATCATTCTAAGTTTCCGCTGACAGAGCAAGCATGCATATGATGTGTGTGTATGCAGATTTATATGAATATACTTTTGTATCAACCAGGGCGTCCCATCATGGTGCAGTGATTAGCAGGCTGGTCTCGCAGATCCATTACTACTAATAGCTCGTTCTATTCTCGCTGGATGCCGCATACTTGCAGCATTGTGTCACATCCTACTCCTGGCAAACGGGATGTGTAAATACCTATTTGGGCACCTCATATGATGTAATGATTAGCAAGCTGGTCTCGCAGATCAATTACTACTAATAGTTAGTTCGATACTTGCTCAATGTTCCTTACTTGTGGCCTTGTGTCACATCCTACCCGAGACGAACGGGCTTGCTAAATACTTATTTGGGTACCTCACTTGATGTACTGATTAGCAAGCTGGTCTCGCAGATCCATTACTACTGAAAAGCGAGTTCTATCCTCGCTGTGTTACATAATTATTTGATTCCTAATATTTATGTACAGTAGTGTAGAAACCAAAATGGCTGTTATAAGTTCAGCCGGTGGCCTTGAAGGATTGAATGACAAAGCTTGACCTCAGTCCTGATCCTTCCGGAGGATACCGTGAGAATCGGTGGAGAAGACCCTCTTCCGGTTTAGATTAGAAAGAGATTTTTTTAGTCAGATCGGCAAAAGCCACGACGGTGGTAAGTCGTGTTATGCACGGTGCCGACTCAATCTGCGCAGGTAGTCTGGCGGGTTTTCAGAATAAAATATGATCTAAGTTAAATCGAAGTCTTGTGTTATTATCTAAAAACTACCAATGACACAGGGCTTCTGATATAGAGAAATCCCCAATGGAAGACCAGACACGAAGTCCCAAGACGAAGTCCAGATGCTAGAAGAGACGCTAGAAGAATAATAATAGAAGTAAGAAAGTAAAGAAAGAGGTATGCAACAGCTGGATGATCCATGCTAGTCACTTTTTATCACGTTCTACCCATGGTGAATGGGTTGGCCGAACACCTGTTTAGACCCTTGACATGTTGTAATGATTAGTAAGTTGGTCTCGTGGTTGTTGGGGCGCAAAGACCCCTGTCAGTAGACAGTAGATGTAACTGGTGTGTTGCTTCTTCTTTCGAGGATATAAGGTAAAAAAGAGGGTTTTGACTTTGCCGCTTTCACTTTTATAATGCTGCGGTTCACGCTACATAGTAGCTATTTGTAGACCTAGGGGATAATTATCATTCGTGTCCTCTAGCGTCAAATGGGAGAACCGTGACAAGTAAGAAATTAATCTATACATACAAGGTATGTATAAAATTATCGAGATTGAAACTGTATTTACCAAGATAGAAATGAACAATGAATGGAACGTTCGTTTTTTTTTAGACTACAAGGTGTTTCATAAAAGTCCCCGGTTTGAAACTGTATTTACCAAGATAGAAATGAACAATGAATAGAACGTTAATTTTTTCAGAATACAAGGTGTGTCAAAAAGTTTTTAAAAACTCTCGATACTTTTTTGACACACCTTGTATATAAAGGCAGTTGGTGTGTTGTATGTTCGGTGAAACAATTAACAAAATAACAATAAAACACAATTAACATAATTTATTACTACATAAAAATATTGATTTTGGTAATCAATTTTAATTTGAAAATATGCATAGAAATAGCATTGAAATTCTACTTAAAATATTCAGCATTTGTAAATCTCAGAAGTAAACAAATCAATACACCAAGATTTTTCCTTCCTCCCTCTCTATCCAGGCGACGCTTCTAGTCCCTACTAAAGCATACTTTTCGGAGTTACTTTCATCCTTTGTATCTTAAATTGATTGTTCAGAGCTGCACTTTTAAAAAATTTCACCTCATTTTGCACTGTGAGCGAATTAATCAAATAAGTTTACAGAACGACCCAGTTATATTTAAATGAGATAAAGTAATAAAAAATGATAATAACAAATAAAAAAAATAAAAAAGAAGAAGCATATTGACAAAAATAAATGACGAACGAAGGAAAAAGTCTTTGTGTTTTATAAATGGCATGGTTTTAGTGATAATTTAGAATTTTCTGTACTGATAGTTTCTTTTCTGACATTCAATAACCGAACGAAAAAGCCGAGCAAAGTAATTCTTTCTTTATTTTTTTTTTACTTCTCTTTTTTATTAAAAAAAAAAAAGACTAAGAAGAAGTAATTTAAATATATTCACCCAGACTTTGTTGCTTTTTGTGCAAAATAGAGAAAAGCAATTACTCGGATCTAGGCCAAAATATTTAAACCTTTATTAGAAATCATTTAAAATTATCTCTTTGATTTATTCCATCTTATTTCATTTTTATTCTATTTCATCTTTTTTTTAATATAAAACTTGGCAATTAAATTTGCATGTATTTTTTGTGTTTTTTTATTTACCTTATTTTTATTTATTTATTTATTTATCAATTATTTTTTTTTATATCTCTTCTCTTTATTCTTTCGCAGCGCATCTAATAGACGTTGCATTTGGTTCAGTGAGTCGTGAAATATTATGAATCAACAAAGAACGTCTTATACATACTGATAGACTATGGAGGCGCTAGTAACGTAACGGTTATCTCGCCGTCGGAAATGTATACCAGCGTCCCGAGTTCAAATCCGGGACGAGGCTGCTTGCATTTTCACATAGCATTATTATCCTTGGGAAAAGTTAGATATTTGTGTATAGGTGTATTGTTATATACTTCTCTTCTGGCCGGCTTGGTACTTCTATCATCTATCTTCTATCTTGGTCTGGTCTTGTCGTGGTGTTTCTTGGGGACTCCGGGTCTTTGTTGGGGAACATTTCTTATCAGAAGCCTTGTGTCATTGTTAGCTTTTAGTAATAACAACAAGACTTCGATTTACAATGATGTTACTTTATTCGTTGAACCCCAGACCAGACAATCACGCAGTGAGCTCACATCTTGCTAGCTTCTTCTAACTTCTAACTCTGCAACTGACTAACTCCAACTGACTAACTGAGTTGCTTACACCTTAAACCGGAAGGGCTTCTATTGACTTCCGTTCTCACGTTCCATCCCCAGAACGCAAGGTGAGAGTGAGGTCAAGCATTGTCACTCACTCTCAAGGCCATCAGCTGTACTGATCGCCATAAGGATTTCTATACTACCTTAAAAAGTAATAGGGATCCAATTAATATGTAACAGTATTACCTCCGTCCTTCTTGTGTTTTCACTAGTAGAATCCTTAGTACCAATTATCTATTGTGAAGGTTTATATGGTTGACAGACAATTTCACGGTAAATACCCCTGAAGAAGACCGGGGAATACACAGTCGAGACGTTATGAACAAAGAACAACATATACGATGAAAATAGCCTGCCTAATTAATGATTTGGCTTGGCTTGGTTTCTTTGTTTAATGGCATATCAACCATCGTGAGTTATTTAATGCTAAAACACATTCATGTAGAAGAATAGAAGTGGACTATCTAACCCATACCTAGGGAATGAGAGGTTTCATACCTTTCCCAAGGGTATTAGCCCAAAAGTCAACATAATAGGGCGAATGAGGTTCGAACTTGCTCACTACGATGTCGCAGTCCAGCACGTTAGCCCGGGAAACCAATATTCTCTTTATTTCAATATATTAGCCAGCTACATCATGGAGGCTCCCCCCAAGCCTGGATGAGGCTGTCTGCATTTCACAAAGCACTAATAATCTTGGAAAAAGTCTGCACTTAACTATTCTACCTTTAACTATGGTTAAATGGACAGACTGGGTTCTTCAATATTAGTATGGCAACCGTATATGAGAAAGAAAACTCTGAATTCAAAACTGTTAAACTTCGCTTGAAATTTAAACTTGTGTCACATCCTCTTTGTGTGGCTCGTTAGTTTGTTGGATTTATGTTGGGTTATTTTATGCCGAAGACATTTTGTTTTATTCATTCTTGTTGGGTATTCAATTTTTTTTCATATTCAATTTGTTTTAAACCCATTTTTCAATACTCATTTTTTATTCAACCCATAGATGGGAAACTAACAGACACTACCACTCCGAGTCCGGTGAAATTGTGAGTTTATTTATAGGAACAATATATCGAGTGAGTTTCAGTCAATGATTCTAGATTATTAGATATGTTATATATACTAGCAAATATATGCACCCTCCGGGTGCAAGTATTTAAGTTTTAATATAATAAAATATCATGTTAAATTAGAAATGCTAATGAAACTGAATAAGAATGCAGATAAAAAGATTTGGAACAGAGGGGGTATGATTGAAAAATAGAACAACTTTGAAACTAACTGTTCCACCATTTCCCCAATTTAACTATTTAGTTAAAATAGGAAGAAAAGAATAAAATTACAGTTATTTCTTTATGTTAATAGATTTCTGTTAAGATTTATCCCCGAGATTTTTGCTCATATTTATTAAGATAAAACCAAACAATTAGAAATCAATAATACTAAGCATATATTTATTAAAATCAAATTTTTTAAGATCAATATGCAAATTAGCCTTCCCATTCACACTGTAAACCGCTATTTCGTTGAATATATAAATATAATTGCATGTTATTAGTATGTAGATATTGTTAACAGTCTTAATGATGTAAAACAATTTTACTAATAATTGAGGTTTAAATAAAAAATAAAATCATGGAGAATGTGTGTAAATAACTAAGGGAATTGTGACTTGTGTAGTAATATAGTTTCGGTTACAGACAGAAAAACCCACAATCTCCATTATAATAAGATTTACAAAAACTTATTTGACATACGCATAGGAAAGGCATGGGCATTATTAATTCCAGAAGCAGCGGACTATATGACCTTTAGGCACCCCTGCGATCTCGATTCTTGGGGAATTTTTTTCCATTTACACCGTCAAAATCCGGTTAATTGTTAACAGAAGATTTTTAGAGTTAAAAAAAAATTATAACCCTATCCCCTAACCCTAACCCCTAACCCTAACCCCTAACAAACAACCGGATTTTGACGGTGTAAATGAAAAAAGTGTCCTTGTGAGTCAGATCGTTGAAGGGGTGCCTAAAGGTCATATGGTCCGAAGCAGCTACTCGGCATTTCCTGTGTAGAAGAGAAAAGAAAAAAATTAAAAATACAAAAAAAAAAAAAAAAAAAAAAAAAAAGCCGTGGCATACTGGTTAGCAAGCTTGTTGTGCAGATCCATTACTACTGGATAGGAGTTTAAGCCTTACTGGATGCCCCATGAATATCCCCACGTAAAAAGACCTTATATTAATCCGGCCTGAAAAAAAAAAATAAAAAAAAAAATGATTGTTTTGTGCTTCCATATTGATTTGCTTGACTTTAAGACTCACAGACATTTTAATGCTATTTTAATTTTTAAATATCTTTATGAATATAAATTAAATCTAATTTTTACACAAAAAGCTTGACTCAGTAACAGTGAATGTGTATATATATATATTTACTTAAGTGTTTTATTTTCGTATTTTCCTCCAGATATACATACATACATACACAATAAACTACCCTTTATATATGTATAGATGTATATATGTATGGCTACATCATTTGGTTTGGTTTGTTTTACGGCATATCAACCTCAGTGGGTCACTTTATGCCGACAAAATTTTGAAATCAAATTCATTCTTAATGGATACTCACTTTTTGAATTATAAACTCATGTTTTTCTATTTAACCCACAGATGGGACCTAACAGGTACTACCACTCCGAGTCAGAGTGGAACAGGAGTAATGGTGATGAAGGGTACTCCACATTCCTCAGACTTCCGGAACTGGAACTTCCCCATCAGATAGAGTTTTCATCATTCCCATGACATGAAGACCCTCAGCCACCGCCTTATAGCACCCATATGATATGTGGAAGCGCGTGGTGTAATGGTTAAAGTCTTGGGAAATGGACTCGTCGCCCCGAGTTCAAATCCTGGACGTGGTAATTGCATTTCACTTAACGCTAATACCCTTGGGAAAGGTATGGATCCTACTCTCTCTCCAGCTATGGGTAAATAGTAGGGCAGATTAGGCTCTTTAACCATGGTTAGGCAACCGGTCTAAGAGAAGGAAAACTCTGAATTCAAACCTGTTAAACTCCGCTTAAGAAATTGACCTTGTGTCGCCTCCTGCTCGTGCGGAGGGGTTGGTAAATATATATAGCACCCATATGATAAAAAGGGCTTGGGTTTGCCATAAGGGCAATAGGGTTGGGGCAATCACATAGGTGCTAGGGCTTGACATGACCAACCAAATGATTGGAGGGGGTCTCTCCAACCGCCCGTCTAGCCTAAGTAAGGGTCTACGTGGAGTGTTGCATGTCATGGACTACTCATTCCTCAGGATTTCCACAGCCAACAGGTAGCCCTATTGGGGGAGTCTTACCCCTCTGCAGAGGCGCGATCGGTGTATTCTAACGCCCAGCCGAGTGGGCGGCACCACTTGGACTTTAACAGAGTGCTTGGAGAAAAAGCAAGATGGGAACTACTCAAGCAAACTGCATGCTTCCCCCAAACAAATTCTGAAAGCAGCACCCAACAAAACAGCAGCTGTTTGTCCACTTACCCCATCTCACAAACCATCAAAGTAAGGTGAACAAGGCATGCTGGACACTGCCAGGGACGAACTTAAAACTGACGTTCTCCTGTGGGCTACCACACATGGACACACCAGTTTTTGCTGACCAGCAAAGACTTACATTTATCACCTCTGTACGGACACTGGATACTGTTTTGTGGGATGTTGCTTCTGGGAGTTGTTTGAGAGGTTATGCAGCATCTGTGTATAGTTCCCATCTAACCTTTTCTCCAAGACCTCCATTGAAGTCCAATAGTACTGGCATGATTACAGTTTGGAAGAATTCCTGTTTGGATAATTCCATGTCAAATCATCCTGATCATGCCACCCACCCCTTCAATAAATCAAACTATCTTTTTGGTAAAAATAATGTTCACTATATGTGAAATAATAATAGAAAAAAAATTGTCATAGATGCAGTGCCACATCGGGATATTGATCTTGCTATGAAAAAATCAGAAATTATTAATAACTTAAAATTAGTTTAAGACTATCTTGATAGCATTTTTGGATTTCTTGAGCAAGAATGCTTTTATAACCGAATTTTTAGTAGCAGGGAAGCTCTAGATCTCATTTTACAAACAAAAATAGATTATAAAATGTCGCAATTTTTCGCGAACCTCACCAAATTTGGAGAACTAAAAATCGACATAACTCCGTCAATTTTTGTAATTGGAAGCTCAAATTTTGGGGATTGTCTAACGTTAACATAGTCTACGCCTGGAAAAATAATCCAAAAAAATTGAAGGTGGTGGGTGAAAATTTTACTTTTTTCTGTATGATTTGACATGGAATTACCCGTTTTATTTTACCAGAGAAATCAGATTTTCACAGAAATTTGGCATGTAAACTATAGATCTTGTTCAGGACACAACATTATATATTTTTTGAAACAAGTAATACAATAAAAATATTCGAAATTGATTACGTCATAAACGATTTTATTTAAATCTCAAAGCGTTTCCAGCTTTCAAGAATATGAAAATTGTTACAGTTTATGTTTTGAAAATGTTGTACCGCGAGGTGAAAGATACACAGATGGATGGTGTGCTAAACGGATACATACAAACACAGAACAAATAAGCACAAACAATTAACAGGACAAACTCACACTAAAAGAGGATGGTCAGTTCGGTATAGCTAACGCAGCAAAGTCAGTCTGAATGCTATTCAGTTAGTTAATCTACTTTAATCGTAGTCTATTTTATGGATATGAGCCAGTCCATTTGGTAGAATGCTGAAGGGGTGTTAGCTACTCTACAACAGAAAATTTGAAAATATATTCCTGTTTTTTTTATGCTTCTTTTAAATGTTTTTTTTTTCACTTACATTGATAGAACTCTCCTATAGAAATTTTTTCGAAATACTTGTTAGACTATACCTTTCCGAAAGCGAACGTTATAGTTTGGTTTGTTTTACGGCATATCAACCTCGGTGAGTCATTTAATGCCGAGAAAGTTTTGAAATAAATTCATTCTTAATGGATTATCAAATTTTGTTTATAAACTCATGTTTTTCTATTTAACCCATAGATGGGATCCTAACAGGCACTACAACTCTGGGTCAGAGTTCACCAGGGAGCAATGGTGATGAAGGGGTACTCCACATTCCCCAAACATCCAAAACTGGAAACTCACCATCAGATAGAGATTAACGTCATTCCCAGGACATCTAGAACGCCTTCTAGCACCCATATCATAAAATGAGTTGGGACTTGCCATAAGGGCAATAGGGTTGGGGCAATCATATAGGTGCTAGGGCTTAACGTGACCAGCCGATTGATCGGAGGGGCCTCTCCGACCGCCCGTCTAGCCCTAGAAAGGGTCAAAGTGGAGTTTTGCAAGTCATAGACTGCTCATCCGCCTGGGTTCTATCCTTAAGCATTACGGGTCACCACCCACAGCCAGCAGATGGCCCCATTGGGGGAGTCTTACCCCTCTGCAGAGGTGCAGTCGGTGAATTCTAACGCCCCACCCGCCAGGGCGGGAACGTTATAGCACGACTGGAGTTCGAACTCGCTAACTACAATGTCGCAGTTCAGCACATTAGCCACAACGCCAAGAGCATCCCTCTTTGTAGAAGAACAGGAGTGGTACTATTTTGTTAACCTGTTGATAGCAGTCTATGTCATTCCTATGCCTGTGTTGACATCGCTTTCAGTAGATGAGATGCTACTGAGGAATGAGAAATGGTCTACTAATTTCCGCATACTAGTATAGTTAATGATATTTATTTTATGTTATAATTTCCGATATATAAAGATTGCTACGTCATAAGAAAGACATAACATCAAAAGAGAAAAAAAAATCTTGTAATGTTATTGAGTGGTAGAAACACAATGTTAAAAATTGATAAAAAGTTGAGCAGACATTACAGAATACAGAAAAAACTGATTAAAAAAAAACAGAAAATATTTGTAGAAGAAGAAGAAGAAGAAGAAAAAGAAGAAGAGGAAGAAGAAGAAGAACTGGTCTTAAGAAAGTTATGAATAAAAAATAGATTCGATAAAAACTTAGCAAGAAAAGTATATTGACTAACAAGAAAACATATAGAGAATATAAACAGAGAGACAAACTTTTATGTACTAAAAACATGAAAGCAACCAATATATAATTGCGTGTAATCAATATTCAGTTTCTTTGTTTAATGGCAAATCAACTTTCTTGGGTTATTCAATTCCAAAGCTAAACTTACATAATGGATCAATATCCACATCTATTTGGTTTCTTTTTATAATAATAATAATAATAATAATAATAATAATAATAATAATAATATACACTCAGACTCCAGTGAAAGATCATCAGCTAACACTGATGTGAAAACTCAAAAGGAGTAAATAATAATATATTTTCAGCTAATATATTAGGTCTGAGACCTGTCAGCTGTTCATTATAAACATTCATCTTAATTCCACAGAATATTTATAATCTTTCCACAGATTATCTAACATTGCCTTGAAGGAGTTTAGAGATGGGGCGTTCACTATTGATGATGGTAGTTTATTCTATGTATTCTGTTACTGAAATAATTTTGTCTTGCATTTGTTTTACAACATTTTTTAAAGAGTTTTAATTTATGACCCCTGGTATTGATATTTTGAGCAATGTTTAGTAGATCAAAGTTCGTTGAATAAAATCCATGTATATATTTGTAGACTTCAATCATATCCCCTCTTGTACGTTGATAAACCAAACTTGGTAAGTCAATATTCCTAAGTCTTTCTTTATCCAAAAGGTTTTTAAACCATTTATTACTTTAGTAGCTCTCCTTTGAACTCCCTCAATGAGTTTTATGTCCTTGATTAGTCTTGTGCTCCAAACAACATTAGCAAATTCCAAATGAAGTCTTACCAATGCAGTGAATAAATCTTTCAGCATTTCTTTATCCATGTATTCATATGACCTTCGTATTAATCCTAATATCTCGTTTGCTTTATTTACTTGTATTTCTATGTGTTTGGAAAAATAACCACGTCAACATTAATGGGTTATTTAATTCCAAACCATCCTTGTAGATGAACAGTAGTGATACTATCAAACCCATAGCTGGCAGTGTTACATAAGGGATATGCATACCTATCATTTTTAGCCAGAAGCGAATAATAATCTAAAATTACGGTTAACAGTGGAATAATAACTGAAAGTTTGATAGACTGGTGTTGAACCCAGGGTCATCTGGAGCGGGGCTCTCAATAATTTAGTGAATCACGATAATAGGCGACTCTGAGAAAGCAGAATTAGAATTTAAACAAATTCAATTACAGCGGTAATCCTACATTGTTAAACCGAGAGTGGTAAATTTATTACATTGGTAATTCTAAATTCTTAAGCCAAGATGGTAAATTAATTATATTGGTAATCCTAAATTGTTAAAACGTCCGTGCAAAATTAATTATGTCAGTAATTGTTAAACTCAGAGAGGCAAATTAATTACATTGGTAATCGTAAATTGTTAAACCCAGAGTGGTAAATTAATTATAATCGGTAATTAATCGGTAATCCTACTATGTTAAACCAAGAGTGGTAAATTAATTATATTAGTAATCCTACATTGTTAAAACCAGAGTGGTAAGTTAGTTATATTTGCAATCCTAATTTATTAAACCCAGAGAGGTAAAGTAATTATATTGGTAAATCTAATTTGTTAAACTCAGCTGCCCAAATGTCAATACTCGATACTTTTTTTTTTTTTTATCTCGTCTCATATTCAAATATATGTCATTATTTTCATTTATAAAGATCGCCCGGTCGGCTGGGGATTTAGAATACACCGACTACATCTCTGCAGAGGAGTGAGACCCTCCTCCAATAGGGCCACCTTTTGGCCGTGGGTGGCGACCCGTGATGCTTATGGGCGGAATCCACAACTTGCAATACTCCAGTTCTTCGGCATAAAATAAACCAAGGGTTGACAGCCAACCAACTAACCAACCTGCATGAACTATAATGAATAGCATCTTTATGTAGAGCAGCATAAAGTTTAAAATATTTTACAAGTAAAAGGCAACTGCTAAATTACTTAAAATATTACTGACTTTTTTTATTCCACTATTTTTTAAGTAAAAGTAAAAAAAAGAAAGAAAAAAGTAAAGTCGTCGGGGTGGCCTAAAGTCGGTATCAGCCAATCAGCAAGGGAGTCTATCCCCTTTTCACTAACGCTAGACCAAGGAGATTGTTTTTGCGTCTGTGGTGGAGCGTCACACCTACCATCAGCTCCTTACTTAACTACACAGATCCCTGTGCTACTCATACGCTGAGTTGGCGAGGGCTGGTATCGAACCAGGAACCTTGCGATTTCTAGGCAAGTGCTCTACCGACTGAGCTAAACACTCCCCTCGCCTAAGTAAGGGCAAAAGTGAAGTGTTGCGTGTTATGGACTGTTCAGTCACCAGGGTTCCACCCTTAAGCATCACGACTCGCCACCGACGACAAACAGGTGGCCCTTTCGAGGAGGTTATACCCATCTGGAGAGGGGAAGTCTGGGTATTCTACAGCCTCAGCCGACAGGGCGTATTTCCTGTAGTTTCTTTGACAATAACCTGGGGCTCGATTATTGTGGCCTTGTTTCAGACTACCCTTAATATCTGTAACGTACGGTGCTACGAATTCAGATTTTCTTTATGCTTGAAGTTTCATTTAGTAAGTTAGTTCTATGTTTAAAGGATTCCGTCTTTAAGCATCATGGGTCGCCACCCACGACCAACAGGTGACTTTTTGGGGGTGATTTTACCCCTCTGCAGAAGTGCAGTCGGCGTATTCTATTGTCCCAGCCGACAGGGCTAAGAAATTATTTTTCATTGTATATGGGTTGGGACTAATTTCCTAAAACAACAGACTGTGGGAGAGTAGGTGGTAAAAAGAGTTTTGATGAAACAACAAAGACCAGGAAATTACTCATAACTAACCTATATATTAAGATTGAAACAACATAAAAAAAAGAAAGAAAACCAGACAAGAAGTTATGCCTTTAGAAAATTTAGTATCCAGGCAAATAAAAATGGAAATGAATTCGACAGTATTTTGAAAAATGAGCAAGAGTTAAAAATAGTTGGTAAAATGTACCGACACTTAGTGTTTCGATTAATGGATCCA
>CM042148.1:14927562-14928969 GCA_023376005.1 Doryteuthis pealeii
ATCAATCTAACATAACTATAATAACATAATATATTATTAAAGAGTACATTATTCATATCATTTTATATAATATGGTTAATAAGGTAAGCTGACCAACATTCTTAATCATCCCAGTTAATAAGAACTATTATCTAAAATAATTAACAGAATGACCAATGGTGAGTTTATTCCGTATAGGGTCATATTAATATTAATCAACTTTGTGATTAAGTCGGTACGATCGTTATGTGTCTTCTGATATCGCTGCCCCTGTATTTAGTACAATACAGCATTTAATTTTGTTGCCTATGATACAACTAAGATAATTGAAATCAAAAATAATAAAGTGAGGGGTGAAATGTAATATTTCATGAATGTTAACAAGTGATACGTGCTAAATTAGCACAGAACGTTAATTTAAAATGGTAGGGATCTAAAGCACAAGGCCAACGTGGTACTAAGTTATAATTTTAAATAATATTAGTACCTAATTTAATATATACGAAACGTAACGTAACACATGTCTAGATACTATATAATCAAGTTGGGATAATGAGAGGTATGAAAATGAATATAGCTGAGAAATTGAAGTGCGAGGTTATGACGGTTTGAGTAAAGTATTGCCGTTAACGGCGTAACTGATGACAAGTTATAGTTGTAGTATTAATACATCTTGATAAAATTGGTATAAATTAATAAAGAGTTTCATGAAAGAACGACCAATGATGACGTTGTGTAGCGTCCTGTACTGAATAGTGTCTCTGTGTGTGGTGTGTAAGTGTGTAGGGTAGGAGTTGAAGATAGATGACAGATAGTATTACAAATTACTTTTGGGAATAAAGAAGACAATAAGTTTATAGACAAACAATTCTTAATATTCCAAGAAACAATAGACGATAGACTTGAAAGAAACTAAAATTCATTAACAAACAAATTAAAATGACAATAATTAAGTGTTATTCAAGAATAAATATTTAATAAAAATTAATATAAATTACCCAAAACAGGTCACGATCTATGAATTATTTAATTAATCTTAATTCAAATTGTCTTTACTTGGTTGAGGATTCCTGGTCATTGTGATTCATATATTTATTCATAATTAAGGTGCACTTATCTAGATAAACTTATATTTGGTCTCCTGATGAAGATTGTTACCTAATCTTTTGCTAAACCAGTATCCAATAATGTATCTATCATGTATTGGTTTTGAGTGTTCTTTCTTTTCTTCCTTTCTCTTTTCCTCTCTCTGGTAATTTTAGATAAGAATAATAGTCTTAACTTCTTTTCTATATCTAAACTCTTTTCTTGTGATGTCTGTTAATTTGTACTTTAGTTCTCATACAATTGCTTTCTATAAATGAATCAAACTATAAATCTCATCATTTCTTACGCCGCGGACACGTTTATTCGTTTGCCTAATCCATT
>CM042148.1:14929069-14941569 GCA_023376005.1 Doryteuthis pealeii
GGCAAGGGTTTTTATACTACTTTGGCACTCTTAATATTAATATTGGTCTCGCAGATAATTACTAGTCATAGTTGTTCTATACTGTTCAGTCGGTCTTTTTGTCCTACCTTTTGTACGAACGGGCTTGCTATACTTTTGTTCGTGTTGGTCTCACTTGATTACTTATTAGCAAAGCTGTTCTTCGCAGATTTAACTATTTATTTTGTTTCTCTTCTGACAATTATTTTCCTTGAATATTTCATGTTACAGTAGGTTTTGTAGAAGAAACGCTCAAAAGGTGTATAAGTTCGCGGCCTTTTGAAGATTGAATGACAAGCTTTAACTCATCTGATCCTTCCGGAGAGATTACTGAGAATCGGTGCGAGAAGACCCTCTTCCGGTTAGATTAGAAAAGGATTTTTTTTAGTCAGATCGGTCAAAAGCCACGACGGTGTTAGTCGTGTTATGCACGGTGCCGACTCAATCTAGCGACAGATGTCTGAGCGTGTATTCAAAATAAAATATGATCTAGTTAATCAAGTACTTGTGTTATATCTAAAAAACTACAATGACACAGTGCTTTGATATAGAGAATAATCCCCATGGAAGACCAGGACACGAAGTCTCCCAAGAACGAAGTCAGACAATAGAAGAGGACGCTAGAAGAATTATATAGAAGTAAGAAATAAAGAAAGAGGTATGCACAGCTGGATTATCCATGCTCAGTCAAGTTTTTATCCTTCTACCATGGTGAATGGTTGCCGGACACCTGTTTACACCTTACCTGTGTAATGATTAGAAGTTGTCATCGTGGGTTGCTGGGCGCAAAGCCCTGTCAAGTAGACAGTAGATGTAATGTGTGTGCTTCTTCTTTCGAGGATATAAGGATAAAAAAGAGGGTTTTTGACTTTCGCCGCTATTACAACTTTTATAATGCTGTGGTTCAACGCTACATAGTTAGCTATTATGTAGACATAGGGATAAAATTTATCATTGTGCCTTAGCCGTCAATGGGAGAACCGTGGCAAGTAAGAATATAATCTATAACCATACAGGTATTCATAAATTATCAGATTGAACTGTATTTACAAGATAGAATATGAAACAATGAATTGAACGTTCGTTGCTTTTTTACGACTTACAAAAGGTGTTTCATTAAAAAGTCCCCCGGTTTTGAAACTGTATTCAAGATTGTAGAAATGAACAATCAATGTAGAACGTAATGTTTGTCAGAATAACAAGGTGTTCAAAAATGTTTTAAAACTCTCGCATCTTTTTTGACACACCTTGTATATAAAAGAGCTGTTGGTTGTATGTGATGTTCGGATGAACAATATACCACAAAGTAATAATTATTATTACGTATATTATTATATATATATCTATATGATTTAATATGGAGATCACTCGGTTTTTGTCTGTGAACAAAACGACGTTCACTATTACCGTCACACTGCCTAGAACGTCATAACGTAGATAAATACATTCAAAATTTAGCATTGCAACTGTTAGCAGTTCCTCATTGTTTTTATTAAAATAGTTTTAAATAAATACATAGCTGTATTTATCTATCATTATATTAGTTTGTTTTTATAATATATTTAACGTTATTCAGAACTAAGCTTTCCATTTCAATTTTTTTATATTTTAATTCCTTTAATAAAATTATTTATTTTTTACTCCTTTAATAAATTATGATGATTTTACCTTTACTTATATACAAAACTCTTGATATTAATTTTCACTCCCATTTCCTAAAGGCAATACTATTTTACGTCGCCGAGGGCGTTTTTTATTTGCTAGTATATAAAAATGGAGATTTAGATCTCTATTTGTCGTGCTTCAACAAAAACTACTTCATGCTTATGTCTCCACATTACAAGTTCGTTCAATAATAAATTAAAGCAACAATTATTACAATAAAATAAATAAAAGACTATTCCTTATAATTTCAAGTTTGGAAATCTGTAATCATTTTTTTAAAAAAAAGCCCTAATATTTCAAGCAGCCAGATGTAACTAGGTATATATTAATTATTATATATATAATATAATATATATTATATATATCACCGGTTCTTGTTTTTGTGGAAAATATGATCGATCTTGATTTTGTATTACGAAAAAATAAAAAAAATAAAAAAATAGTATAGCATAGCATTGAAATTCTGCTAAAAATATTCAGCATTGTAAATCTCAGAGTAAAAAATCCAATCACCAAGATTTTTCCTTCCTAGTCCCTCTCTATCCAGGCGACGCTTCTCAGTCCCTACTAAAGCATATTTTCGGATTACCTTCATCCTTTGTATCTTAAATTGGATTGTTACAGAGCTGCACTTTAAAAATTCACCTCATATTTGCACTGTGAGGCGAATTAATCAATAAGTTTAACAGAACGACCCCCAAGTTAATATTAAATGAGATACAAGTATAAAAAATGATAATAACAAAATAAAAAAATAAAAAAGAAGAAGCATATTGACAAAAAATAAATGACGAACGAAGGAAAAAGTCTTTGTGTTTTATAAATGGCATGGTTTTTAGTGTAATTTAATTTTCTGTACTGATAGTTTCTTTTCTGACATTCAATAACCGAACGAAAAAGCGAGCAAAGTAATTCTTTCTTTATTTTTTTACTTCTCTTTTTTATTGAAAAAAAAAAAGACTAAGAAGAAGTAATTTAAATATATTCACCAGACTTTGTTGCTTTTTGTGCCCAAAATAGAGAAAAGCAATTACTCGGATCTAGGCCAAAATATTTAACCTTTATTAGAAATCATTTAAAATTATCTCTTTTATTTATTCCATTCTTATTTCATTTTTATTCTATTTCATCTTTTTTAATATAAACTTGGCAATTAAATTTGCATGTATTTTTTTTGTTTTTTTATTTACCTTATTTTATATTTATTTATTTATTTATCAATTATTATTTTTTTTTTAATCTCTTCTCTTTTTTCTTTTCGCAGCGCATCTAATAGACGTTGCATTTGGTTCAGTGAAAGGCGAAATATATGAATCAACAAAGAACGTCTGGATCGTATCATCACTGAATAGACTATGGAGGCTCAGTACCGTTAACGGTTAACTCGCCCCGTCGGAAATGTATACCAGAATCTCCGGATTCAAATCCGGGACGAGGCGCTTGCATTTCACATTAGCCCGTTTATTATCCATGGGAAAAAGTTAGATATTTGTGTATAGGTGTATTGTTGTATACTTCTCTTCTGGCCGGCTTGGTACTTCTATCATCTATCTTCTATCTTGGTCTGGTCTTGTTCATCGTGTTGTTTCTTGGGGAATTCGGGTCTTTGTTGGGGAACATTTCTTATCAGAAGCCTTGTGTCATTGTTAGCTTTTAGTAATAACAACAAGACTTCGATTTACATGATGTTACTTTATTCATGAAAACCCCAGACCAGACAATCACGCAGTGAGCTCACATCTTGCTAGCTTCTCTTCTAACTTCTAACTCTGCAACTGACTAACTCCAACTGAGACTAATGAGTTGCTTACACCTTAAACCGAAGGGCTTCTATTGACTTCCGTTCTCACGTTCCATCCCAGAACGCAAGGTGAGAGTGAGGTCAAGCATTGTCACTCACTCTCAAGAGCCATCAGCTGTACTGATCGCCATAAGGATTTCTATACTACCTTAAAAAGTAATAGGGATCTAATTAATATGTAACAGTATTACCTCCGTCCTTCTTGTGTTTTCACTAATAGAATCTTTAGTACCAATTATCTATTGTTGAAGTTTTATATGGTTGACAGACAATTTCGGTAAATTACCCCTGAAGAAGACCGGGGATACAGTCGAAAACGTTATGACAAAGAACAACATATACGATGAAAAATAGCCCGCCTAATTAATGATTTGGCTTGGCTTGGTTTCTTGTTTAATGCATATCAACCATCGTGATTATTTAATGCTAAAACACATTCATGTAGAAGAATAGAAGTGGAAACTAATTAACCCATACCTAGGGAATGAGAGGTTTCATACCTTTTCCAGGTAATTAGCCCAAAGTCAACATAATAGGGCGAATGAGGTTCGAACTTGCTCACTACGAAGTCGCAGTTCAGCACGTTAGCCCGGAAAACTCTCTAAATATTCTCTTTATTTCAATATATTACAGACGCCATTGGAGGACTCCTCTCCTAGCCTGGATGAGGCTGTCTGCCATTTCACCAAAGCACTAATAATCTTGGAAAAAGTCTGCACTTAACTATTCTACCTTTAACTATGGTATATGACGGAATGTTCTTCAATCTTGTATGGCACCGTTATTAGGAAAGAAACTACTGAATCAAAACTATAAAAAACTTCGTTTTGAAATTAAACTGTGTCACATCCTTTTTGTGTGTTTCTTAGTTTGTTGGATTTATGTTGGGTTATTTTATGCCGAAGACATTTTGTTTTATTCATCTAATTGTTGGTGGTAGTTTAATTTTTTCAGTTAATTCAATTAATGTCTTTAAAACACTTTTTCAAATACTCATTTTTTATTCACCATAGATGGAAACTAACAGGCACTACCACTCCGAGTCTCGGTGAAATTGTGATATTATTATAGGAACAATATATCGAGTAAGTTTCAAGTCAATGGTTTTAGATTATTAGATATGTTATAAATACTAGCAAATATATGCACCCTCCGGGTGCAAGTATTTTAATTTATAATATAATAAAATATCATGTTAAATTAAAATGCTATAAACTGAATAGAATGCAGATAAAAAGATTTGGAACAGAAGGGGTATGATTGAAAAATAGAACAACTTTGAAACTAACTGTTCCACCATTTCCCATTAACTATTTAGTTAAAATAGGAAAAAAGAATAAAATTACATTTTTTCTTTATGTTAATAGATTTCTGTTAAGATTTATCCCCGAATTTTTGCTCATATTTATTAAGATAAAAACCAAACAATTAGAAATCAATAATACTAAGCATATATTTATTAAAATCAAATTTTTAAGATCAATATGCAAATTAGCCATCCCATTCACACTGCATAAACCGCTATTTCGTTGATAAATAAAATATAATTGCATGTTTTAGTATGTAGATATTGTTAACAGTCTTAATGATGTAAAACAATTTACTAATAAATGAGGTTTAAAAAAAATAAAATTATGGAGAATGTGTGTAAATAACGAGGGCATTGTGACTTGTGTAGTAATATAGTTTCGGTTACAGACAGAAAACCCACAATCTCCATTATAATAAGATTTACAAACCTTATTGACATCCGCATAGGAAAGGCATGGGCATTATTACTATTCTAGAAGCAGCGACCATATATCTTTAGGCACCCCATCTGCGATCTCGATTCTTGGGAATTTTTTTCCATTTACACCGTCAAAATCCGTTAATTGTTAACAGAAGATTTTAGAGTTAAAAAAAAAATTATAACCCTATCCCCTAAACCCTAACCCTAACCCTAACCCCTAACAAACAACCGGGATTTTGACGTGTAATGAAAAAAAGTGTTCCTTGTTGAGTCAGGATCGCTGAAGGGGTGCCTAAAGTAATGCCAAAGCAGCTACTCGGCATTTCCTTGTAGAAGAGAAAAAGAAAAAAAAAATTAGAAAATAAAAAAAAAAAAAAAAGAAAAAAAAAAAAGCCGTGGCATACTGGTTAGCAAGCTTGTTGTGCAGATCCGTTACTACTGATATGAGTTTAAGCCTTACTGGATGCCCCATGAATATCCCCACGTAAAAAGACCTTATATTAATCCGGCCTGAAAAAAAAAAATAAATAAAAAAAATGATTGTTTTGTGCTTCCATATTGATTTGTTGACTTTAAGACTCACAGAACCATTTAATGCTATTTTAATTTTTAAATATCTTTATGATATAAATTAAATCTAATTTTTACACAAAAAGTTTGACTCAGTAACAGTGAATGTGTATATATATTATATTTACTTAACTGTTTTATTTTCGTTTTTCCTCCAGATATACATACTACATACACAATAAACTACCCCCTTTATTATGTATAGATGTATATATGTATGGCTACATCATTTGGTTTGGTTTGTTTTACGCATATCAACCTCAGTCGGTCACTTTATGCCGACAAAAGATTTGAAATCAAATTCATTCTTAATGGATACTCACCTTTTGAATTATAAACTCATGTTTTTCTATTTAACCCACAGATGGGACCTTAACAGGTACTACCACTCCGAGTCAGAGTGGAACAGGAAGCAATGGTGATGAAGGAGTAATCCACATCCTCAGACTTCCAGAACTGGAACTTCCCCATCAGATAGAGTTTTCATCATTCCATGAACATGAAACCCTCAGCCACCGCCTTATAGCACCCATATGATATGTGGAAGCGCGTGTGTAATGGTTAAAGTCTTGGGAAATGGACTCGTCGCCCCGAGTTCAAAATCCTGGACGTGGTGGTAATTGCATTTCACTTAACGCTAATACCTTGGGAAAGGTATGGTCCTACTCTCTCTCCAGCTATGGTAAATAGTAGGGCAGATTAGGCTCTTTAACCATGGTTAGGCAACCGGTCTAAGAGAAGGAAACTCTGAATTCAAACCTGTTAAACTCCGCCTTAAGAAACCTTGTGTCGCATGCTGCTCGTGCGGAGAGGGTTGGTAAATATATATAGGCACCCATATGATAAAAAGGGCTTGGGTTTGCCATAAGGGCAATAGGGTTGGGCAATCACATAGGTGCTAGGGCTTGACATGACCAACCAAATGATTGGAGGGGGTCTCTCCAACCGCCCGTCTAGCCTAAGTAAGGTCTACGTGAAGTGTTGCGTGTCATGGACTACTCATTCCTCAGGATTCCACAGCCAACAGGTAGCCTATTGGGGAGTCTTACCCCTCTGCAGAGGCGCGATCGGTGTATTCTATAACGCTCCAGCCGAGTGGGCGGCACCACTTGGACTTTAACAGAGTGCTTGGAGAAAAAGCAAGATGGGAACTACTCAAGCAAACTGCATGCTTCCCCCAAACAAATTCTAAAGCAGCACCCAACAAAACAGCAGCTGTTTGGCACTTACCCCCATCTCACAAACCATCAAAGTAAGGTGAACAAGGCATGCTGGACACTGCCAGGGACGAACTTAAAACTGACGTTCTCCTGTGGGCTATCACACATGGACACACCAGTTTTTGCTGACCAGCAAAGACTTACATTTATCACCTCTGTACGGACACTGGATACTGTTTTGTGGGATGTTGCTTCTGGGAGTTGTTTGAGAGGTGATGCAGCATCTGTGTATAGTTCCCATCTAACCTTTTCTCCAAGACCTCCATTGAAGTCCAATAGTACTGGCATGATTACAGTTTGGAAGAATTCCTGTTTGTATAATTCCATGTCAAATCATCCTGATCATGCCACCCACCCCCTTCAATAAATCAAACTATCTTTTTGGTAAAAATAATGTTCACTATATGTGAAATAATAATAGAAAAAATTGTCATAGATGCAGTGCCACATCGGGATATTGATCTTGCTATGAAAAAATCAGAAATTATTAATAACTTAAAATTAGTTTAAGGCTATCTTGATAGCCTTTTTGGATTTCCTGAGCAAGAATGCTTTGAAAAGCGAATTTTTAGTAACAGGGAAACTCTAGAACACATTTTACAAACAAAAATAGATTACAAAATGTCGCCATTTTTCACGAACCCCACAAAATTTGGAGAGCTAAAAATCGACATAACTCCGTCAATTTTTGGAATTGGAAGCTCAAATTTTGGGGATTGTCTAACGTTAACATAGTCCACGCCTGGAAAAATAATCCAAGAAAATTGAAGGTGGTGGGTGAAAAATTTACTTTTTTTCTGAATGATTTGACATGGAATTACTCGTTTTATTTTATCAGAGACATCAGATTTTCACAGAAATCTGGCATGTAAACTATAGATCTTCTTCAGGACACAGCGTTATCGATTTTTTTAAAACGAGTAATATAAGAAAAATATTCGAAATTGATTACGTCATAAACGAATTTATCTAAATCTCAAAGCGTTTCCTGGTTTCAAGAATATGAAAATTGTTACAGTTTATGTTTTGAAAATGTTGTATCGCGAGGTGAAAGATACACAGATGGATGGTGTGCTTAGCATATTTATGAAGCAGCAGCATCCGGTGCTAAACGGATACATGCAGACACAGAACAAATAAGTACAAACAATTAACATGATAAACTCACACTAAAAGAGGAGGGTCAGTTCGGTATAGCCAACGCAGCAAAGTCAGTCTGAATGTAATTCAGCTAGTTAATCTACTTTAATCGTAGGCTATTTTATGGATATGAGCCAGTCTATCTGGTGGAGTGCTGAAGGGGTGTTAGCTACTCTACAACAGAAAATTTGAAAATATATTCCTGTTTTTTTTTCTGCTTCTTTTAGGTGTTTTTTTTCCTTATATAGATAGAACTCTCCTAGAGACATTTTTTTAAATACTTGTTAGACCATACCTTTCCGAAGGCGAACATTATAGTTTGGTTTGTTTTACGGCATATCAACCTCGGTGAGTCATTTAATGCCGACAAAGTTTTGAAATAAATTAATTCTTAATGGATTATCAAATTTTGTTTATAAACTCATGTTTTTCTATTTAACCCATAGATGGGATCCTAACAGGCACTACCACTCTGGGTCAGAGCGCACCAGGGAGCAATGGTGATGAAAGGGTACTCCACATTCCCCAAACATCCAAAACTGGAAACTCACCATCAGATAGAGATTAACGTCATTCCCAGGAGATCTAGAACGCCTTCTAGCACCCATATCATAAAATGAGTTGGGACTTGCCATAAGGGCAATAGGGTTGGGGCAATCATATAGGTGCTAGGGCTTGACGTGTCCAGCCGATTGATCGGATGGGGCCTCTCCGACCGCCCGTCTAGCCCTAGAAAGGGTCAAAGTGGAGTTTTGCAAGTCATAGACTGCTCATCCGCCTGGGTTCTATCCTTAAGCATCACGGGTCGCCGCCCACATCCAACAGATGGTCCCATTGTGGGAGTCTTACTCCTCTGCAGAGGTGCAGTTGGTGCATTCTAACGCCCCAGACGACAGGGCGGGAACGTTATAGCGCGACTGGAGTTCGAACTCGCTAACTACGATATCGAAGTTCAGCACATTAGCCACAACGCCAAGAGCATCCCTCTATGTAGAAGAACAGGAGTGGTACTATTTTGTTAACCTGTTGATAGCGGTCTATGTCATTCCTATGCCTGTGTTGACATCGCTTTCAGTAGATGAGATATTGCTACTGAGGAATGAGAAATGGTCTACTAATTTCCGCATACTAGTATAGTTACTGATATTTATTTTATGTTATAATTTTCGATATATAAAGATTGCTACGTCATAAGAAAGACATAACATCAAAAGAGAAAAAAAATCTTGTAATGTTATTGAGTGATAGAAACACAATGTTTAAAAATTGATAAAAAGTTGAGCAGACATTACAGAATACAGAAAAAAACTGATTAAAAAAAAAACAGAAAATATTTGTAGAAGAAGAAGAAGAAGAAGAAGAAGAAGAAGAAGAAGAAGAAGAAGAACTGGTCTTAAGAAAGCTATGAATAAAAAATAGATTCGATAAAAACTTAGCAAGAAAAGTATATTGACTAACAAGAAAACATATAGAGAATATAAACAGAGAGACAAACTTTTATGTACTAAAAACATGAAAGCAACCAATATATAATTGCGTGTAATCAATATTCAGTTTCTTTGTTTAATGGCAAATCAACTTTCTTGGGTTATTCAATTCCAAAGCTAAACTTACATAATGGATCAATATCCACATCTATTTGGTTTCTTTTTATAATAATAATAATAATAATAATAATAATAATAATAATAATAATAATAATACTACACTCAGACTCCAGTGAAAGACCATCAGCTAACACTGATGTGAAAACTCAAAAGGAGTAAATAATAATATATTTTCAGCTAATATATTAGGTCTGAGACCTGTCAGCTGTTCATTATAAACATTCATCTTAATTCCACATAATATTTATAATCTTTCCACAGATTATCTAACATTGCCTTGAAGGAGTTTAGAGATGAGGCGTTCACTATTGATGATGGTAGTTTATTCCATGTATTCACCACTCTGTTACTAAAATAACTTTGTCTTGCATTTTTTTTACAACATTTTTTAAAGAGTTTTAATTTATGGCCCCTGGTATTGATATTTTGAGCAATGTTTAGTAGATCAAAGTTCGTTGAATAAAATCCATGGGTATATTTGTAGACTTCAATCATATCCCCTCTTGTACGTCGATAAACCAAACTTGGTAAGTCAATATTCCTAAGTCTTTCTTCGTACGAAAGGTTTTTTAAATCATTCATTACTTTAGTGAATCTTCTTTGAACTCCCTCAATGAGTTTTATGTCCTTGATTAGTCTTGGACTCCAAACCACATTAGCAAATTCCAAATGAAGTCTTACCAATGCAATGAATAAATCTTTCAGCATTTATTTATCCATGTATTCATATGACCATCGTATTAATCCTAATATCTTGTTTGCTTTATTTACTTGTATTTCTATGTGTTTGGAAAAATAACCACGTCAACATTAATGGATTATTTAATTCCAAACCATCCTTGTAGATGAACAGTAGTGATACTATCAAACCCATAGCTGGCAGTGTTACATAAGGGATATGCATACCTATCATTTTTAGCCAGAAGCGAATAATAATCTAAAATTACGGTTAACAGTGGAATAATAACTGAAAGTTTGATAGACTGGTGTTGAACCCAGGGTCATCTGGAGCGGGGCTCTCAATAATTTAGTGAATCACGATAATAGGCGACTCTGAGAAAGCAGAATTAGAATTTAAACAAATTCAATTACAGCGGTAATCCTACATTGTTAAACCGAGAGTGGTAAATTTATTACATTGGTAATTCTAAATTCTTAAGCCAAGATGGTAAATTAATTATATTGGTAATCCTAAATTGTTAAAACGTCCGTGCAAAATTAATTATGTCAGTAATTGTTAAACTCAGAGAGGCAAATTAATTACATTGGTAATCGTAAATTGTTAAACCCAGAGTGGTAAATTAATTATAATCGGTAATTAATCGGTAATCCTACTATGTTAAACCAAGAGTGGTAAATTAATTATATTAGTAATCCTACATTGTTAAAACCAGAGTGGTAAGTTAGTTATATTTGCAATCCTAATTTATTAAACCCAGAGAGGTAAAGTAATTATATTGGTAAATCTAATTTGTTAAACTCAGCTGCCCAAATGTCAATACTCGATACTTTTTTTTATTTTTATCTCGTCTCATATTCAAATATATGTCATTATTTTCATTTATAAAGATCGCCCGGTCGGCTGGGGATTTAGAATACACCAACTGCACCTCTGCAGATGAATGAAACCCTCCTCCAATAGGGCCACCTTTTGGCCGTGGGTGGCGACCCGTGATGCTTATGGGCGGAATCCACGACTTGCAATACTCCAGTTCTTCGGCATAAAATAAACCAAGGGATGACATCCCTTATAATAACCAATCAGCATGAACTATAATGAATAGCATCTTTATGTAGAGCAGCATAAAGTTTAAAATATTTTACAAGTAAAAGGCAACTGCTAAATTACTTAAAATATTACTGACTTTTTTATTCCACTATTTTTTAAGTAAAAGTAAAAAAAAAAGAAAGAAAAAAGTAAAGTCGTCGGGGTGGCCTAAAGTCGGTATCAGCCAGACAACCAGTGAGTATATCCCCTTTTCACTAGCGCTATACCAAGGAGATTGTTTTTGCATCTGTGGTGGAGCGCCACGCCTACCATCAGCTCCTTACTTAACTGCACATATTCTTGTGCTACTCATACGCTGAGTTGGTGAGGGCCGGTATCAAACCAGGAACCTTGCGATTTCTAGGCAAGTGCTCTACCGACTGAGCTAAACACTCCCCTCGCCTAAGTAAGGGCAAAAGTGGAATATTGCGTGTCATGGACAGTTTAGTCACCAGGATTCCATCCTTAAGCATCACAATTCGCCACCGACGACCAACAGGTGGCCCTTTCGAGGAGGTTATACCCCTCTGGAGAGGGGAAGTCTGGGTATTCTACAGCCTCAGCCGACAGGGCGTATTTCCTGTAGTTTCTTTGACAATAACCTGGGGCTCGATTATAGTGGCCTTGTTTCAGACTACCTTTAATATCTGTAACGTACAAATGCTACGGATTCAGATTTTAAAGTGATTTCATTTAGTAAGTTAGTTCTATGTTTAAAGGATTCCGTCTTTAAGCATCATGGGTCGCCACTCACGACCAACAGGTGGCTTTTTGGGGGTGATTTTACCCCTCTGCAGAAGTGCAGTCGGCGTATTCTATTGTCCCACCGACAGGGCTAAGAAATTATTTTTCATTGTATATGGGTTGGGACTAATTTCCTAAAACAACAGACTGTGGGAGAGTAGGTGGTAAAAAGAGTTTTGATGAAACAACAAAGACCAGGAAATTACTCATAACTAACCTATATATTAAGATTGAA
>CM042148.1:14944069-14946569 GCA_023376005.1 Doryteuthis pealeii
TTAAATCAATTTTATCCATTCAACATTTTCAACATTTTCTTTCCTTTATTCTTTATCCTTTCAAAACCTCCACCCCCCCCATATATATATGTATATATATATATATATATATATATATATATACTGTGTGTTTGTGTATGTGTGCGTGGGGTGCTGTTCCCAAAATTGCCGACCAAAAAACACCAACTGCACGGTCACTTGCCTCCTATCACACAAACCATCTAAATATGACAATATGACAAGACATGCTGGACACTACTGGAGAAGCAAAGACAAACTCATGTGACATGCTAGTGTTAGCTTACCAGCAAAAACCATCAATTCGCTCAGTGTAGATTCTGGATGTCATACAGAAGACCTAAAGGGACGATGAACGATATGGATTGTTGGCAAGAAAGAGTATTTGGTATCCATGTTTGCAGCGTGACCTAAAGATGATGATGATGATAACAATGATAGACACTAAAAACCTAAACCAGCGCCTTCTAGCACATATATATATTTACCAACCCCTCCGCATGAGCAGCATGTGACACTTCTTAATTTCTTAAGCAGAGTTCAACAGGTTTGAATGCCCCATTAAAATCCCTACGTAAAAAAGACTTTGCATTGATCCAGCCATTGTGAAAAGAAACGTTAATGTCTACTATTTAAGATATTAAATGCAAAACAAAATTCCACGATGTTATCATTTAGATTTTATTCTTTAATTACCTTCACGAATATAAATCAAATCTTTATTGTTTTTGCTCAAAAAGCAAGATCTAGTGATAGTGAATGTATACCTATATTTACTTTATCATTAATTGTTTTATTTTTGTAGTATCCTCCGGACATACATACACACAACTGCCTTATATATATATATATATATATATATATATATATATATATATATATATATTTACCAACTCCTCCGCACGAGCAGGATGTGACACAAGGTCAATTTCTTAAGCGGAGTTCAACCGGTTTGAATTCAGAGTTTTCCTTCTCCTAGACCGGTTGCCTAACCAAGGTTAAAGAGCCCAGTCTGCCCTACTATTTATCCATAGCTGGAGGGAGAGTAGGATTCATACCTTTCCCAAGGGTATTAGCGTTAAGTGAAATGCAATTACCACATCCAGGATTTGAACTCGGGGCGACGAGTCCATTTCCCATGACTTTAACCATTACACCACGCGCTTCCACCTTCTAGCACATATATGATAACAAAGGTTGGTGTTTGCCATTAGAGCAATAGGACAGAGACAACCATATAAGGGCTATGGCTTGACGGAGGGGATCTCTCAGACCTCCTGTCCAGCCTAAGTAAAGACAAAAGTGGAGTATTGAATATCATGGATTACTTATCCACCAAGATTCCGTCCTTAAGCATCAGGGGTGACAACCCACGGCCAACAGACGGACCCATTTGGGGCAGTCGACGCATTCTAACAACCCCAGTCGACAGGGCGGAACTAATCTATAAGGAAAACTCTGAATATAAACCAGCTCTGATCCACTTAGAAATTCATGTTGTGTCGTATCCTACCCAAGCGGGGGAATTGTGTACATACACACACACACACAGAAGAGAGAGAGAGAGAGAGGAGAGAGAGGGAGAGAGAGAGAGAGAGAGAGTAAAACAAGAAGAGAAACAAAGGAAAGAAAAAGAGAGAAAGGAAGACAAAGAGAAAAAAGGGACAAGGGAAGAAAATGGAACGAAAGGAAAGGTTATAAAGCGAGAAGGTTAGTGAGAGAAAATGAGGGAGATATGGAAAAATACAAGAGAGAGAGAGAGAGAGAGAGAGAGAGAGAGAGAGAGAGAGAGAGAGAGAGAGAGGAGAGAGAAAGATATCAATAAAAGAAGAAAGAGAGAGAAAGAGTGAAAGAGAGAGGAGCGTTTATTATTTTTACTAGCAAATATATGCACCCTCCGGGTGCAAGTATTTAAGTTTTAATGTAATAAAATATTGTATTAAATTAGAAAGGCTAATGAAACTAAATAAGAATGCAGATAAAAAGATTTGAAACAGAGGGAGTATAATAAAAAAATAGAACAATTGAAACTTACTTTTCCATCACTCTCGTCTTTCATTATTATTTTTTCTAATTTAAGTATTTAGTTAAAAGATGAAGTAAAGAATAAAATGACAGTTATTTTTTCTTGTTAATGGATTTCATTTAAGATTCATTGAAGAGATTTTTGCTTATATTCATTAAAATAAAACCAAACAATTAGAAATCAATAATACTAAGCACATATTTATTAAATTCGATTTTTTAATATCAATATGCAAATTAGCCTTCCCGTTCACATTGTAAACCGCTATTTTGTTGTATATATAAATACAATTGCATATCGTTAGTATGCAGATATGGTTAACAGTATTAATAATGTAAAACAATTTTATTAATAATTGAGGTTTAAATAAAAATAAAATCATTGAGAATGTGATGTCAATAACTGAGGGAATTGTGACTTGAATTGTAATATAGTTTCGGTTACAGACAGAAAAAC
>CM042148.1:14954069-14956569 GCA_023376005.1 Doryteuthis pealeii
GGCTCCCGCCAACTCAGTACATTAGTAGCACTACTGGCATCTGTGCGGTAAGTGGGGAGCTGATTGTGGGTGTGACGCTCCAACTTAGATGCAAAAACAATCTCCCGGGTCTAGCGCTAATGAAAAGGATATAGACTCCTTCGAAGTCCGGCTGATACCGACAATAGACTACACCGCGAATTCTTTTTTTTTTTTAAAAACTTACAATACTAGCTCGTTAACAATCACCCTGTGACGAATCTCTTTTTAATATACTTATTACAATCTATGCACAAAATTATTAACGGTTTTGTTTTTCCTGTATTGATTAATGATACAGTAATCAACACAGAAAACTTATCTATCAATCTATCTATCTGTCTATCTATCTATTTCAGTATGTCCATATCTATCGATTTTTAGTTTGTCCACGTCCACGGAAGCATTTAAGAGATTTATTAAGAGAGCTATTTCCAATATAAAGATCTATTTACACATAAAGTCACTAGTGATTTACTTGTGACTTTATATATATATATATATATATATATATATAATATATATATATATATATATATATATATATATATTACAATATAGGTACAAGTGATAACCTACTATATTACAATATAGGTACAAGTGATAACCTATATTGTACCTATATTGTAATAAATTTGCTCTACTAACGTAAGTCACCTTTTCCATTATATATATATTAGCTCAGTCGGTAGAGCGTTCGGCTAGAAACCACAAGGTTCCTAGTTCGATACTCGCCCTCGCCAACTCAGCGTATGAGTAGCACAGGGATCTGTGCGGTAAAGTAAAGATCTGATGGTAGACACTAAAATAATCTCCTTGGTCTAGCGCTAGTGAAAAGGGGATAGACTCCCTCACTGCATGGCTGATACCGACATTAGGCCCCCCCGACGACTTTACTTACTATATATATTATATATATATATATATATATATATATATGGGAATGAAAAACAATAGCAAGGTGTTTAGAAGGATAATATTCTACTTAGCAGACTTATGTCGATATAAAACAATCTATTTTATATCTAATTTGTTTTTTATCTATTTGTAAAATTTGAAAATGTACAATACTGCATATGTCTTCCTGATTATCTATCTATCTATCTGTCTATATGTTGCAATGCATTTCTAGGTATTCATCTCTCTCCCCTCATCCCCCCCTCTCTCTCTCTCTCTCTCACTTCTCTCTCTCTCTCTCTCTTCTCTCTGTGTTTAATCTCTCTCCTCTCTCTCTCATCTCTATCTCTTTATATATATATACATCTCTTTAATATATACACATATATGTGTGTGTTGCTGCGGAATCTGTGTGCGTATATATATGTATATATATATATATATACATATACATACTATATATATACTATATATACATATAATAATATGTATATGTATAATATATATATATATGTATATGTATATATTCATATATATGTATACTGTTATGTTATATATTGTATATGCATATAATATATGTATATATATATATGTATATGTATATATTATATATGTATATGTATAATATTTATATATGTATATGTATAATATATATATGTATATATATATATATATATTTATATAATATAATTATATTTTTATATAATATATTATATATTAATATATTTATATATATATATATATATATATTTTATATATATATATATATATTTATATATATATATATATAATATTATTTTATATATAATATATGTATATATATATATATGTATATATAATATGTTATATATATATATATATGTATATTATATGTATATATGTATATATATATATATATATATTCTAGCGCACTTCTCATTAATTACAGGATTTTCTTGATATGGATCGGCTACCAGCGAGTTGGGAATGTAGAAGTATCTGTCGAAAAAAAAAAATCATATGAAATCAATAAACAGAAGAAGAAATGAAAAAGTGAAAGTATGGAAAGTAGACGAAAGAAATAAAAAAGAGAAAGAAAGAAATGCGGAAAGAGAGAGAGAGAGAGAGAGAGAGAGAGAGAGAGAGAGAGAGAGAGAGAGAGAGAGAAGAGAGAGAGAGAAAAGAAAGGAAAAGAAAGAAAGGAAAAGAAAGAAAGACTGAGTGAGAGTGAAAGCAAAAATAGTGTTCAGAGAGAGAGAGAGAGAAGAGAGAGAGAGAGAGAGAGAGAGAGAGAGATAGAGAGAGAGGGAGCGAAAGAAAGAAAAAAAAGAAAGAAAGAGAAAGAAAAGAAAGAAAGAATGAGTGAGTGTGAAAGACAAAAATAGTGTTCAGAGAGAGAGAGATATTATATATATATAGAGAGAGAGAGAGAAAGAGAGAGAGAGAGAGAAAAGAAAGAAAAAGAAAGGAAAAAGAAAGAAAGAAAAAGAAAGAAAGAAATGAGTGGAGAGTGAAAGCAAAAATAGAGAAAAATAGCGAGAAAAGAATTAATAACAATAATAAAGAGAATAGATTGTAGAAGAAGAAGAAAGAAGAAGAAGAAGAA
>CM042148.1:14964069-14967541 GCA_023376005.1 Doryteuthis pealeii
TCATAAACACATCGCTTGTGGTATTTACTTATCACACACACACACACAACAGCACACACACACACATATACTATAATATATATATATATATATATATATATATATATATATATATATATATTTCTAGTGACCGTTTTCTTATGAATTCGCAGTAGTATTTTTGGATATATAAATATATATGTATTTCATTATTCAATATATACTCTAATATAGTGTTAATTAATGAATATATATATATATATATAATATATATATGATATATATATATATAAACAACCGTGTTTAATGGGAGTAAATGAGAAATTCCGTGGTTCTATTAACACACAACATCACTCGACTTAAACTATATATATAAAATATTAATTCTATTTTCAAAATATTTCATCTCATAGAAATTTCAAATCTCCCTGGGGGTGAGGAATCACGGCTAATAGGAAGGTAGGATGGTCTATTACTGGTCTCTCTCTCTCACACACACACACACAACACTTCTCCTCTCTCTCTCCTCTCTCTCTCTCTCTCTCTCTCTCTGCTCTGTCTCTCTCTCCTCGCTCTTCCACAAAGTCCTACCCGCCCGTTAAACTCACTATTCTTACTTTCCTTTACTCCTGCATTTACATCATCACCCTCTCTCTGCTCATTCTCTCTCTCTCCCATTTATTTCCCCCCTCTCTCAACTCTCTCTCTCCTCTCTCTCTCTTCCATCAAAGTCTACCGCCCGTTAACTCACTATCTTACTTTCTTTTAACTTCTCTTTTTTAAAACTTTATCCCCTCTCTCTCACTCTCTCTCATCTCTCATTCTCTATTTCTCTCTCTCTCTCTGCTCTCCAATCTCTCTCTCTCTCTCTCTCTCTCTCTGCTCTCTCATCAACGATCTACCGCCCGTTTACTCACTATTCTTAGCTTTCTTTTACTCATTTTTTTTACTTTATCTTCCCCTCTCTCGTCTTTCCTACTCTCTCTCTCTCTCTCTCTCTCTTTCTCTGTCTCTGTCTCTCTCTCTCTCTCTCTCTCCTCTCTCTGCTCTCTCTCTTCTCTCCTCTTTCATCAAAAGTCTACCGCCCATTAACTCTTACTTTCTAACTTTTTTTCTCTCTTTTTATTTTTTTCAACTTTATCCCCCCTCTCTCTCTCCTTCACTCTCTCTATCTCTCATTCTCTCTCCCACCTCTCTCTCTCTCTCTCTCTCTTCTCTCTCCCTGCCCCTCTCTCTCTCTCTTTGAACTTTCACTTTTTTTTCCCTTCTTGCAAGTGTGACTTTTATTTTCCATTTTTTTTACGTGTCACTGTTTTCTTTCAACTCTAACGTCATTCTCCTCTTGGTCTTCTCCAGTGCTTTTTTTTTCTTTCTTTTTCTTTCTTTTTTTTGCATTCAATTTTTTCTATTCTTCATTCTTCTTCTCTGTGTACCATTTCGTCTTTTTCATTAGTTTTATTTTTTCTTTTCTAACATGCTCTCTGTTGTCTCTTTCCTTCCCTTTTTTATAATTCATTCTTTTCTCCTTTCCTTTTTCATAATGCATTTTATTCTTGTCCTTTTCTGTTTTATCTTTCCGTCAAACTTATTCTCTTTTTGTTTTCTTTCATCTCTTTTTAATTTGTCGTTCTTTTTTTGTTCTTTTTTCATTTTTCTTTCTCTAATCTTGCCTTCCAAATTATTCCCTCAATTTGTCTCTTTTCTTCCTTTTTTTCATTTACACTTTCTCCATTACTGTGTATCAAACTAAATTCTAATCTCTTTTTTCTATTTTAATATTTCCTTCAAACTTTTTGTCTTCTTCCGTTTCTTCCTTCGTTCTTCTTCTCTTCTTCTTCTTCTTCTTCTTCTTCTTCTTCTTCTTCTTCTTCTTCTACATCTATTCTCTTTTATTATTGTTTATTAATTCTTTTTCTCTATTTTTCTCTATTTTGTCTTTCACTTCACTCATTCTTCTTCTTTTTCTTTCTTTCTTTTTCTTTCTTTCTTTCTTTCTCTCTCGTCTCTTTCTCATCTCTCTCTCTCTCTAACTACTAATATATATATAATCTCTCTCTCTCTGAACACTATTGTTTGTCTTTCACAGCTCACTCATTCTTTCTTTCTTTCTTTTTCCTTTCTTTCTTTTTCTTTCTTATCGCTCTCAGAGTTCTCTCCTATCTCTCTCTCTCTCTCTCTCTCTCTCTCTCTCTCTCTCTCTTCTCTCCTGACCTATTTTTGGTCTTTCCACTCTCACTCAGTCTTTCTTTTCTTTTCCTTCTTTCTTTCTTTTCTTTCTCTCTCTCTACCTCTCTCTTCTCCGTCTTTCTCCTCTCTCTCTCTCTCTCTCAGTCTCTCTCTCTCTCTCTCTCTTTCCCCGCATTTTCTTCTTTCTTTTTTTATTTCTTTCGTCTACTTTCAATACTTTCACTTTTCATTTCTTCTTCCTGTTTATTGATTTCATATGATTTTTTTTTCGGAAACAGATACTTCTACATTCCCAACTCGCTGGTAGCCGACCTATCAAGAAATCTGTATTAATGAGAAGTGCGCTAGAATATAATATATATATAGTATAATACATATATACATATATATATACATTATATATAATATACATATAATATACATATAATAATTATAATATACATATAATATATATATATATATATATATATAATAATATAAATATATTATAATAATATATATAATATATATATATATATAATATAATAAAATATATATATATATATATATATAATAAAATATATATATATATATATAAATAATATATATATAATATATACATATATATAGTATACATATACATATATATAATATATACATATACATATAATATATAAGCAGTATACATATATATATATACATATATATATATGCATATACATATAATATACATTATAACATATACATATATATGAATATATACATATACATATATATAATATAATACATATACAATATATATGTATATTATAGTATATATATATATGTATATGTATATATATATATATATACATCATATATACCACACAGATACGCAGCAACACACAACATATTGTGTATATATAAAAAGAGATGTATATATAATATAAAGAGATAAGAAGAGAGAGAGAGAGAGAGAGATTAACACAGAGAGAGAGAGAGAGAGAGAGAGAGAGAGTGAGAGAGAGAGAGAGAGAGGGGGATGAGGGAGGAGAGATGAATACCTAGAAATGCATGCACACATATAGACAGATAGATAGATAAGATAATCAGGAAATGACATATGAGTAATTGTACCAATTTCAAGATTTTACACAAATAGATAAAAACAAATTAGATATAAAATAGATTGGTTTTATTAATCGACCATAAGAGTCATGCCTTAAGTAAGAATATTCCTTCTAAACACCTTGCTATTGTTTTCAATTCCCATATATATATATATATATATATTATATATATATAATATAGTAAGTAAAGTCGTCGGGGGCCTAATGTCGTATCAAGC
>CM042148.1:14967641-14972641 GCA_023376005.1 Doryteuthis pealeii
AGAGAAGATGGAGCTGATTGTGGGTGTGACGCTCCAATTTGATGCAAAACAATATCCCGGGTCTAGCCGCTATGAATAGGATATAGACTCCTGCGAAAGTCCGCTGATAGCCGACAATAGACTACACCCGCGAATTCTTTTTTTAAAAAACTTACAATACTAGCTCGTTAACAATCAACCTGTGACGAATCTCCTTTAATATACTTATTACAATGTATGCACAAATTTTAACTGGTTTTGTTTTTTCCGGTATTGATTAATGATACAGTATCAAACACAGAAACTTATCTATCTATCTATTGTCTATCCTATTAGCTATCTATTTTCAAGTCTGTTTCCATAATCTATCGATTTTTAGTTTTGTCCACGTCCCACGGAAGCATTAAGAGATTTATTAAGAGAGTTATTTCAAATATAAAGATTATTTACACATAGTCACTAGTAATTTACTAGTGACCTTATATATATAATATATATATATATATATATATATATATTAATATATATATATATTATTACAATATAGGTACAGTGATACCTCTTATTAAATATAGGGTAGCAAGTGGAATAACCATAATTGTACTATATTGTAATAAATTTGCTCTACTAACGTAAGTACCTTTTCGCATTATATATATTTAGCTCAGTGCGGTAGAGCGTTCGGCTAGAAACCACAAGGTTCCTAGTTCGATACCCACCCTCGCCAACTCAGCGTATGCGTAGCACAGGGATCTGCGCGGTAAAGTAAAGGAGCTGATGGTAGAACACTAATAGATCTCCTTGGTCTAAGGCTAGTGAAAAGGGGAATAGACTCCTCAGTGGCTGGCTGAATACCGGACATTAGGCCCCGACGACGACTTTACTATATATTATATATATATATATATATATGGGATGAAAACAATAAGCAAGGTGTGTTTAGAAGGATAATATTCTAACTTAGCAGACTTATGTCGATATAAAACAATCTTTTTATATCTAATTTGTTTTTTTATTATTTGTAAAATTTGAAAATTTACAAAAATACTGCATATGTCTTCCTGATATCTATCTATCTGTCTATATGTGTAATGCATCTTAAGTATTCATTCTCTCCCTCCACCCCCTCCCTCTTTCTCTCTCTCTCTCTCATGTGTTAATCTCTCTCTGTCTCTCTCTCTCTCTATCTATCTATCTCTTTATATATATACATCTCTTTATATATACACATATATGTGTGTGTAGCTTGGTAATCTGTGTGCGTATATATATGTATATATATATATATATATATATATATATATATCATATACAATAATATATAATATACATATATATACATATATATATATATATGTAATATGTATATATATATTATTGTTATATATAATATGTATTGTATATATATATATGTATTATATATGTATATATATATATGTATTGTATATATATATATATATGTATATGTATATATTTATATATATGTATATGTATATGTATATTATATATGTATATGTATATATGTAAATATGTATATGTATATGTATATTATATATTATATGTATATATTTATATATTGTATATGTATATATATATATGTATATGTATATATTTATATATATGTATATTATATATATATATGTATATGTATATATTATATATTTATATATATGTATATGTATATGTATATATATAATATGTGATATATATATATATATATATATATATATATATATATATTTCTAGCGTTACTTTCTCATTAATTACAAGGATTTTCTGTAGGATCGGCTACGCAGTGAGTTTGGGAATGTAGGAGTATCTGTCGAAAAAAAAAAATGCATATGAAATCAATAAACAGAAGAAGAAATGAAAAGTGAAAGTATGGAAAGTAGAAGAAAGAAAGAAAAAAAAGAAAGAAAGAAATGCTGGGAATGAGAGAGAGAGAGAGAGAGAGAGAGAGAGAGGGGGGGGAGAGAGAGACAAAGGTAAAAAAAGAAAAGAAAAGAAAGAAGAAAGGAAAGAAGAAAGACTAGGTGAGAGTTTCAGAGAGAGAGAGAGAGAGAGGAAGAGGAGAGAGAGAGAGAGAGGAGAGAGAGCGTAAGAAAGAAGAAAAAGAAAGAAAGAAAAGAAAGAAAGAAATGAGTGAGAGTGGAAAGACAAAAATAGTCTTCAGAGGAGAGAGAGAGAGTTTGAGAGGAGAGAGAGAGAGAGAGAGAGAGAGAGAAAGAGAGAGAGAGAAGAGAGCGGTAAGAGAAAAAAAAGAAAGACGAAAAGAAG
The DNA here is from genome assembly GCA_023376005.1 of Doryteuthis pealeii. NCBI lineage: Eukaryota > Metazoa > Mollusca > Cephalopoda > Myopsida > Loliginidae > Doryteuthis > Doryteuthis pealeii. The sequence continues at coordinate 14,969,898 of CM042148.1, forward strand.
AAAGAAAAAGAAAGAAAAGAATGAGTGAGAGTGGAAAGACAAAAAAATAGTCTTCAGAGAGAGAGAGAGCAGAGAGGGAGAAGAGAAGAGAGAAGAGAGGAGAGGAGAGAGAGAGAAGAGGTAAGAAAGAAAAGAAGAAAAAGAAAGAAAGAAAAAGAAAGAAAGAATGAGTGAGAGTGAAAAGACAAAAATAGAGAAAAATAGAGAAAAGAATGAAGAAAACAATATAAAAGAGAATGGATGTAAAAGAAGATAGAAGAAGAAGAAGAAGAAGAAGAAGAAGAAGAAGAAGAAGTTCGAAAGAAATATAAATAGAAAAAGAGATAGAATGGAGTGATACACATATGAGAAATGGTGAATGAATAAAAAAAAGGAAAGAAAGAGACAAAGAGGGGGTATTTGAAGGAAAGAAGAGAAAGAAAAAGAAAAAAGAACAAAAAAGAACGACAAATAAAAAGAGATGAAGGAAAACAAAAAGAGAATAAGTTTGACGAAATATAAACAGAAAGGACAAAGATAAAATGCATATGAAAAGGAAAGGAGAAAGAATGGAATTTATAAAAAAGGAAGGAAAATAGACAAAGAGGGCATATGTTTAGAAAGAAAAAAGAAATAAAAGTGAAAAAGACGAAGGTACACAGAGAAAGAAGATATGAGAATAGAAAAATGAATGAAAAAAAAAAGAAAAGAAAAGGACGAAAAAAAAAGGCACTGGAAGAAGACAAAGAGAGAATGAGTTTGTTTAAGTGAAAGAACAGTGACACGTAAAAAAATGGAAAATAAAAAGTCACACTGGCAAGAAGGAAAAAAGTGAAAGTGAAGAGAGCAGAGAGAGAGAGAGAGAGAGAGGAGAGAGAGAGAGAGAGAGAGAGAGAGAGAGGGGGAAGGAGAGAGGGAGAGGGGGAGGATGAAGTAAAAAAATGAGAGTAAAGAAAGTAAGAATATAGTGAGTTAACGGGCGTAGACTTTGATGAAAGAAGAGAGAGAGAGAGAGAGAGAGAGATTAGAGAAAGAGAGGAGAGAGAGAGAGAGAGAGAGAGAGGGGGGGTGAAGTTTTAAAAAATGAGAGTAAAAGAAAGTAGAATAGTGAGTTAACGGGGGGCGTTAGAACTTTGATTGAGAGAGCGAAGAGAGAGAGAGAGGGAAATAATGAGAGAGAGAATGAGAGAGAGACAGAGAGAGAGAGACAGAGAGAGAAGGGGCGAGAGAAAGGGTGTGGATTAAAGTAAAAAAAAATGAGAGTAAGAAAGTAAGAAATGTGAGATAACGGGCGGTAGACTTTGATGAAAGAGAGAGAGAGAGAGAGAAAGAGTGAGAAGAGAGAGAGAGAGAAAAGGAGAGATAGAGGAGAGAGAGAGAGAGAGGGGGGATAAAAGTTAAAAAAATGAGAGTAAAAGAATGTAAGAATAGTGAGTTAACGGGCGTTAGACTTTGATGAGAGAGAGAGAGAGAGAGAGGGAAATAATGAGAGAGAGAATGAGAGAGAGACAGAGAGAGAGAGACAGAGAGAGAAGGGGCGAGAAGAAAGGGGTGTGGATAAAGTAAAAAAATGAGAGTAAAAGAAAGTAAGAATTAGTGAAGATAAACGGGCGGTAGACTTGGATGAAAGAGAGAGAGAGAGAGAGAAAGAGTGAGAGAGAGAGAGAGAGAAAAAGGAGAGATAGAGAGAAGAGAGAGAGAGAGGAGGGGGGATAAAGTAAAAATGAGAGTAAAAGAATGTAAGAATAGTGAGGTTAACGGGGCGGTAGAACTTTGATGAAAGAGAGAGAGAGCAAGAGGAGACATAGATAGATAGATAGGAGAGAGGAAGAGAGAGAGAGAGAGAGAGGGAGAGAATGAGAGAGAGAGAGAGACAGAGACAGAGACAGAGAGAGAAGGGGCGAGAGAAAAGGGGTGAGGATAAAGTAAAAAGAGAGTAAAAGAAAGTAAGAATAGTGAGATAACGGGCGGTAGATCTTAATGAAGAGAGAAGAGAGAGAGAGAGAGAGAGAGAGAGAGAGAGAAAGAGAGAGAGAGAGAGAAAGGAGAGAGAGAGGGGTGGGGGAGGATAAGTAAAAAATGAAGAAGTAAAAGAAAGTAAAGAATAGTGGTTAAACGGGCGGTAGATTTTGGATGAGAGAAGAGAGAGAGAGAGAAGAGAGAGAGAAGAAGAAGAGAGAGAGAGAGAGAGAGAGAGAGGATCAGTATAGGCCATCCTACCTCCTTATTAAGCGTGATTCTCCACCCCCAGGGAGATTTGAATTTCTATGAGATGAAATATTTTGAAAATAGAATTAATATTTATATATTTAGTTTAAGGAGTCGATGATGCTTTGTGTTTAAAACAAATACGGAATTTTCATTGCTCCCCATTAAAACCCGGTTGTTTATATATATATATATATATCATATATATATATACTATATATATATATATATTCATTATAATAACACTATATTAGAGTATATATTGAAATATGAAATACATATATATTTAGTATATCCAAATACTACTCGAATACAATAAGAACAGGTACACTAGAATTATATATTTAATATATTATGTATTATATATATATATATATATATATATATATATATGTGTGTGTGTGTGATAAGTAAATACACAAGCGATGTGTTTATGATATGGCTTTTTTTTTAAGCCGACAATTTTTGGGAGAATATGTGTTAATTGAAGTCGTACCTAATTTTGAAAGTTAATTAATAGATAATTAATTAATAGATAATTAATTAATTAGGCGGGC
>CM042148.1:14987641-14992273 GCA_023376005.1 Doryteuthis pealeii
TTTCCTTTCTTTCTTTCTTTCTTTCTTTCATTCTTTCTTTCTTATACGTAGATCTGAGTTTTTTTTCTTTATATCTCGATTTTCTTTTTACTGTTTATTCGTTTCCTTCTTTTTTATTTGTTTCTCTGTTTTAGGATTTTTGAAGACATTTTTTTTTTCTTTTTCCTTTTCTTTGGCGTCTTTCATTTTCTTTTTTCTTGCTCTTCATTTTCCTCTTTCTACTTTCTTTCCCTGTTTCTTCTTCTCCTTTCTTTTTAAAGGTTGGTGTTTTTTTTCTTCTTTTTCTTTCTTTTTCTTTCTTACTCATAGCCAGATGTACTTTTTTGTACTTTTTTTTATACATCAAATTGCTTTCTTTCTTGTTCTTTATTCTTTTCTTTTTCTTTCTTTCTTTTTTCTTTCTTTCTTTCTTTCTTTTTCTTCTTCTTCTTCTTCTTCTTCTTCTTCTTCTTCTTCTTCTTCTTCTTTCTTTCTTCTTCTTCTTCTATTTGTGGCCCTTTTTTTTGTTCTTTCTTTCTTTCTTTCTTGCAAAGATTTTTTTCGGATTTCCATATGTAAAATTGCTTCTTGTCAGCTTTCTTTTTTATTTTCTTTCTTTTTTTCTTTCTTTCTTTCTTTCTTTTTTTTCTTTCTTTCTTTCTTTCTCAATAGGTCAATGTTTAGCTTTTCTCTATAACCTGCTTTTTTTTTTTCTTTTCCTTTTTTTTATTTCATTTCCTTTCTTTCTGTCTTTCCTTCCTTCTTTCTTTCTTTCTTTCTTTCTAGCAAAACAGATATTTTGCTTTTTCTATATCGCAAAATTGCTTTATTTATTTTATTTATTTATTTATTTTCATGGTTGGGGTGCTTTTTTCTTTCTGTTCTTCTTTTCTTTTTTTTTCTTTTTTCATTCTTTTTTTTTTTTTTTTTTTCTTTTTTTTTTTTTTTTTTGTTTTTCTTTTTTTTTTTTTTTTTTTTTTTTTTTTTTTTTTTTTTTTTTTTTTTTTTTTTTGTTTTTTTTTTTTTTCTCTCTTTGTTTTTCTTTTTTTTTTTTTTTTTTTTTTTTCACCTTTTATGTCCCCTTCTTCACTAATCTTATTGTGTTTAGGGTGCGGGTGCCTTTTCTTTGTTTTCTTTCTTTTCTTTTTTCTTTTCTTTCTTTTCTTTCCAGTTTGGATTTCTTCTTTTCTTTTTCTTTTTCTTTTTTCATTTTTCCTTCCAGCTTTATAGTTTGACTTTTCTTTCTATCTTCTTCTCCCCCCTTTCTTTTCTTAACTTTTCTCCTTATTGGTCGAAATTATTGTTTTTCTTTTTTCTTTTTCGAGATTTCTTTCCCTTTTTTCCTTTCCTCCTTCATGTCTTACCTTTCCTCCCCCCCGTTTTTTCTTTCTTTCTCCCTCAAATATTTTTGGGTCCCTTTTAGTTTTTTTTTTCCAAACTTATTTATTTCTGTGTCTGTCTGTCTGTCCTGTCTTTTTTTATTTTATTTAATCTTATTTTTCATTTTCCCTTTCTTTTCCTTCTTTCTTTCACTCGTTTCTTTCCTTTTCTTCTTATATGTGACTTTTTTCTTTTCTTTTCCATGTCTTACCTTTTTTTCTTTCCTTTCTTTATAATTTATAATGCTTTTTTTGCTTTTTTTTCCCCTTCTCTACAGTTTTCTTTTTCCTTTTCTTTTTTTTAATTTTCATTTTTTCTTTATTATCTTTGTTTTTTTTCTTTCCTTCTGTGTCTTGAATCTCTTTCTTGTTTCGTTTCTTTTCTATCTTTTTTTTTTGTAATTTTTTACCTTTACTTCTTCTTTTTTTTTTTTTTTTTCTTTTTTCATAGTTGGGGTCCTTTTTTCTCCAGCTCAAAATTTTCGTATGGTCTAACTTTTTATCTCTCTTTATCCCCAGGTTTTTTCTTTCTCTCCCGCGTCTTCTCAACTCCCTACTTACCTTTCTTTTTTTCTTTTCCTTTCTTGACTCTTTGTTTCTTTAATCCTTAATTTCTTTGTTTTATATTTTATATTTGTTCTTTCTTTGAGGATTATTCTTTATAATTTCTTGTTATATTTCTTCTTTCTTTTATTTTTCTTTTCCTTTTTCTTTTTACAGTTAGGTTTCTTATTACATTCCCTTTATCTTTCTTTTTTTCGCTTTCTTTCTTTTCCTTCTTTTCCTTTCCTCCCTTAGATTTCTTTTTTTCTTTCTTTTCTAAACTCTTTTTTCATTCTCTTTCCTTTCACACTAACGATCTTTTTTTTCATATTGTTTTTCATTTTCTTTCACTCTTTCTTTTCGACTTCTGTTTCTCTCCTCCTCCCAAATTAAAAAATCTTTTCCTTTTCCTTTTTTTCCTTTTCTTTTCTTCCTTTTATCCATTTTTTTTTCCTTTTTTCTTTTTTTTTTCTTTTCTTTGCCTTTCTTTTCTTTTCTTTCTTTCTTTCTTCCCTTCCCTTTCTTCCTTTCCTTGCATTCTTTTCCTCGGACCATCTCACCAGAATTCATTTTGTCTACCTTCTACCTTCTTAATTTCCAACCTTCTATTCTATCTTCGCTAGCTAGCCTACCTAACTTAGCTACCCTATACTCTGGCTTATCCGCACCCGCCCCTCTGGTCACACCCATTGTTTGTAATGATTTTTAACTTCAACACCGGCGCCCTTCGCGAGCCTCTTTATTAAAATACAAAACATACGAAACTTTCAGAAATACACCTACTCATAACTTTTCCTCGTCCTCCGTCACCTCCTCGCATTCTTTGCTCCTTCTCCTGTTTCCTCTGTTCGCCGCCTGCTAGCTTTATTTCTTTTGACAATGTCAGGCGAAGGGAGGCGGGGAAAAAGGACGAATGGTTTTGAAGAGGAAGAGAAGAAGAAAAAAATGGCTGTGATCAATGACGTTGGCAGCGACGTAGCTGGTGACGAGATAAAACTTGCTTTTCTTTACTATTGTTTATTTGAGCTGTTGTTCCAATGCCTGTACAATTATGTTCATTAATAAAAAAAGGCCTTATGAATCGATAGTCGCTAATGGAGACGCAACAAGATTGTTTAAGCTTGAAAAATTTTTTTGTTTGTTTTTTTTTTTTTGGGTTTTTTTTTTTCCGTTTTGATTTTTTTTGTTTTTTTTTTTCCCTTTCTTCCTAGTTTATTTTTCTTTCGAAGTTCGCGGGTTTTCGTTTCGGTTTTCCGTTTTGTTTCAAGTTTCCTTCCTCTTTTCCCTTTTTTTTTTTTGTTTTAATTTTTGATTGCAGATCGTTGTGTTGGGTGTTGTCGTCTGCCTTTGTTTTTTTTTTTTTTTTTTTTTTTTTTTCTCTTTTCCTTTTCAAATGTTGGTATTCTTTTTTCGTTTGCTTGTGGACTTTTTAATTTTTTTTTTTTTGTTTTTTTTATTTTTCATTTTTTTGATATTATATTCATTTTTTTTCTTACGGTATTTTTATATTTTTTTTTTTTTGTGTCTGTTCTTTTTCCTTTTTTTAAAAGGATTTTTTTCTTTTTTTAATTTTTTATTTTTTTATTTTATTTTATTTTTTTTTTTTTTTTTTTTTTTTTTATGCGTATACTTCCTCGTTCTTTCTTTCGATTAATTTCCATCTTTTGTCTTTCAAACCATCTCCTCTTTTTTTTTCCAGTTTTTTTTTTTTTTTTTTTCTTTTCCCTCTCCTCTCTCTCTTTCTCTTTCCCTCCTCTTCTCCTCATCCTTTCCCTCTCTTTCTCTATCGTTCGTCTAGCCCCGTTCTCATTCGTCTCCCCTCCTCTCTTTTCTCTTTTTCTTTCCTTTTCATTCACCCGAGTCCTTTTCCCTTTTGTGGTTTTTTCAATTACCACCTTCTTTTCAATAACAATATTAAATATCCAATCTTCTTTTTTCTTTTTCATTTTCTCTCCCCCTCTTTCTCTGTCTGTCTGTCTGTCCTGTCTGGATCTGTCTGTCTGTTTCTCTGCTCTCCTATGTCGTCTAATCTTCTCTCCGTCGTTTCTCCCCTCTCTTTCTCCTCTCGCTCTCGTTCCCCTCCCTTTTTACTTTCATTCAACTCTTTCCCCTTTGTTTTTTTTCATTTGTTCTTTTTTCCAATGCCCCAATTCTTCTTTTCTTTTTTTTTATTCTTTTCATTTTGTGCTGTCTCTGGTCGGTTGTTCTCTGTCTGTCTGTCTGTCTTCTGGCTGTGTTCTCTGTGTCCTTGTGTTTGCCCTCTCTCTCCCTCTGTCCCTTCTCTCCTGTCTCCTCTGTCCCTCTGTGGGGTCTCTCTCTCTTTTCTCTGATGGTCAATTCTTTCCCCCTTTTCCTCCCCCCTCCTTTTCTTTTAATCTTTCTCCTCATTTTCTTTTTTTTTTAAATCCATATTCTTTTCTTTTTCGTCATTTAATTTTCTTTTTTTGGCGACTTTGTCTGTCCTCTCTTTCACGTCTCCATCTCTCTGCTCCCCTCCTCTAATCCTCCCCCCTCCATTCTCCCCTTCTCTTCCACCTCTCTCTCCCTCTCTCTTATCTCTCTGTTTGCCCTTCTTTCTGCCTTCACTCATCGCATCTTTCCCCACCCCCTGCTTAATTCTTTCCTCTTCTTTCACATTCTGTCATTTCAATCCCAATATATTCTTTTTCCTTTCATTTTTTTTTCTTTTTTTCTCACATGTTTAGGGTGTTCTTCTTCCTTCCTCCTCACC
>CM042148.1:14992373-15012373 GCA_023376005.1 Doryteuthis pealeii
CTCTCTCTCTCTCTCTCTCTCTCCATCTCCCCCTCTCTCTCTACTCTTCTTTCTCTCTTATTTTCTCTCTCTTTTATTCGTCCTTTTCTTTGGTTTCTATGCAACATTTCATAATTCAACTTCCACGTTTTTATTTGTTTTTTGTTTCCTTCGCTCTTATCTCTCTGTCTTTATCTCCACCATCTCTCTCTCTCTTCTCTCTCTCTCTCTATCTATCTATCTATTATCCATTTCCCCCCTCTTTCTACTCTCTTTTCTCTCTTATTTTCTCTCTCTTTTATTCGTCCTTTTCTTTGCTTTCTACGCAACATTTCATTATTCAACTTCCACGTTTTTATTCTCCCGCTCTTTTGTCTCCTTCAAAGAATGTCACCAGGGTATTTCAAACAGCGACTGGGGCTATCACTAATTCCAGGGAATGCAAGTAAAACGTGGTGGGGATTGAAAATTGTAAGAATTAGTACACAGAAATTAGTTCATGAACAGGAAGAGCCAAGTGATTCTTGGGGGCAGGTAGCAAGGCACACACCCCTACTTGGAGACAAAACTTACAGAAAATAAGGGCCGGCTTAGATCAATCAGTAGAGAGTTCGACTATGAATCCCAAGGTTCCTGGTTCGATACCGGCCCTCACCAACTCAGCGTATGAGTAGCACAGGGATCTGAGCGGTAAAGTGAGAAGCTGATGGTAGGTGTGGCGCTACACCTCAGACTCCAAAACAATCTCCTTGGTCTAGCGCTATTGAAAATGGGATAGACTCCCTCGCTGTCTGGTTGATACCGACTTTAGGCCGCTCCGTCGACTTTACTTTTTTGACCATATGACCTTTAGGCACCCCTTTTGGATCTCGATTAAGAAAGGATATGTTTTTCATTTACTCCGTCAATATCCGGTTGTCTTAACAGACGATTTTTAGATATTTAAAAAAATTATAAAACTAACCCCTAACCGCTAACCCTAAGCCTAACCCTAACCCTAATTCTAACAAACAACCGGATATTGACGGTGTAAATGAAAAACATGTCCTTTCTTAATCGAGATCCAAAAGGGGTGCCTAAATGTAATATGGTCCCTTTTTTTACTTGTTCCCTCTATCGCCTCACTCCTTTTTTAAATCTCTCTCTCTCCCTACTTCTCTGTCTCTCTCTCTGTCGTCTGTCTTCTGTCTGTCTGTCTGTCTTTCCGTCTTTTTCTTTGCACTCCCTAATTCCATTTAGACCTTTTTCTTCTTTCGTTCTTTTGTGTTCTTCCAAGAACCTCGCTGGGGTATTTTGAGCGGGGTGTGGTAATCACTAAAATCCAGGGGGGGGGCGAGTAAAAAGGGTTGTGGGATTTAATTTTAAAAATTTATATTAAAAGAATTAGCAACTAAGGATAATTTCACGTCACATGGTAGCAAGGCACCCCCCCCCCCTACTTGGAGACAAAACTTACAGAAAATAATTTTTGCAGGGGTCGTGGGTAGCAATGCACCCCTACTTGAAAAAAAACAACTTGGGGGAAAAATAAAATCGAATCTCTTCGTCCCCCTTTCTCCTCGATTTTTTTGTTTCTTTTTTTTATCTCTCTCAATCTATACTTTCCGCACTTTATTTTATTTTATTATATTTTTTTTCGTATTTTTCTTTGGCTTCTGCGTGGCACTCCACCATTCTACAGGGTGTCCACAAAGTCTGGGTACTTGGAGATTTACTTAAAATTATAATTAAATAAGATTGTTTTCTTTTAAAAGTATGTGTTAATCCCCATGTACCCAGACTTTGTGGACACCCTGTAGTTCCGCGTTTTTCTTCTTTCGTTCTTTTGTTTCCTTTCAAGGACCTTACCGGGGTATTTCGAGTTGTAAGATGGACAATCCCTAATTCTAGGGGGCTCAAGGAAAAAGGGGTAATGGGATTGAAAAATTGTTCATTTATGTTGAAAGATCAAGGGCAGTAGTAAAAGAATAATAATTAACACAGCTTAACGCTTCTACTCCAGCTGTGGTTAGCGGACTGAGAACAGGATACCCCCGTGGTCTGAATAAAGGTTTAGGTTCAAAGTTCCGTGATGGCTCCCGATTACGACTAGAAGGTTCTTGATTACGACAAGAAAGTTCCTGAGTGCGAAAAGAAGGTTCCCGAGTCCGACAAGAAATACCTGAAGAAGGCTGGAGGACATATCGGCCGAAATGTTGTACAGATAACAATGAAGATGAGGACAATTGTCCGAATAACGCAGATAATACTTACGTTGAAAGAGTTAGCACATAATAAGTTCACATCACATGGATAGGAAGAGACTACTAATTTTCGTGGGGATTGTAGCAAGGCACCCCCTACTCGGCAAAAATCTTGGAGAAAAATAAAATCGAATCTCTTCCTCCCTCCTTTTTTCTCCTTCTCTCTCCTCTCTCTCTCTCTCTCTCTCTCTCTCTCTCTATTTTTCTCCTTCTTTTCTCTTTCTTTTTTCGTCTTTCTTTCTTCTTCTTTTTTAAAAAACTTCTGCACTGCAGTCCACTATTCCAGTTCCACGTTTTGTTTCTTTCACAGAATGTCGCTAAAGTATTACGAGTGGGAAGGGGGATAATCACTAATTTCAGGGGGGGGGAGCAGTAAAAAGGGTTGGGGTGAGGGTTGAAAATTTGTTTATTTATGTTGTAAGTATTAGCACAAAAAAATTAATCTGAAATCATATGGACAGGAAGAGCTAAGTGATTTTCGAGAGGTGGGAGGGGATACCAAAACACCCCCTATCCCTACCAGATATACAGGGTAGACCATAATGATGAGACACAGTTTAAATGCTATTCTCTCAGATGACAAAAGCAACACAGAGTACTAAGTATATTTACCACATAACTGGTACACAGGAGTTTTACATATAATCTAGGATTTGAATATTATGTTCTTAAAATGGTCATTATCATGATAAAAACATTCGAGAGCTCGATTTCTCATATCACGTAAAGTGTGGTTTGGCATATCAACTGGAATAGCTGTTATGTCTCAACGGATGCTTTCAGTTCCGCTGTTGTGTTGAGGGCTACTGCATATACCCGATCTTTCAGGTAACCCACACGACAGCGGAACTGAAGAAAAGCAACCGTAAAGAGATAACAGCTCTATTCCAGTTGATATGCTAAACCACACTTTACGTGATATGAGAAATCGGGCTCTCGAATGTTTTTATCATATTTATCACAGAAGTTTTACATGTAATCTAAGATTTGAATATTATGTTCCTGAGATGGTCACCATGATGACGAAAAGATTCGTGAGCTCGATTTCTCATATCACGTATAGTGTGGTTTAGCATATCAACTGGAATAGCTGTTATCTCTCTATGAATGCTTTCTTTCAGTTTCGCTGTCGTGTGGGGCCTGCCTGCATATACACGATCTTTCAAGTAACCCCACAGAAAATAGTCCACTGGTGTTAGATCAGTTGATCTAGGTGGCCAATTGATATCACTACCCGAAAGTAATAACAACTTAATGTAATATTCAAATCTCAGATAACATGTAAATCTCCTGTGTATCAGTTATGTAATAAATATATTTAATACTCTGTGTTGATTTATAATCTGAGAAAATAACATTTAAAATGTGTCCCATCATTATGGTCCACCCTATATATGCTCTGATATTGAGCACTCCTTGTTTATGAATATAGAATACTATGCACATTTGGGTAGGTTGATTTTTCACATTTTAAAAATATCAAATTCTCTCAAACAGCGAAAGATGTAACTTTGTATAATAAATTCTGATACCAAAAACGAGATCTCTTACTCGCACCATTGTTTGAGGAAAGCGCATCAAAGATCGTTAGTTAAAATGCATTAAAAATCCTCGTTTTCGTAACATTTGGTCCAGAAATTGGTTAAAAAATTTAGCTATTTCAATATTTCAAACAGAAAAGCTTGTCATTTTAAACGATACGAATAAGACATTATAACTAGAATTAAAATTGAAAATATCCCCCATCATCACCGACACCTTCGATATGCTTCTTTTTACCTCATTAATTAAACTGTAACCAGGATAACATTTTAAAGATTGAAATATATTTTTTCAAATGAAGACAAAGTTTTGAAGAAAAATATTTAGTGTGGAGTAAATCTTTATATTAATTTGCAACTTTCACCACATGGGAGACGTTACAGTTCCAAAATTGACCTACCCTTATGTACATATATACATATATACAAGGTGTGTCAAAAGGGTATCGATATTGAAGCTGTATTTACCAAGATAGAAATGAACAATAAATAGAATAAATATTTTTTTCAGAATACGAGGTATTTAAAAAACAGTACCGAGTCTGAAGCTGTATTAACCAGATAGAATGGAGAATTAATGGAACGTTAATTTTTTCAGAATACAAGGTGTGTCAAAAAGTACAAGTTTAAAGCTTATTTACCAAGATAGAAATGAGAATTAATGGAACGTTCATTTTTTTTTCAGAATACAAGGTGTGTCAAAAAAAAAAAATTTAAAGCTGTATTACCAAGATAGAATGAAGAATTAATGGAACGTTCATTTTTTTTCAGAATACAAGGTGTGTCAAAAAGAAAAAGTTTAAAGCTGTATTTACCAAGATAGAAATGAAGAATTAATGGAACGTTCATTTTTTCAGAAATACAAGGTGTGTCAAAAGTACAAAAAATCTTCATACTTTTTTGACACGCCTTGTGTGTGTGTGTGTGTGTCTTTTCTCTTTCACTCCACCTTTCTCTCTCTTTCTCCTTCTCCTTCTCCCTCCCTCTCTCTCTCTCTCTCTCTCTGTCTCTCTGTCTCTCTCTCTCTCTCTGTCTCACTCACTCTCACTCGCTTTGTCTGTTTCTGCCCCCGTCTGCATTATTCAAATATTCACGTATATTTTTCTTATGTAATCCCGAGGTGAATTATTGCCATTATTTGATGAAACGAAAAATGAGAAAGCTAGTCCAAATAATTCATCTAATAAGATCTTTCTTTTTTGTTCCCCTTCGGCCATCTTTGCTTTCTATTATTCTTTCATACTCTTGTTTTTTTGTTCTATCTCTTTGATTCTTACTTTGTTTATACCAATATTCTGGCTACCCCTCCCCCTCTCTCGTTCTTTACATTATCAATTGGATGTTTTTTTCTTCTTCTTTACAGTAGTCTTTCTCAGCACCGGTCTTTCTCTCTTTCACTCTCTCTTTTCTTTCTTATTTTCTTCCTTTCTATCTTTCCGTCTTCTCTTTCTTTCTTTCTTTCTTTCTTTTTTTTTACTCTTTGTATTTCTCTGCATCGATCTCTATCTCTCTATCTCTATCTCTCTCGCAACTTCTTTATTTCTGTCTTTCGCTCTCACTCATTCTTTCTTTTTCTTTTTCTTTTTCTTTTTCTTTCTTTTTTTCTGTCTTTCTTTCTTTTTTGCACTTTTTCTTTCTCTGTGTCGATATCTCACTCTCTCTCAACCTCTTATTTCTGTCTTTCACTCACACTCATTCTTTCTTCTTTCTTTCTTTCTTTCTTTCTTTCTCTTTCTCTTTCTCTTTCTCTGTGTCGAATTCTATCTCTCACTCTCTCTCTCTCTCTCTCTCTCTCTCTCACTCTCTCAGCACTTTATTTTTGTCTTTCACTCTCACTCATTCTTTCTTTTTCTATTTCTTTCTTTCTTTCTATCTTTCTTTTTTACTTTTTGTCTTTCTCTATTTCGATCTCTATCTCTCTCTACCTCTTTATTACTGTCTTTCACCTCTCAATTTTCTTTCTTTCTTTCTTTCTTTTTTTCTTCTTTCTTTCTCTTTCACTTGCCCTTTCTCACTCTGTCGATCACTATCTCTATCTCCTGGTTTACATTATCGAATCTCTGTTTTTTTCTCTTTCCAGTAAGCTCTCTCAACATCCTTCTTTCTCCTTGTTCCTTACACCACCACCCACCGCGCCCTGTCGGCTGGGGCGTTAGAATGCACCGACTGCACCTCTGCAGAGGGGTAAGACTCCCCAATGGGGCCACCTGTTGGCCGTGGGTGGCGACCCGTGATGCTTAAGGATAGAGCCCAGGTGGATGAGCAGTTCATGACATGCAATACTCCACTTTGGCCCTTTCTTGGGCTAGACGGGCGATCGGAGAGGCCCCCTCCGATCAATCGGCTGGTCACGTCAAGCCCTAGCACCTATATGATTGCCCCAACCCTATTGTCATTATGGCAAGCCCCAACCCCTTTTTATCATATGGGTGCTAGAAGGTGGGTGGCTGAGGTCTACATGTCCTGGGAATGACGTTAAACTCTATCTGATGGTGAGGTTCCAGTTTTGGAGGTTTGGGGATGTGGAGCACCCCTTTATCACCATTGTTCCCTGGTCCACTCTGACCGGAGTGGTAGTACCTGTTAGGGTCCCATCTATGGGTTAAATAGAAAAATGTATTTATAAAAAAAATTGTATTATCCATTAAGAATTGATTATTTCAAAACTTTATGGCATTAAATGACCCACCGAGGTTGATATGCCGTGTAAACAAAACAAACCTAACAAAAAAAAACAAAAAAATCAACCAACCCCCCACCTTTCTCTCTCTCTCTCTTTCTCTTTCTCTCTCTCTCTCTCTCTCTCTCTCTCTCTCTCTCTCTCTCTCTCTCTCTCTTGATGCCATTTTTTAAATATCTCTCATGCTTTACATAATCAGTTTTCTATTTTTCTTCCTTCCAGTAGACTCACTCAACATCTTCCTTTCTCTCTTTTACTGTCTCAATCTCTCTCTTTCTCTCTCTATATATATATACAAGGTGTGTCAAACAAGTATCGAGATGTTTTGTAATTTTTAACACACCTTATATTCTGAAAAAAATGACGTTTCATTCATTATCAATTTCTATCATGGTAAATACAGCTTTAAACTTGGTACTTTTGCAACACAACTTGTATTCTGGGAAAAAAAAGAAGAAAACTGAATGGAACGTTGTTTTTTTTTCAGAATACAAGGTGTGTCAAAAATCTCGATACTTTTGTGACACACCTTGTATATCTATCTCTATATATCTCCTCCCTCCCCCTCTATCTCAAGGTTTACATTATCAATTCTCTATTTTTTCTTTCTAATAGTCTTTCTCAACATATTTCATTCTCTCTAATCTAATGGTCTTTCACTAATACCTTTTTCTTTCTTTATTTCTTCTATTCAGCAGTCTCTCTGTCAGTCTCTTTTCCTATTGATTTCTCTTACGCTCTTCTTTATACCAATATTTCACCTAGTCTCTCTCTCTCTCTCTCTCTCTCTCTCTCTCTCTCTCTCTCTCTCCCGCTCTTTTGCACACATACACACACGCACACTCCTTCACTATGCTGTAAAATGAGACTGATTGCTAGACCGACAGTTAGACACCACACACACACACACACACACCACACACATATATATATATAATATATATATATATATAGAGAGAGAGAGAGAGAGAAGGAGAGAGAGGAGAAATGAGAGATAGAGATGAAAAGAGACAAATAGCGACAGATAGACAAAACAGATTGATAGATATGAACAGACATACATATATATATTATATATTTATATATATAAATATATAATATATATATATAATAAGATTTATAGATAGAAAAAACAGCTTGGCTACTTGATTTAAAAAAAAAATGTTATTTTAGTGAAATAGATCACTAATTAGGACTGAGCCTATTTTAGTAGTGACCACCCCAAACGGTTTTAACAGATTTGAACTCAGGGTTTTCCTTCTCCTAGACTGGTTGCCTAATCAAGGTTAAAGAGCCCAGTCTGCCCTACTATTTTACCAACAGCTGGAGAGGGAGTAGTTGGATTCATACCTTTCCCAAGGGTATTAGTGATGTGAACTATAGCTTCGTCCAGAATTTGAACTCGGGTCGACGAGTCCATTTCCCTACGACTCTAACAATTACACCGAGCAACTCCGACAAAGGAAGTATATATTCTGTAAAAGTATATATTATTCAGATTAAACAAGTCTTAAGCAATCTAGCATTAGAAGCTTCGTTTAACTATCAGTATAGTCACGTGTATAAGCACAAAATCAAAATTAACAGCTGAGATCAGAATTTGAACACAGTTCGCCAATTTCATTAATCAAGTTGTTGCAGACTGACCTGACTTGACATTCCCTATGCTCCCTGTAAACTAAGTACCGTCACTCGAACCGGATAATTAGGACAAGTTGTCTCATTCATCTGAAGATTCAGTTGTCAATTCTCTTCATTTTTTCGCACTAATTTTTGTTCCCTAGGAGTCAATAATTATCATCTTATCGATCCTATTGACCGGGATTGATTTTCAGGCTCGCTAATGAATATCCTATCGCAATTGATCGTTCTTTTTTTTTTAAATCGATATGTTTATTAGGTAGAAACCTTAAGGGATTCTACTTTTCTTGGTTCCCTAAATCTAAATTCTGGGTTTTTAAACTGTAAAATTACCGTTAATAATAGGTATGGCCAAATTTCACAAAATTCAACAAAACTAGTGAAAAAATAAACGAAACTTAACGCAATTTTTGTTGTAGTACGAATGTTACATAATTGATGGTTTGGCTATCAATTATGTACGGTAGTGTAGTTAGAATTCGAATAAAAATTTTATGGGAAAATACAGATAATTTTATTTCTCAGATTTTTTTTAGATGAGGCTTGATAACTAGTATTATTTTGGATTATTCGGGCTATTGTCCTCATCTTTATTGTTATCTCTACAACGTTTCGGCCGATGTGCCCTCCGGCCTTCTTCAGGTATTTCTCGTCGAACTCGGGACCTTTATTTTCAAGAAGGTTCTAGAGTTCGAAAAAAAATGGTCCCCGAGTTCGAGAAGGCTCCCGAGTCCGACTGAAGGGCATATCGACCGAAACGCGTAGAGAGATAACAATAAAGATGTGGACAATAGTCCGAATAATCCAAAATAATCAAGTAATTTTATTAACAGATTTTAACCAGTATTTGTGATCATCTTTCATTGGACGAGCCTAGGTGAGAAAGTTTTCTTTTGTATTTACCACGTACCCCACGTGTACGGGTTAGGCACAAGGTCCTATTAATGTGGGACCATGCACGAACCGAAGCTCATGGGTGGCGAGTGCAAAAAATGCGTGGATCCCATCGACATTCCTCCTTAAGGGGGCGTCTCAGGCATTGGGCAATAAACCCAGCCCTGTCCCTTTAAATCGAGGGGGCAGGTATTGCCTGGGGGATGGCCTCCTGGGATCACGCCGTTGGTTTCATTAATAGACACAGGCCCCAAAAGGCCCGTGTTATTAATGTGAGAAAGTTAGTTTTTTTTAAGTTTGGTAACTGGACGAGATAAATTCAAGGTGGCCTCTCTCGTCCCAATAGCCATTTCTCACACGCGTGTCTTGTCTTGGGTTTATTAAAAATAAAGGCGTTTAAAAAAGATAAAGTCTTGTGTTCGTTAATCAAGAACTAAACAACGGACAAAGACATGAAGACATCCCAAGACAAGAAAACCTAAGATAGAATATACAGATTATCAGGACCAGCAGAATACAAAACCAGCTGCTTGATATCAGATTCAGCTACTCAGATAGCAGAGGCAACGTAGAAACAGTTAAGAAAGATAGTATACGTCAATACGTCTATATCTTAAAATGAGTATGAAACACAACGAGCCCTTTAAAAAATCACATGTAAACACCATTTGTTTTACAGTCTTTAAAACGAAGAGAATTTTATAAATCAATATATCTGTTGGGTTAGTAAAATGGTAATTCTTGTGTATAGAGTGAGCGGAGGAGAGGCTCTCTGTGATTGGATATACCAATCACGTGATGAGCCCAGAAGTCTTGGCGTCTGCACTCTGGCGTCCGTAGTAACGGTTTATGAATATAAAAAAGAAGAGTCTAAATCTATACTTCTGACCAGTAGTGTTATTTCTTATTATTAATAAGACTTATTTCTATAAGTACCAAGAGGCCACGTCATAAAAACCTCTCCGAGAGGGACAGCCATAAGATACCAGATATCTTCTCCAACGCGCCGGTAAGTACCTTAAACTCAACTTTATACACAGGAAGGACTTAATATTGTTATTCATTGTTTCTTGTGCTGGTTAATAAATTGTAAGAATTAAACACAGTATTAATTCATTCATTTGTTGTTGTTAGCCTTAGAATTGAATGCTTAACTAACACAATATCTGTATCCGCCAGAATGGAGCATTTTTGCCATTTTTTTTCTCTCGTGAAGCTATGCTCTTCTTAACCTGATTTATTTCATAATTATAATTAAGAAATTTATAGAATTTTATATATATATAAATTTAGGCTCTGTTCTTGGAGGGAACTTAGAATAAGAGACGATTTACGATTATAATTTTTTTAAACAAAAGTTTAAAAGAAAGGAGACATTCTCCTACGGAAAAAAATAGATCTTGTCAACTGGTAGATTTTTCAGTTGCAGAAGATAACAGGGTGAAGATAAAGGAAAACGAAAAGATAGATAAATACTTGGACCTTGCCAGAGAATTGAAAAAGTTGTGGAATATGATGGTGAAAGTGATATCAATTGTAATTATTGCACTAGGAACGGTCCTACAAAGCTTGGGAAAAAAAAACTGGAGGAACTGGAAATCAGAGGAAAGATACAAACCATCCAGACAACAGCATTGCTGAAATAAGCTAGAATACTCAGAAGAATCATGGAGACCTGAGGAGACTTGTTGTCACTCAGGCTCCAGTGAAAGATCATCAGCTAACGTTGATGTGAAAAACTCACTCAATAATCTTAGTATAATTGATATTATGTGTTTTTATGTCTGTAACAGAAACTATATTACTAATCAAATCACAATTCCCTTAGTTATTAACGTCTAATTTTCAATGATTATATTTTTTATTTAAATTTGAATTATTAATAAAATTGTTTTCCATAAGTAATACTGTTGACCAGATCTACATACTAATAGTCTTTAAAAATCCGTTAACAAGAAGAAATAATTTACTTCCTATTTTAACTAAATAGTTAGATTAGAAAAATTGAGCAATGAAAGACGGAAGTGATGGAAGAGTAAATTTCAGTTGTTCTATTTTTCGATTAAACCCCCTCTTTTACAAATCTTTTATCTGCATTCTTATTTAGTTTCCTTAGCCTTTCTAATTTACTATGATATTGTATTACATTAAAACTTAAATACTTGCACCCGGAAGGTGCATGTATTTGCTAATAATAATAATAATAATAATAATAATAATAATAATAATAATAATAATAATAATACTGTCCTGGAGAATGAGACGCACAAAATTCTCTGGGATTTTGAGGTACAGGCCGGATCACCTAATCCCGACCAGGATACCAGACCTAGTTTTGATTGACAAGAAGAGGAAGACTTATCATCTCGTGGATTTTGCCGTCCCGGCCGATCACAGAGTGAAAAGGAAAAAGACCTTGCCAGAGAACTGAAAAAGCTGTGGAACATGAGGGTGAAGGTCGTACCAATTGTAATTGGGGCCCCTGGAAAAGAGTATGGATGAATTGGAAATCAGAGGAAGAATCGAGACAATCCAGACTACAGCATTATTGAGATCGGCTGGAATACTCAGAAGAGTCCTGGAGACCTGAAGAGATTTGCTGTCACTCAACCTCCAGTGAACCACCGGCTTCTGTAGGTATGAAAAACTCGAATGGAGTGAAATAATAATAATAATGATAATAATAATAATAATAATAATAATAATAATAATAATAATAATAATAATAATAATAATAATAATTTCAGTCCCAAAAGGATTAGAAAAGGGCTTGGAAAGTTTGGATATCAGAGGAAGGATTGAAACCATTCAGAACACCGCATTGCTACAATCTGCCAGAATACTCAGAAGAGTCCTGGAGACCTGAGGAGACTTGCTGTCACTCAGACTCCAGTGAAAGACCATCAGCTAACACTGATGTGAAAACTCAAAAGGAGTAAATAATAATATTTTCTCACCTATTATTTTTAATAGACTTTTTATGCATTGGATTATGATAGATAAAAAAAAGAGTACGTGTACGAGTTTAAGTCTACATTCGACGGTTATATTTTATTTCTATTGTGAGTAAATTTGAACCAGTTTTAATTTGATAAAATAGAAGAGACGACACGAACATTTGGATGTTTAAAAAAATAATCGATTCGACCATCAGTAGTTATTTACTAAGTTATTTCGTCTGTCACAAAAGCCTCAGGACGTATAAGAGTAAATGAATGTGAATAGTTAACCAGTCTGGTCCGTATAATCTAATTATATCTGTCTGTATGCCTCTCTCTCTGCCTCAGTCAGTTGTTTCCTACCTATCAATCTATCTATTTATCTATCTATTCATCGATTAATCAATCGATCTATCTATATATCTCAGTCTGTTCATATCTAACTATCAATGCAAGTCTTTCCATATCTATCTATCTATCATGTTCACACACTCCTCGTTTCTTTCTTCCACTCCTCCAACTCTCTTTACAAACACTCCTCCCACTCACTTTATACACACGCCATATATTATTCACTTCCGCAATTGCATGTAATTAATCAATATCTTGATTAATTCATTAAAATTAACCCTGAAGATCCTTATGCTGAAACTCGAGTATGTTAGTTCTATATACACATAATAATGGAGGCGCGTGGTCTAATGGTTAGAGTCGTAGGAAATGGACTCGTCGATCCGAATTCAATTCCTGAACCATACTGTTTACATTTCCCATGCGCTAATATCCTTGGGAAAGGTATTAATCCAATTCTACCACCATTTATAGGTAAATAGCAGGGAAGACTGGACTCTTTAACCATGGCTAAGTAACCATCTAGGAGAAGACAACTCTGAATTCAAACCTGTTAAACTCCGCTTAAGAAATTGACCTTGTGTCGCTTCCTGCTCATGCGGAGGGGTTGGTAAATATATATACATACACCGCTCTACTCACGTATTGAGCACATAATATCCGTTATGAACACTGATTTATTCGGCTAATACTTGTATTAACCATCAATATTGCAATTACCTCAATATTTTATTCTCCTTTATCATTTTCCTTTATCATATCATATCATATCATATCACTTATATATATATATATATATATATATATATATCCCAGCCCTATTGGCCTTATGTCCTTTTTATCATATATGTGCTAGAAGGTGGTGGCTGAGGGTCTTAGTTTCCTGGATATGACGTTAAACTCTATTTAGTTGTGAGGTTCAAGTTCTGGAGGTCTGGGGAATGTGGAGCACCCCTTTATCACCATTACACCCAGGTCCACTCTGATCCGTAGTCGTAGTACATGTTAGGGTCCCATCTATGGGTTAAATAGAAAAACGTGTTCAAAACAAATTGAGTACCCATGAAGAATGAATAAAATAAAAACGTTGTTGGCATGAAATGACCCAACAAGGGTTGACATGCCGTAAAACATAAACAACCAACCAACCAACCAACCAACCAACCACCTAATTTGGCATGAATTCATGAATATTTGACCATCGGAAACATTTTAACACAAATATTTTTTTTCCAAATTAAGAAAACCCTGATACATTAGATGCATTTAATAAAAAAATAGTAATCAGTGAGAAGCAATGTTGCTGCAAAATGTGCCTATTATTGCTTAGTTATTACCAAAAAATCGGACCATATGACCTTTAGACACCCATTTTTCCATCTCGTTTCATAGGGACATTTTTTCATTTACACCGTCAAAATCAGGTTATTTGTTATTTGTTAGGGCTAGGGGTTAGGATTGGGGGTTAAGGTTAGGGGTTAGTGTTATAATTTAAAAAAAACTCTAAAAATCATCTGTTAACAAACAACCGGATTTTGACGGTGTAAATGAAAAAATGTCCCAGTGAAACGAGATCAAAAAAGGGATGCCTAAAAGTCATATGGTCCAAAAATTCTGACAAAAAACAAAATGTTTACATCAATAAATCTCTTAAGCATTATTCATTAAAATATATACCTATCCATAAAATTCTTTGGAAGAGAGGGTTCTCGTGGCGGAGTTTGGAGTGCAATATCGTAGTAAGTGAGTTCGAATTGATTTTCAAACAACACTCCTAAAGTTTTGACTTCAGGATTTTTCCTTCTCCTAGATTGGTTACCTTCCCAAAACTTAACATTTCCAAATAATTCGATATTAAAATAATTTCCAACTCCTTGTTTGTTGTTGTTTGTTTATTTATTTTAACGGCATATCAACCCGTCTTGGGTTATGTCATGCCTAACGGTTAGGAAGTTATACATATCGTGTATTTATATTTATACTTTTTAGTAATTGATTTTAACAATGTGTTAGCATTATTGGGGATTATGTTGTATGGTATTGATTTGTTTCATGTCTATATTCTATGGTATAATTTTATTTCTCTCAAAAAAGAGAGAATATCCTCCATGTTGACATTTTCAAACAGATCCTTCATATTGTTTGCTTTAAAATAACGGTTTCTGATGTGAGCAAGAAACCTGCATTCCATGAATAAGTGTTTAACTGTCAAAGGTGTTTGACATGTTTCACATTGTGGTTGTTGTCCTTGTTTGAGTATATTGGAGTGCGTTAGTCTTGTATTACCAATGCGTAATCGTAATTATTCCTTTCTAGACTTCCTTAAAGTTGGTCTCCAGCCTCCCAAAGTGGGTTTGATGGGGAAGAGTTTATTGTGGATATTGTTATTCCCGTGTTGTTGCCATTTTGTATGAAGGAATCTATTCATTTTAGGTTTCAAATCAGTATATGGTTTTAAAGATTTGATCATTCTAAAAATATTAAAGTTAGAGTCCTGAATGATTTTTGTTCAAATGACCAAAACCTCTACATTCTGAATTGATAAAAACTTTTTTTCAAGCTTATTTTTAATAAAATAAGCTATTCATTATGAAATTCAATCGTTAATGAATAAAGCGGTGAAAATTTCATTAAAATTGGATAATTCCCTGATTTTTAGTAATAGTTTGAAAATTTTTTAAATTATAAAAAAATGCATTACCTCCCTTTGCGATCTTTGATCATTCATAGTTCCATGATTTCGAATAACTATGTCAACAACGAGAACATGTTAAACAGTTTTCTCATTCTTAAACTTGAAGTTTCGAATACTTTTTGTACCTATAAGCTTAAAAATAAATAATTCAAGAAAACAACATTGCAGTGCGTTAGTCTTGTTATGGTAAAAGCATTTCCAAATCAGTTTCAATGCATTTTTATATTGAATATCTTAAAATCCATACTATCAAGCAAGCGGCAATTAATCTAGCTCTAGCGGAGAGCACTCGATTGGTTTCTTTTTCAAATTTATTTCCAAGTGCTAACTGCTACGAGTAATTAACCAAAAGTCAAATTGAAAAATAATGAGAGTGTAAAATTCAGTGCATGACGTCAGCGGTGGATGACGTGTGATGCATGCGTGGAAATTGAAAAGTATAGAAATGAAAAACATCCAGAATAAGGAGACGTGTTAGTTAAACTTGAAAGTAACTGACTTCTGATTGGGCGAGCAACAGCCAACAGTGCAAAGAGAAAAAGAGTGAGTGAGAAGTATGGGAATCGGAGCTGAGTGTTTTGGAAAGGACAGACGCAAGTTGGCCTGTTCTCCGAGGCCGTTTTCAAGGATTGGTTTAATAAAGAGCTAGAAAAAACAACATCAAATCTTGTGCTCGTTAAAAAAACTAACAACGAACACAAGGTCATAAAGAACCCAAGAAACCCTAAGTAGTTTCAGACACAGAGAAGCCAGCTACAACAACAGCCCGGATCCAACATATATAGATAGCAAAATATAAGACACAACATATCCTTTTAGACGTTAGACGACCAAACCAAATCCATACAAGAAGATATCATCAAAATAGAAAACAACATATATAAGTATAAGAACTAACATAAGTACTCTTAAAATATACAACTATTCAACATACTTTCCAAGTTGGTAACGTACTACAATACTAAATTGATGAGATTAAAGAGCCAACAGCGTGAAGATAAAAGAGAAACTGAGAAGTATGAGAGTCGGGTCTGAGTGTTTTGGAGAGTACAGACGCAAGATGATGGTCTGTTCTCCGATGCCATTTAGTTGGGTTCATTTAATAAAGAGCTCGAAAACAAACTAACAAGAAGTCTTGTGTTCGTTAATAAAAACTAACAACGAACACAAGGACAGAAAGAACCCAAGAACACCCAAGTAGTTCCCGACCATAGAACAGCCAGCTACAATATCAACCCGGACAAAGATAGAGAAATAGCTGAATAGAAGAGACAACATATCCAATTAGACGTTAGACGACCCAACCAGATTTATACAAGAATATATCATCAAAATAGAAGACGACATATATATAATGACTAACATAACTACTCCTTAAATAAATGACCATGCAACATACTTTACTTGTTGGTAACGTACAACAATTCTAAATTGATAACATAATGATTATTAAAATACACTTGGCTATTTCCTAATTGAGTAACATGAAATTACAGGGTGACCCAGAAAAAACAGAACCCAAATTATTTATTTTCCCATTAAACTAACCCTAAACCCCAACCCTAACCCTAACCCTAACCCTAATCCCTTACCCTAACCCTAATCTAAACCCTAAACCCTAATCCTACCCCCTAGTTAAAATTAACAGTTTTATTACAAAATTTGTGGGATCTGTTTTTCTGGGTCACCCTGTAATATCATGTTACTCAACTAGGGGGGGTAGGGCTAGGTTAGGGTTTAGGGTTAGGGTTAGGGTTAGTGTTGGGGTTTAAGGTTAGTTAATGGGAAAATAAATAAATAATTTGGGTTCTGTTTTTTCTGTCACCCTGCAATATCATGTTACTCAACAAGGGGGGTTAGGGCTTGGGTTAGGGTTTAGGGTTTAGGGTTAGGGTTAGGGTTAGGGACGGGGTTTAAGGTTAGTTTAATGGGAAAATAAATAGATAATTTGGGTTCTCTTTTTTTTCTGGGTCACCCTGTAATATCATGTTACTCAACTAGGAAATAACCACACACTTCTTCTAAATTGATAACTATGTTACAAAATAGCGAACTCTTTCTTTAATGTGTGGCAAATTTTACACAAGTTTTCACTTAATGTCACTAAAATATAAAACTGACGATGGATTAAATTAAACTTTTAGTTGGAACGTAAGGTGCGTGCCGTAATAAAAATCAATCAAACCGTCACCTGACTTTTCGATATGCTGAATAAACCTATCAACAATAGAACGTTTACGTCCAGATATCGGAAGGAAATAATCGATTGGAGATGAATATGATATTTTCTTCTGGAAGTTAGAAAATAAGGAATTTTCAGGGAACAAAGCATCTACAATTATGAGATTTTATTAATATTATAAATATTGACAAAAGGGTGTATCGACTCATTACTCCATGTGCCTCTAACTTGTAGCTGAATTCTTTACGGGTCATTTAATACGAAATCAAGTAATTTTTATAGATAAAGGACTCACATTGCTCAAAGTACCTGCTGTTAATTAAGTAATCACCCAATTAAGTATTGAATTGGCTCATCACTGCTTAACTTCAGTGAGCTAGCGAGAACCGCTTAATTTAGTTGGTCCCAACCTTTTATTGTACTCAAGTCGGAACCTGACTTTCCTCCACAAAAAAACTTTGGTTTGGTTTGGTTTGGTTTACGGCATATCGATCTCGGTGGGTCATTTAATGCCGACAAGGTTTTGAAATAAATGTATTCTTGATGAATACTCAATATTTTATGAACACATTTTTCTATTTAACCCATAGATGGGACCCTAACAGGTACTACCACTCCGGACTAGAGTGTATCAGGTAGAAATGGGGATGATAGGGTGCTTCACATTCCCCAAACCTCCAAAACTGGAACCTCACCATCAGATAGAATTCTTTGTTTTTAATGGTATATCAACCTTTGTGGGTTATTTCATGCCAAAGCCATCCTTGTAGAAGAACAGCAGTGGTATTATTTGAACTCGTCTTACCATGTCCATTTTCTATGACAGCAACCGCTACACCACGCGCCTTAAGGACTCACCGGCGTGGCTTTTAAGTGTTGAAGGAGTTAGTAGTGCATATTGAATAATGATATTCACTGAAGTTTTACAAAGTTCACAGAAACTTTTATTTTCTATGATTTTCTTTTACAGTTTTCTTTTTTGCCGATATTAGACTGGAATTTTCATGTTCTAAGAATTCGAAGATATTGTCTTACACAACAAAGGCCGCCCAAAAATCGCTGCCGGCTAAAAAGAGACATTTTAACGTTTCAAGTTACATTAAATATCCACATTTCCTTGTGAATAACAAAGTTTCTATCGAGTTTCTGCGAAAGTTGAAAATAATTTGTTTTAAGTCAGTTCACATTCGATAAACTGGATTTCCGACTAAGTTTCTAAAATTAGGAAAAAGAGGGAGAAGAATTAGATATATTATATATATATATACAGAGAGAGAGACAGAGAGAGAGAAGAGAGAGAGAGAGAGAGAGAGAGAGAGAGAGGTGGGGGAGTGAAGAGAGGGGGAGTAAGAGAGAGAGAGAGAGAGTGAGTGAGTGAGAGAGAGGGAGGGAGTGAGATAAATGACAGGAACAGAGAGATTCTGATACACACAAAGAGATAGAATAAGAGAGGGAGTGAAAGTGAGTATTAGATAGGAACAGAAAGCTGAAATAATAGAGGGGAATGTACCGAGAGAGAGAGAGAGAGAGAGAGAGAGAGAGAGGGAGAGAGAGAGGGGGGTAGGGAAGAAATAGAGAGAGAGAGAGAGAGAGAGAAAGTTGAAAGTAGTGACAGAGGGAAACTTGAAGTAGGAGAGAGAGAGAGAGAGAAGAGAGAGAGAAAGAGAAGAGAAAGTAGAGAGAGAGAGAGAGAGAGAGAGAGAGAGGGGAGAGAGAGAGAGGGAGATAAATTACTGGATTAGAGAGAAACAATATGTGGAGAGAGAGAGTTGAAAGTAGTGACAGAGGGAAACTTGAAGTAGGAGATAGAAAGGACCAGAGAAACAGAGAGAAAAGCATAATAGAGAGAGAGAGAGAGAGAGAGAGAGAGAGAGAGAGAGAGAGAGTTTAAGATAGGAACGGAAAGTGTGAAAAAGTTGAAATAATAGAGACAAAGTGAATGTCCTGAAAGAGAGAGAGAGGGAGAGAGAGAGAGAGAGAGAGAGAGAGAGAGAGAGAAGAGAGAGAGAGAGAGATTCTAAGATAGAAACAGAAAGAGTGAGAAAGTTGAAATAAGAGAGAAACAAAAATGAATGTCTTGAGAGAGAGAGAGAGAGAGATGAATAACAGGAACAGAGAGAAACATTATAAGGAGACGCTGATAGATACATAGAGATACAATGAGAGACAGCAAAAGAAAGAGAGAGAGAGAGAGAGAGAGAGAGAGAGAGAGAGTGAGATTCTTAGAAACAGAAAGAGTGAGAATGTTGAAATAAGAGAGAGACAAAAATGAATGTCTTGAGAGAGAGAGAGAGAGAGAGAGAGAGAGAGAGAGAGAAACGAAGAGAAATAGAGATAAAAGAAGACGGGTTGAAGAGAACGTGGGAGTGCGAAAAGGATGAAGAAAGAATGAAGAGAAAGAAAGAGAATACTAATATGAAAGAGAAAATGAATTTGAGAAAATGAAAGTGAAAGTGAAGAGGGAGTGAAAGATCAAGAAAGAAAAAGAAAAGAGAGAAGAATGGAACAAAACAGGGGAGTAGAAGACAGCAGAGAAAGAATGAGGATGAAGAAATCGAAGACTCATAGGTAAATTTCATGACAAATCATCCAGAAAAAAAAGTAAAATTGTCACCCACTCCCTTCAATTTTTCTGATTTTTTATGTTAATGTTAGACAATCCCCAAAATTTGAACTCCCAATTCCAAAAATTGGCGGATTTATGTCGATATTTAGCTCTTCATCTTCATCATCAAAGGAAATCCGTGCTGTCAGCCTACATTGATACTGATGATAGTAATGGTTCAAATCATGTCAAATCCCAGAAAAAATAGTAAAATTGTCACGCACTCCCTTCAATTTTTCTGATTTTTTTT
>CM042148.1:15024873-15027373 GCA_023376005.1 Doryteuthis pealeii
ATATATATAATATATATATATATATATATAAATATACCAAAGCGTGTTGGTAGATCCTTGCGGAGAGAAAAAAACCCGGCAGAGAGTTGATTGTAAAAATATACTACCAAACATCAACCAGAAGAAAAAAATTTTGAAAAAAAGAAAAGACCAAGATATTCGTACAACAAAAAAATAATCTATTGGTACAGTATTGGCCAAAGAAAAACAATTTATATGATATATATGTATATAAGATATATATATATTCATATAACCGCTAGAGAAGCTAATTTGTAAAAAGTGCTCATACCAAGTAGTAATAAGGATAAT
This sequence comes from Doryteuthis pealeii, assembly GCA_023376005.1. Taxonomy (NCBI): domain Eukaryota; kingdom Metazoa; phylum Mollusca; class Cephalopoda; order Myopsida; family Loliginidae; genus Doryteuthis; species Doryteuthis pealeii. The sequence continues at coordinate 15,025,186 of CM042148.1, forward strand.
CTACTGAGTCAGACGAACCTACTATTAGTTTCGCATAAAGCTCTTCAGGGCTAAATCTGATTTATAATATATATATATATATATATATATATATAATAATATAACATATATATGTATAATATAATATATGTTACATATATATATATATATATATATATAATATATATATATATATATATATATATATATATATTATATATATAAACACTTTCTGTCATTTTCAAAGGAACCGTTTCGTTTTACCTGATGAATGCTTTCAGCAAGAAACCGCTGGTTGTAATACCGTTCCAAATAATAAATAAAAGCAAAAATTTTATTTGTTACTTCATTGAACTATATATATATATACATATATATATTATATATATATATTGTGTTGTGTGTTGTGTGTGTGTGGTGTGGTGTGTATATATGTGTGTATGTGTGTGTGTGTGCGTGTGCGTGCGTGTGTGTATGTAGATAAAGATACATAGAGAGATATAACGTAAGTTAGGTTGACATATATGTATATATGTACTTACACACACACACACGCACACAACACACACATATATATATATATATATATATATATATATATATATATATATGTATATATATTATATATTATATTATATAGGTAACACGGATGTTATATTTATAAGTAAACAGTGCTCATTATCGGTAATAGAGCATTTTACCTAAGTTAAGTTAGCGTGGTCATGGTCCCAACAGCATCGACTGTTTATCGCATGTGCGATCTTCAGACCACTTGGGTTTGAAATCGTACTGGCGAAAATTATCTGTAACAGGTGCTGTTGACTCCATGTCCTCCCAACCTTAAGATATATATATATATATATATATATATATATATATATATATATATATATATATATATATATATATATATATATATATATATGGGAATTCAAAGTAATATATATATATAATATTGGAAACGGTGTGAATCTATCGTCCAACCACGTCCCAGATAGAAGACAACGAGTATAGGAGAAGGAAAATATACTTCGCTTGAAAAATGGAATTGTAACACATTTTGCACGTGGTGGAGGAATTAGGTAAATACATATAAACTTTACTATATATATATATATATGTGTGTGTGTGTGTGTGTGTATGTGTATATATAATTATACACATATATATATATTCTTATATGTATATATACATTTATGTATATATAGTTTTTTATAGATATATAATCAGCGAAAAATTTACTGGTGACGTAGCATTTCCACTTGTTGAATGAGCATTATAGTTTTGTATCCAAGATTATTCAATTGGTCTGTTATCGATCCGTGGTAAATGCTCATGCCTAATGAGTTTTAAGAGTATGGGTCTCTGTTATTATGAGTACATATATATATATATATATATATATATATATATATATATATATATATTATCAAACCCCTCCGCATATATATATATATATATATATATATATATATATTATATTATTATTATTATTATTATTATTATTATTATTATTATTATACTAAAGCTGAGATTTTCAACTTTCTTTTCCTAAAGGATTTTTTCTATTCATGTTAGGGACACAATATTCATACTTAGATATTACTTGGTTTATATAATAAATAAATTATATGTGTAATATTATTTTGCTTTTTTACTGATGCTCATTATGTTACTACTTTTCGACTTAGACAAAAAATTGACCTTAAATAATCAATTTAATAAATCTTAGTTCGTTTTTAAAAATGAAAAGCAGATGATATTTTGGCAGATCCTACTCTTTTCCCTAATCATCTAGCGAGAGCTTAATGGGTGACCCAACGGGTCACGTTGTCAAGTATATATATATATATTTATATATATATGATTATTAGTTTTAAATATTGTTTTAGATATTGTAGTATCAACAGATATTTTTACTTGATATATATGTATGTATATAAGGTGCGTCAAAAACTATCGAATTTTTTGTACTTTTTGCCACCTTGTATTCTGAGAAAAAAACCGTTCCATTCATTTTTATTTTCTATCTTGGTAAGTACAGTGTGTGTGTGTGTGTGTGTGTGTGTGTGTGTATTCAAACAAATTTGGTTAAAGATAAGTTGATTGAATTTTTTAGTATTTCCTTTCAATTTTGCTAAAAAGAAAATTTGAATGTTATCATCATGAAAGTAATTAATGATTTGTCAAAGATAACCTTAAAAACAAA
>CM042148.1:15029873-15057373 GCA_023376005.1 Doryteuthis pealeii
TTGTTTTACCTTTTTTTTTAATTCTAGAATTCATCCTTGACGACTGTCTGATTGATTATTTGTTGTTTTTTGTTTTACGGCATATCAACCTTGGTGGATCATTTAATGCCGACTAAGTTTTTGGATTCGTAGCAATAGTTTGTTAAGAAAGCAAATTAATAAATATATATATATATATATATATATATATATATATATATATATAAGATAACTCTAATGAGTCAGACGAACCTACTATTAGTTTCGCTTAATGCTCTTCAGGGCTAAGATCTTAGCCCAAGAGCATTAAGCGAAACTAATAGTAGGTTCGTCTGACTCATTAGAGTTATCTTTATTATTTGCTCTACTTAGGTATTGAGCACTCTTACTATTAGCTATTTCCTAGCGGTTATATGAATATATATATATCTTATATACATATATATACATATAAATCTTTTTCTTTTGGCCAAATACTGACCAATAATTATTTTTTTGTACGACTATCTTGCTTTTCTTTTTTCAAAAATTTTTTCTCCCCGTTGATGTTTGTAGTATATTTTTACAATCAAACTATTTGCTGTTTTTTTCTCACCGCAAGGATTTACCAACACGTTTGGTATATTATATATATATATATATATATATATATATATATTATATGAAAGTACGCAAACAGTTTGTTTGATATGACTATGCCGACAATTTTTTGGGAGAATATGTGCTGAATTGATGTCATAATTTGAAAATTAATTAGTTGATAATTAATGAATTAGGCGAATATATTTGTTTAAATGTGAAGCGTAAACAAATCGAGAAAAAGTCATTCTCTGTATGTACATTTCGGCATATTATGCCTCATCAGCAGAGTAACTCGAAGCCGCTTTGTGTGTGATTCGAACCCTAACTGCCTGGCTGACAGTCGGAGATTCTAACCGTTACACTAGCTAGGCGCGTGGGCTAGTGGTTAGAGTCGTGGAAAATGGACTCGTCGATTGAGTTCAATTCCTAGATGAAGCTGTTGGCATTTCACATAGTGCTAATACCCTTGGGAAAGGTATGAATCCATATATTCTCCCTCCAGCTATGGGTTAAATAGTAGGGCAGACTGGGCCCTTCAGCCTTGGGTAGGTAACCAGTCTAGGAGAGGGATAACTCTGAATTCAAAATTCCTGAGGTCGGTCGTTGATTGGGTTTGTGGCAACCCTTGATGCACCAATTCTTTCCTATTGACTGTGCCGAAAAGTGTGGATGGTCCAACACAAGCCTTCATCACTAAAAACAAATCACTGTGTGGACGTTCATTGTATGTATGAACACTCATACGTCGAAATCGACGGGAGGATCCATCATATATATATTTACCAACCCCTTCGCACGAGCAGGATGTGACACGTCAATTTCTTAAGCGGAGTTCAACAGGTTTGAATTCAGAGTTTTTCCTTGTCCAAGACCGGTTGCCTAACCAAGGTTAAAGAGCCCAGTCTGCCCTACTATTTATGCATAGCTGGAGGGATAGTAAGATTCATGCCTTTCCAAGGGGTATTAGCGCAAAGTGAAATGCAATTACCGCATCCAGGATTTGAACTCGGGGTGATGAGTCCATTTCCTATGACCATTACACCACACGCTTCCCAAATGTATATATGTATAGATTTAAATTATGTTTAAATAACTCATATCCCACGTCTTTTAGAAAATCCGGTTGTTTCATTTTCGTGAAAATTTTCAGATTACTTGTTGTAGTATTTTTTTATTTTCATTTTATTTTATTTTTTGTTTTTACCTTTATTCTAAGATTCATCCTCGAAGACTGTTTGATTGTTTGTTTGTTTTGTTACGGCATATCAATCCTCGTGGGTCATTAATACCGACTAAGTTTTATCGTAGCAAAAGTTTGTTAAAAAGCAAATGTATATATGTATACAGTTTAACTATTGTTCAATTACTCATATTTTTAGTACAATCCCACTCCTTTTAGAAAATGTAAAATCCTGGATAGTTTTATTTTCGTGACAAAGTTTGTGTTTTTTCAAATTACTTGTTTGATAGTATTTTGTTCGCACTAGCTCAAAGTCTACACACTTTAGCAGTATATGTTCAACTGTACATCTCTCTTGGCATGTAGTGCATATTGGGGATTCTGTGCCCTTTAGTAAATGATGATGGGTGATGTAGGTGTGGCCTATGTGAAGGCTGGTCAGCACAACCTGTTCTCTTCTATTTTTTGTTGTATTTTAAGTTCCATTTTCCAATGGTAGGTTTCATATTTTGAAGTTTGTTATTACTGAGTGCATTCCAATGACTGAAGGTTGAATAATTTTTAAGTCAACCTCGAAAAAAAGTGTAAATACTTTTATACCCGTTTCGGCCGCAACGTTATGAGACTTTCTTTATTCCTTTGTTTAGTCCCACAAGTACTTTTCAGTTTGTTGAGTTCTAGTTATAATATTCTATTCGTTTCGTTTAAAATAACAATCTTTTCTGTTTTAAATATTGAAATTGCTAAATTCTCTAACCAATTTCTAGGTGATTTTGCGAAAACGAGGATTTTAGTAGACGATCTTTGATGCTATTTCCTTAGACAATGGTGCAAGTAAAGATCTACTTTTTGTATCTCTTCCTCTGAGTACATATTTAGTCAGTTAGGGAAACTCTTCGGTAGGAATTTGGTGGGTCACTCCTTTCTCTTGTCCTAGTATAAATAGAGTGATGAAGAGCGATAGCAGGCTCTGTGAATTTGGAATTCTACCAGTGTCCAGGAGTAGATGCCCAGAGTAATTTGGCGGAGATATCCAAAAGATAGTTCAGTACTTGAACTCAACACTTTCAGCCCCGCGGCTGTCCTACGAGGGCCAACCGATTCCATGGGTGCTCTTTTATAGGTTACCACTTCTTCTAAAATAACATCACTAAATAACGTCTCTGTGCGCAGAAGACAAGAACAGAGATAAGAATGTGTCCTTGTAAACGCTCACATTATATAATAACAGAGAAAGGAATTTATTTATTGTGCTCCTCTGTCGTCTCATGCAGGCTAGCAAATAAATTGTTGAATTAAAGGATAATATAAATTCTTTCGGTCTGTTCGCTTCGTTACGTCCTTCCTTAGTATTTATTATGTTATTAGTCCACCTAACAACAATAATAAAGATACCACTTCCAAACCCCCAGTATACTTGTTAGGTACGTGGCCGTGAAGCGTGGCTCCGGGGGTTTCCACTAACCTGCTTCCTTAAGCCTATCTGGCCGCGCCTGCCTTGGCCACGTTGTAAAAGAAGCTTAAAGTAAATAAGCTAAGTAAACTCGCTGCCCCCTTCACTGTTGGTTATGTATATTCGCTCTCACGTTAGTGTCAAAGGTGATATTATACTCCTTGTTCTGTCGCCACCGAAGGCCTGCAGGTTCATTTGTGTGTTATGTTGTAATGTACTCTAGATAAGCATGCGCAGTGTATTTAATGTTTAAGCAATTTCATACAAGACAGATTCATGCAGCAAACTGCCTAGTGATTGGACACTTAGAGTTTGGTTGCCATTCGATCGGTTCGCTCCGGCGAGTCTATAAGCTCAGCAACGTGGGCATGTTAACGACACGCCTTATGATGTCAAATTCTTCAACAACTACTTAAAGCAAACCAAGCAAAACTTGACACCGTCCCATTCCGGAGCAACTTATTAGAAGTTATAATTTGATTAAAAAGTGAAATTAATTTCAACACTAAACACAGGAACTAATATTTGACTATCAATTGAGTATCACTTTTAATTTAACCAATTGAGAAATATAACCTAAAAAAGATTAAAAGTAGAAATACTATGGGAAGATATATTAACATAAATAAATGGGGGAGGGGGTTAAACCAAAATCTTAATGCACTTGCATACTTCCAATCTGATCGCATCCTCAAAACGCTGAGGGTTGAACTTCGCTCTTACTAAGCTAACATCGCCATTGGGATAAACGCTTTGGCGGCGTTCTTTGTAGCGTTGTCCTTGTAACTCTTCGAACAGGGTGGAGTGGTATCGTGGCTTCTCCTTTTATTGTTTGATGATGCCCGCTAGGTTGTTCGACGATGTATTTAATATGAACGACAAGAGTATTAGGAGAAACAGCATTATCGCTACTTCTTTTGAATGGTTTCAAGCAACCTTACGCCAAGGCGCACAAGTGGGGTACGGATTCTATCCAATACTCTTCTGTGTGGGTATTCCGCCCGGTTCGGCTTAGCTTTACTGTAAGTTCCAGGCCTCAGCAGCACCCACTGGAGCTACCTCCTAGTCTCCATAGTAATGATAACTCCTTTCATGTTATGACGGCTCTGTATCCCGTTCTCATGAACCTGTGTCCCACTCCTCTCTAATTCTCGTCGTAATGCTCTGTTTACGGACTATTTTATGAACGTTGTATTTACTGTTATTCACATTGTAGCTGTGATTAATTAAATGGATTTCGTCTATTGAACCTTCGTTCGAGTTATTCTCTAGTACCTTCAAATGTTTTATGCTTCGAACCTTTAAACCCCATCCCTTCTTTAGTCAGTCGTTAATACCTATATACCTGCGGAAAGCCTCTATTGAATCGGCAATTTATTTCCTCGGCCCCAGCTGTTTCGATGGACGTATAGTGAGTAGGACAGATTAGGCTGTTTAATATTTTTTGGGTTTGTGTAAAATGTTCTTTGGCAGCGGTTCTTGTTGAGAAAAGAGAAAACTTGTTAATGCCGTCACAGCCTCGCTTGGTCTCCCGGGTATTTATCTTCCTATTGGAACGGCTTAATATGAAAATGCAACTTGTTTGCATTTTAATTTGCCATTCAGTTTTTTCATACTTGTAATTTTGTTGTTTTTGCGCTCCGGGGCGAACCATGCTCAAATTTCTTTATTTTGTGAACTTTGAACTTCGGACCGGCGGTTTGTTGCTTGGTCTACAAAAATTTACATTTAGGGGGGGAGTTACTATTGTTGGGATTTCCTCTTCCTTCATTGGCGCTGCGAAGAAGTTATCTTCTCACCGCTATGGGTTGAGCGACTTGTCTCCTCACCAGGGGGCTATAGTATTTAAGCGGCTGAATTCAAAACACGCTATCTCCGTCACTTTATTAAAGCTACATACGTTCTCAGTACAGAGCACATGGGTTAAGAGGCATTGTGCAGGCGAAAGAAAAAAAAAAACACCTTACTACAGTAGAGGGCTTAGTCACTCCAAAAACGCTTAGGGCATTAACCCCCTGCCCTGGGGGCCTTCCGCACACCAGGCTAAATCAACTAACCGTAAGTTGATTCTGTAATGGTACGCGCACTCCTCCCAGTCCTTTCTACTCTACTGCTTGTATGTGTATGTACTATGTATTTTATTGTTATTGTACTTGTCATATTTCTGTGGGCTGTTTTTACTATTATAGAATGTTTTTGTCCCATCACCAGCTGTCGGAGTCGTCATGTTCATATTATTTAACTTTGAACGCTTACATGTTCTTGTTAACTCCGCTTAAAAAATGGGCCTCTGCTTGTCATCTATCTTTCGGCGTGTAGGGATGTAGGAATAAATAGATAATAAACTTCTTTTATTCTTCGACTTAGGAAATACCTGAAGAAGACGGCGAGGAGCATAGGGTCGGCGATTAGAATAAACAAAAGATAACAGCATTTAAGTTGGATGAAGGCAATGAAGATGAACGACAATACGTCAACGGCGAATATTACGGTACATACTCAAACTCTCTTCTTTGCTCTTTAATACATTCCTTAGCGAGGAATTTATATAACTACCTGTCTCTGATGTAGTTTTGTTTGGAGATAACGTTTCCTCAATATGCTTTCCTATAACTAGGAATAGGCTTAGTGATTAGGGAACAAAGTTAGGAATTAACTATTAGAGACATAATAGAAAGAAAGAAGAGTTTAGAAAGTAAGAAAGAAAGAAAAAAAGAAGAAAGAAGAAGGAAAAGAAAGAAGAGTAAGAGAGTTTAAACTGCAGGCCCTCACTATTTAGGACAAAGGAAATTCTAGTGTTTCAAGGAAGATGAAACACGAATACGAAAGAAAGCAATATAGCACATAATAGAACAGTCAAAAAGAAAACAGAAAAAGATTTATGCAGTCAATATCAGGGAAAAAGAGTGAAGAAGAAGAAGAATATTAGAAGAAGAAAGAAGAAAGAAATAAATGAAAGAAATAAGTTTTAACTAGCGGCTCTCACTATTTATGGACACTAGGAAACCTTTCATAAGACTGTTGCAAGAAGATAAACAAAGAGAAAGAAAGAATAGTAGGCTTGAATAGACCAGTGTTAAAAGAAAGAAACAGAAAGAAAAGAAAAGAAAGCAAAGAGAACGAAAGAAAGAAAAGTAAAGTATTAGAAGTTTAGATAGGCAGACCTCACAATATGGTAAGGAGTAAAGGAAAAAGGAAGTGTTTTTTAGAGAGAATAAGACAGAAAAGAAGAAAAGAGAAGAAAGAAATAAGCAATGAAAAGATAGTTCAGTTAATAATTTGCAAGAAAGAAAGTAAAGGACGTAATAAAATTCTCGGGGTGGCCTAAAGGTCAGTATTCAGCCAATCTAGCGAGGGAGTCTATTTTACCCTTTTTCAATTAGCGCTAGACCTAAGGAGAATTGCTTTTTGCGCTTCTGAGGTGGAGCGCCATCACTTACACTATACGCCTCCTCACTTTTAACGTGTCATCAGATTCTGTCCTGTACTAACCTTCACGTAACCTGAGTTGACGAGGGCCGGTATCAATAAACAGGAACCCTTTTAGGTTTCTAAGCCGAACGCTCTACCGACTGAGCTCTACCGGCTTAAAAGGAAAGTAATAGTTAAGTAAAGTCGTCGGGGTGGCCTAAAGTCGGTATCAGGCAATCAGGAAGGGAGTCTATACGCGCTTTTCACTAGTGCTAGACCAAGGAGATTGTTTTTGGCGTCCAGGTGTGGGCGCCACACCTACCATCAGCTCCACTTTAACCGCACAGATCCCTGTGCTACTCATACCGCTAGTGCGAGGCCGGTATCGAACTTAGGAACTTTTGGTTTCAGCCGAACGCTCTACACGATGAGCTAACCCGAGCCCTAAAAGGAAGTAATAGAAAGCACTAAATGGATAGCAAATGCAAGAAGAAAAGAAAGAAAGAAAAAAAAGAAAAAAAGAAAGAAGAAAAAGAAAGAAAGAAAGCGGAGAGAAAGCTTTAAAGAAAAAGAAAAAGAAGAAAAGCAAGAAAGAAACAGATACAAAATTCAAAATCGTTTATTCAGCTGAAGCTCGTATAGGGTGAAACGTCATAATGAATATACTATTCTATCGAATGTTTTCATGTTTTATTTCTTTCCAATATATTTCAATGAGCTCGAAGAATCTTAATAACAAGAAACTAACAATATATATGTTAATTCACATCTATATTAATAATGGAGATTCGGCTTCCGTTTTTGCTCTGTAACAAAACTACGTCACTGCTTACGTCCATTACCCAAATCGTCCATAACATAAGAATAAATACACTCAAAATTTGAACATCGGCCACATTAGACAGTCCTCATTGTTTTTTAAAACAAGTTTTAATAAATACATGATGGTATTATATATCTATATATAGTTGGTTTTATCTAATACATATTTAAAGTTAACATTTCAAATTGTTTTATTTTTTTAATCTTTAATGAATTGATGATTTTCTTACTACTAGGGTACAAAGCTCTGCTGACATTGAATTTTTTAACTCCCCCTCACGGCAATATGTTTCAAAATTTATATTTTACATCGCCCGAGGGTGTTTTTTTATTTTGCTGAGTATCTATTTCATCTATACATTGAGTAAAATATAAGAGAATGAGAGAAAATCAAAATAGTTAGTATAATTCGGCACGAGTATTGAAACTCCGGCCTTCTAGCTGAAGAGGCGACGTTCAAGCTCGGCAGGCGAATATACTATACATTTTTGTCTGAGTTTTGTCTTTCATTCCTTATATTTTACCTCATTCTGTCGGATTCATTCCAACCCCTTTTTTTCATCTATACATATGTAAAGGACAGTTGTGTGTATATGTATGTCCGGAGGAAACTTCAAAGATAAAACAATTAACGACAAAGTAAATATATATACACATTAAATATCACCAGGGCTTGGTTTTTTAGCAAAAATAATAGAGATTTGATTTATATTCGTGAAGATAATTAAAAAATAAAATTAAAATGATAACAGCATGGATTTTTTTTTCATTTAATATTTTAGATAGTAGACATTAACATTTCTTTGCAGAGTAGCTGGATCAATGCAAGGTCTATTTCTTTTTACATAGGGATTTAAATGGGACATCCCACGAGAATTCAACTCATGATTCAGTAATAATGGATCTGCGGGACTAACTTTAAACATCCCTTCTACCCAGGCGACGCCGGGTAGCCGCTGCTAGTCAGATATAGAAGAGAAATAAAAGTATGAGAACTAATTTAATGAGGTGTTTATACGTTTACAAACAGAGCTACGGGGCCAGATAGTTTAACTGCTTCTCGGATAAAGATAGGGTGTGGATTTTATTAAAACATTATACTCTACTGGTCTCTATCAATTTTCCTTTATAAAAGGATGTGCGCTCGGTCATTGTATAAACAAATATACAGACAGACAGACATTTAGACATATAGAAGCTTTCTTTTATAAAGATAGATTATGACGTTTCACTCCGTTACGAACTTCGTCATATAATTGTTACACTTCACGAGAAGACAAAAATTATGAACAGACCTGTAGCTATGAATTTGAATTAAGGTCTGTTGATTTAGAGTCAAGGAGTCCCCATGGAAAATTACCGGTGACTGTTAATAACTCTTGACCCCTTAGAGAGGTGCGCGATTTGGGTGCCATGACAGACACGTGATATAGTTTTAGTCAAAGTTATTCAGTTTTGATCCGATTTTGAAGGAGAGAGGCGTATTGTTGGCTCTCCCCGGTCCAGTCTCATCCTTGCGGTGGTATCAATTATAGGCTAATAAAACTTGATCATGTAAAACCAAGTCTAGTAGTTTGTTAAATAATTACGACAATGGCCTGCTCATCCCAGCAGAGAATCAGCAAGGAAGAAAATCAACCCAGCATATAGAAGTCAGCCCAAGGAAAAATGGCGGCCAGACAAGATAGCAGGAATCAGTCAACAAGCAGAAATAAATCAAGCAAGTAAGATCTACCAGTCGAATCTAAATATATATGTCTGTCTGTCTGTCTTTCTTTCTTTCTTTCTTTCTTTTTCTCTCTCTCTCTCCCTTTCTCTCTCTCTCTCTCTCTCTCTCTGTATGTATGTATGTATGTATGTCTCTTCCTTTCTCTCTCCTTCTCTTTTCTCTCTCTCTCTCTCTCTCTCTCTCTCTCTCTCTGTTTGTATGTCTGTTTGCCTGTCTCTTTTTTTTTCTCTCTCTCTCTCTCTTCTCTCTCTCTCTCTGTTTGTATGTCTCTCTGTCTGTCTGTCTCTCTATTATATACCCATGAGCTTCGGCTTGTGGGTGGGCCCACGTTAAAACGAGGCCTTGCGCCCAGTCCATACAAGTGGGGTATGCGACAAATATACTCTCTCTCTCTCTATTATATACCTGAGTATGTCAGAAGGGTATACACGGCTATACAACATAAAGATTTGGAAAATATTTTTTGCCCAAAAACTATCTGATGAAGACCATACAGAGTGAAACGTCATATATAAAAACATAAACACTACAGAAAGTTGATTTTCGCGTCTCATTTCTATTCTATTTGTCAGATATTTTACCTATATATTCATTCATACTTATCGCATTATAATGGAGATTGTGCGTCTGTCTGTAACCGAAACTATTATCCCTATCGACGTCACAATTTTCTTCAGTTAATTACGTCACATTCTCCCAGGTTTTATCTATATTTAAATTTCAATTATCTAGAGAAATGTTTTAAATTATTAATACTGTTGGCCTTATCAATATAATGATTACATACAATTGCATTTATATATACAACCAGATAGCGGAGAGTCCCCCTGGCGCAGTGGCAAACGTGCTGGACTGCGGTAAGCGAGTTCAAACTCCAGTCTCACTATTACATCCACTTTCGGACTAATACCCTTGGGAAAGGGGTAAAAATTGTAAATAGTCGTCAAAATTAAAACGGAAAAAATTGGCTAGGGCATAGATTTTAATAAATTTAATCATTATTAAGGACGCGATTTATGTTATTTTTAACTTAAATTTTAACCGTTAGTTGTGTTTAAGGGAAAAAATAGATAAAATAAAACAGATGAATGATAAGACTAGTCAGAATTAATAAACGTGTACAAACAAAAAAACCTTCTTTATATTTCAATATTACAGGCAACGCGTGCTTTTCTTAAGTGTAGATGACCAAAAGTGTAATAATCCGTGTTTTTTATGTTATTAAATTCTCGGAAAATATTTATCTCCCTTAAAAATTATTTCTCTTGCGGCCCTCTGTAGGAAAATAACGTCCAATGAAAAACGGTTAAAAACATAACTAACGGTTCAAATTTTAAGTAAAAAATAACATAAATCGTGTTCTTAGTAATAATTAAATTCATTAAAATCTATGCTCAAGCCAAATTTTTCCGTCTTAATTTTGACGACGATTTGCAATTTTAACCGGGAAAGGTATGAACCTCATCATTTCCAAGCCATGGGTTAAATAGTACAACTACTGTTCTTCTTCATGAATAGGCTTAGCATTAAATAACCCACGAAGGTTGCTACGGCATTAAGAAACCAAAGAAAAAAACCGAACAACCAAATAGCAGTTTAGAGTTTGAACGGGAAAGCTAATTTGCATATTGATCTTAAAAAGTCAATTTGAATAAATATTTGCTTGGTTTTATTGATTTCCGATTCTTTATATAATCATCTTAACTGAATTTATATTTTCTAAATATCCCGAGAACATTTTCATATTTACATTTACTAGCAAATATATGCACCCTCCGGGTGCAAGTATTTAAGTTTTAATGTAATAAAATATTGTATTAAATTAGAAAGGCTAATGAAACTAAATAAGAATACAGATAAAAAAGATTTGAAACAGAGGGAGTATAATAAAAGATTTGAAACAGAGGGAGTATAATAAAAAATGGAACAACTGAAACTTACTCTTCCATCACTCTCGTCTTTCATTGTTATTTTTTCTAATTTAAGTATTTAGTTACAAGAGGAAGTAAAGAATAAAATGACAGTTATTTTATCTTGTTAATGGATTTCATTTAAGATTCATTGAAGAGATTTTTGCTTATATTCATTAAAATAAAACCAAACAGTTAGAAATCAATAATACTAAGCACATATTTATTAAATTCGATTTTTTAATATTAATATGCAAATTAGCCTTCCCATTCATACTGTAAACTGCTATTTTCTTGTATATATAAATATAATTGCATGTTGTCAGTATGTAGACATAGTATTAATAATGTAAGACAATTTTATTAATAATTGAGGTTTAGATAAAAATAAAATCATGGAGAATGTGATGTCAATAACTAAGAGAATTTTGACTTGAGTAGGAATATAGTTTCGGTTACAGACAGAAAAATACACAATCTCCATTATAATAAGATATCACCAGTGCTACCTTGACTTACAAGTTTAATTCTCTCTGCTTGTAACTCATTTTTCTCGCATATCAAATCATTTTTCCCATTGAAATTTAACGAAATGCCACGTCTAATGTTAGTGGGGGGGGATCGGGGTTTGATCACCTCTGATAGGGTCAGCATGGCAAGGCAAGTCTCATGTTGGAAGACCCGAAACTTCCCAATGACCCATGCAGATTACATCACTGACGACAACCACCAGCGCCTCAAATGTTGGAGCGTATATTTAAAGTAAAAATTAATAAAAATAAAATAAAAAATAGCACTGTGTTGCATAAAAACAATAAAACAGAATGTAACGAATTTTGTGTTGTAATGTATTTTAATGTTTATATTTTTATAAATAATGTTTTTCTTTGTCGTAATAAATTTTGAAACTTAAATGTTATTAGTGAACTTATTAACATAAGCGTATCTGAAGCTCGCTAGTATTTCAAATTTTAGCTCTCAACACAAAGCAAAAATCAACCGAGTGTCAGCTCGTAAGAAGGAAAACTCGTAAATTGGACCATCGTAAGTCAAAGACCGAATATATATATATACAATATATATATATATATATATATATATATATATATATATACAAGCTGTGACAAAAAGTATCAAGATTTTTTGTACTTTTTGACACATCTTGTATTATGAAAAAAAAACAACGTTCCATTTATTGTTCATTTCTATGTTGGTAAATACAGCTTCAATCTCGATACTTTTATGACACACCTTATATATATATATATATATATATATATATATGGTGGGGAAGTAAAAAATTGGTGAACTCGTAAGTCAAGGTACCATTGTATCTTAAAAACATTTTTATATCTACTTTTATATCGATTCCCATTTTCTATCTCGCGCAGATTTTGAGAAACGCGAAAAAAACAAAAAAAAAACACAAAAAAAAAACTAGAAATAAGGCTGCCTTCTTTGTATTATTTAAATTTTTCGGGTTGTTTTCCTCATCTTTATTGTTATATACTCAACGTTTCGGCCGATGTACCCTCCGACCTTCTTCAGCTGTTTCTTGTCGAACTCGGAAACCTTTTCGTCAAAATTAAGAAACGAGAACTTTCATATGGTAATCGGGAACATTCACAGAATTTCGAACCGGATTATTTAATCCATTCGGATAAACTGTTCTCATTCTGCTCTAAGTAGACATGGCACAACAGATATAAGGATTGAGTTAATGTTTTTGTAAGTGACAGTCACCTGTAGGTTCCAGGTTCAATCCTGACTACGGGCGAAAATATAGAATACTTAACGTAGCTTAACACATATACCCGGATTTTGTTGTCTGTTGACATCCTTCTGTCTGCAAAAGACGATGGTATTGTCCAATTTTTAGAATTATTTTTGATCTACGTAGTCTGGGTGGGTTGTTTTGGCGGATTTGCTGTTGCCCACGAAGGAGATCCTTTTTCCCACTGCCGCTGTGGTCCAAAGGAAATGAAAGAAACCAATGCAGTTCGGCAATGGTAGTGTCGCAGGGGTTGCTGTTTAGCACTGAAATTCAACGTTACTCGACCTTAGGGACTTCGGCTCTGGATTTGTTATCGGGGTTTACTCCCCTATAACCCTTTTATTGTTAACGGAATGAGAACAATCTACCTCAATGGATTAGATAAACAGTTCGGTTCGAAGTTCCAAGAAGGCTCCCAATTCCGATATGTAGGCTCCCGAGTTCGACAAGAAGGTCCCTTACTTCGACGAGATGGTTCCCAAGTTCGAAAAAAAAACAAACCCTGAACAATAAAAATGAAGACAACATAATAATAATTATCATTACTTGCAAAATAAAAAAACTCCTCCGGGCGATGTAAAAATAGACTTTGGAAACATATTGCCTGAGGGGTGGGAGTTCAAAATTCAATGTCAGCGAGTTTGTACCCTAAGTAAGTAAAATCATCAAATTCATTAAAGAATTAAAAAATAAAACAATTTGAAATGTAAACTTTAAATATGTATTAAAATAAAACAAACTATATATAGATATATAATACCAGTCATGTATTTATTAAAACTTGTTTTAAAAAACAATGAGGACTGTCTAATGCTGCATGTTCAAACTTTGAGTGTATTTATTCTTTGTTATGACGATTTTGGGTAATGTGACGTAAGCAGTGATGTAGTTTTGTTACAGACAAAAAACGGAAGCGAATCTCCATTATTAATAGATTACTGATCAATGATATTGTATTATTATCAAAACAAAAATAATCAGTTAAAACAATATATATGGGTAACAATACTTTTGGACCTCCCTGTAAACTGTGATAAAAGGTGGGTGGACTGGTGACTTACCGGGGAGTGGTTGGTTCGGTCGTGGAAATCTTTGACGGAATGTGAGTACTAAAAATGCGAGGCTGGGAAGGGACAAATTTATAATCTCCTGACGGAAGTTGGTGGGGTGAGGTAGTTAAACAATACCTATGAATAGGCTGCCATCCCATTTCAGCTTTATTCTAATTTCTTCTGCAGAAACGACTGTTACCAGTTTCTGAAAAGTTACATCTTTTTATTGATTTTAGTTCTTATACTGCTCTGCTGGTAAGCATTTGAGCACTTTCTGATTTGCGTTATTTTTGTGGTTGCTGTTATCAGTTTTATTTGTTTTCTTAGGTTTGGTTTGGTTTGGTTTGTTTTACGGCATATCAACCTCGGTGGATCATTTAATGCCGACAAAGTTTTGAAAAAAATTCATTCTTAATGGATACTCATTTTTTTTATAAACACTTTTTTTTCTATTTAATCCATAGATGGGACCCTAACAGGTACTACCAATCCAGGTCCGAGTTGACCCGAAAGCAATGGGTATGAAAGTGTGCTCCACATTCCCCAGACCTCCAGAACTGGAGTTTCAGTAAATTTACACCGTATTTATCTGGCCCAAGGCAGGAGAGGGTCGCTGAAGAAGTATATATTTCAGCAACCCTGACACATCGACCAGCTCTACCTTGGTCACCAGAGTCGATACTTCTTTTTTCAACGATGCAATTTCCTTAAGTCTAGGCATAAAATAATCCTAGGTGAGTTGAAATGCCATTAAAATACATGAATCCTTTGAATTACCGACCAGCTCTACCTTGGTCACCAGAGTCGATACTTCTTTTTTCAACAATGCAATTTCCTTAAGTCTAGGCATAAAATAATCCTAGGTGAGTTGAAATGCCGTTAAAATACATGAATCCTTTGAATTACTTATTTATCTGACTTCCAGTTAGAATAATCCAACAAAAGTTGACATTCCGTAAAACAAACCAGGCAACCTTTTCATAGAACCTGAAAACTCGCTCAAGGCACACAACATTTTTCCAAACAGCGGCGAAGTTTGGTCAGGCTGTTTCGACATTTAAACATAGCTGCAGGGCATTCAGTGTGATGGCATCTCAGCAGTTTGCAATTACCACAGTGTACGCAATGGGATGAAATGAGGGGGCATAGAGTGAACCTCTCTCTCTCTCTCTCTCTTAGAGAGAAATGTAAATAAATCCGACTTCAACCAGATATAGAAATGCGAGAAAACAAAATATTCAGAGGTTGTATTCTTTATTTGATAGTATTCATTGTTAGTTTTTTTGGGTTTTTTTTTTTTCATCAAGCCAACTTCAGGGTGATTTGTAGTTGTTAAAATGCTTCATCGGAAAAATATTTTCATATGAAAAAAATTAAACGAAAAAAATAATTCTTAGCGTTAATACCGTTCCATTTCAAAATATAGTGATCTCTCCGCCCCCCTCTCTCTCTCTCTCTCTCTCTCTCTCTCCGAGAAAGAAATGTAAATAAATCCGACATCAACCAGATATAGAAATGCGAGAAAACAAAATATTCAGAGGTTGTATTCCTTATTTTATAATATACATTTTTCGGGTTTTTTCTTCATCAGGCCATCTTCAGGGTGATTTGTAGTTGTTAAAATGCTTCATCCGAAAAATATTTTCAAATGAAAAAAAAAAATGAGACGAAAAAAAAATTCTTAGCGTTAATACCGTTCCATTTCAAAATATAGTGATCTCTCTCTCTCTCCTCTCCTCTCTCTCTCTCTCTCTCTCTCTCTCTCTCTCTCTCTCTTAGAAAGAAGTGTAAATAAATCCGACTTCAACCAGATATAGAAATGCAAGAAAACAAAATAATCAAAATAATCTTATAGTATTCATTGTTAGATTTTTTTTTTTTTTTTTTTCATCAAGCCATCTTCAGGGTGATTTGCAGTTGTTAAAATGCTTCATCGGAAAAATATTTTCAAATGAAAAAAATGAAACGAAAAAGAATTCTTAGCGTTAATACCTTTCCATTTCAAAATATAGTAATCTCTCTCTCTCTCTCTCTCTCTCTCTCTCTCTCTCTTCTCTCTCTCTCTCTCTCTCTCTGTGTCAGAGAAAAATGTAGATAAATCCGACTATATATAAATATAAAACTACGAGAAAACAAAATATTCTGAAATATTTTTTTATATATGATAATATGCCAATGTTTTGGGTTTTTATTAAGCCATCTTCAAGGCGATTTATAGCAGATGTTAAAATGCTTCACACGAAAAATATTTTCAAATGAAAAAAAAAAAATGAAACGAACAAAATGAAAATTAATAGAATTCAATTACAATAAATGACAAATGTTGTATTCAAATGTTTTTCATTTCTATTTTTAAAAAGTATAACGTTTTTATTATAGATTTTGTTTAAATCAAAAATTTATAAGAATTATAATCTTTTTTAATATGTCTATGTATGTAATGTATTTTGAAAAAGAAATCTTCCAAAATGTATATCTTTAAAAATTATTTTATATTAAACAAAATCAATTTGTCTGATTTTTTTAGATGAGGTTTAATCATTATATTATTCTGATTTTTCGGCCTGTTGAGCTCTTCTTTATTCTTATATTTACACAATTTCGGTCGATGTGTGCTTTGGCCTTCTTCAGGTATTTTTTGTCGAACTCGATTGTTACCATTGGTTTTAAAATAGCCTTCTAGCCACTTATCATTAGGACCACGTACCTGTGAAAAAATATTACAACGATTTTTAATTCAGTTATATATATATATATATATATATATATATATATATATATGTGCAACTGAATTAAGCCGAGCAGGATATATAGATATGAACAAGCCGAAATAAGGAGATAGATAGATAGATAGATAGATAGATAGATGGATAGAAAATGGTGTTGGAAATGGTGCATTGTCTTTTAAAAGGCTTGAATCCACTCCTTCCGACATTATTTTCTATAACATGCATAAAAGCTCTATTCCATCAATAACATTCACCTAAATAAGTCAAGTGACAAAAGTTTTTAACGCATTTTTTATAATTCACGCTACATAAATCACGTTACATAAATAATAATAATAATAATAATAATAATAATAATAATAATAATAATAATAATAATAATAATCTGGGATTTTAAGATGAAGACGGATCACTCTATCCCAGCCAGTAGACCAGAGCAAGTGTTGATTAACAAAAAATGAAAAAAAAAATAGCACGTGTCAACTAGTGAACTTTTCGGTTTCAGCAGAACACAAGGTGAAGCTGAAAACAAAAAAAAACAAAAACAAACAAACAAAAAAACACGAAAAGATGGATAAATACCTGGACCTTGCCAGAGAATTGAAAAAGCTGTGGAATATGAGGGTGAAAGGGATACCAATTGTAGTTGGTGCACTTGGAACGGTCCCAAAAAGCTTGGAAAAAAGACAGGAGGATCTGGAAATCAGAGGAAGAATTGAGACCATCCAGACTATTGCATTGCCACAATCGGCTAGAATATTCAGAAGAGTCCAGGAGACATGAGAAGACTTGTTGTTCCTTAGACTCCAGTGCAAGACCATCGGCTAACGCTGGTGTGAAAAACTCACAAGGAGTGAAATAAATAATAATAATAATAATAATAATAATAATAAAATGAAAAAAAATGGACAAATATCTGGACCTTGCCAGAGAACGGAAAAAGTTATGGAATATGAAAGTGAAAGGGATAGCAATTGTGGTTGGTGCACTTGGAACGGTCCCAAAAGTATTGGAAAAGGGTTTGGAAAGTTTGGATATCAGAGGAAGGATTGAAACCATTCAGAACACTGCACTGCTGCAATCTGCCAGAATACTCAGAAGAGTCCTGGAGACCTGAGGAGACTTGCTGTTACTCAGACTCCAGTGAGAGACCATCAACTAATGCTGATGTGAAAACTCAAAAGGAGTAAAATAATAATAATAATAATAATAATAATAATAATAATAATAATAATGTGCTGTCCTCGGTTCAGCTGTGTAGACACACATGCTAGCCACACACACGGTTACACATTGATAGGATAGTACCCATTTTAGATTGTCTAAAGTAAACGACA
Organism: Doryteuthis pealeii; assembly: GCA_023376005.1. NCBI lineage: Eukaryota > Metazoa > Mollusca > Cephalopoda > Myopsida > Loliginidae > Doryteuthis > Doryteuthis pealeii. Next base: position 15,047,832 of record CM042148.1, read on the forward strand.
GGGCGTCTTTTTTTTTGGGGGGGGGGGGTAAAAATAAATACAATATAGATTAGTATAAAAAAAAGAAATGAGAATTTTCCTTCCCACACTGAAACTCGCAAAAAATGATCAGTCTGCTTGATGGCGTTTTCATTTCTTTCACTCTTCATCGTTGTCTGTCTGTCTGTCGCTTTTTGTCTTATGAAATACTCTCTTAATACTAATGTCAGACTTGGACGGCAAAGACGCAAAAACGGAAGTGATGGAAGACGTTTATGAAATTAGTCATAATTGTTAGGGGGCTCTCTCCCCTTTCCTTCAAAAAATGATCGACTTAATTAAAATGCGACGATATCCATTCAGCTACCCCCAACACCACCTCTTTTTTTTTTCTTCGCTTCTTTTTTTTTTTTTTTCTTTTTTTTCTGAATCAATCAAGAGGCCCGATTTCGCCATAAGCTTCTAAACGTACCCTTCGGCTGAATGGAGGAAAAAGAGAACGACGGCCATTTTTTTTTGTATGTTTTTTTTTTCATTTTCTTTTTCAGAACTGAAGTGAAAACAAGCTCCTCATATTTTTTGAAAACTTTTTTTTTTTTTATCATCTCCCTTTAATTCTATTTATTTCATTATTTATTTATTCTTTTGTTTTGACGCCAAAGAAACGTAATTGGTAAAGGGTGTTTTTTTTTAAAAAAAAGATCCAAAGCCGAATATTTCCTTGCTTTTCTTAAGAAAACAAAAACGAAAAATCCCCTTTCATATTATTATTATTATTATTATTATTATTATTATTATTATTCATGCATTCGCATGTTCACACCAGATGTTTTGCGGTTAAGTCTGGGATTAAGTGACAGCAAGTCTCTTAAGAAGAACTAAGAACGCAAGGCCGGGAAAGGACAACATTTATAATCACCTGACGGAAGTTGGGGGGGGGGTAGTTAAACAACACCTATAAATAGGCTTCCCTCTCCTTTTCGCTTTATTCTAATTTCTTCTGCAGAAACGACTGTCACCAGTTTCAGAAAAGTTACATCTTCTTAATTGGTTTTAGTTCTTATACTGCTCTGCTGGTCAGCATTTGAGCACTTTCTGATTTGCGTTATTTTTGTGGTTGCTGTTATCAGTTTTATTTGTTTTCTTAGGTTTGGTTTGGTTTGTTTTACGGCATATCAACCTCGGTGGATCATTTAATGCCGACAAAGTTTTGAAATAAATTCATTCTTAATGGATACTCAATTTTTTTTATAAACACTTTTTTTCTATTTAACCTATAGATGGGACCCTAACAGGTACTACCAATCCAGGTCCGAGTTGACCCGAAAGCAATGGGTATGAAAGAGTGCTCCACATTCCCCAGACCTCTAGAACTGGAACTTTACCATCAGATAGAGTTTAACGTCATTCTCAGGACATGAAGACCATCGGCCACTGCCTTCTTGTACATATATGATTAAAAGGGTTGGAACTTTCCATAGGGTTGAGGCAATCATATAGGTTCTAGAGCTTGACCTGACCAGCCGATTGATCAGAGGGGGGAGGGACCTCTGCGAACACCAAAGTAAGGGTCTAAGTGTGTTTTATAAGACTTTCTTGAACATCTCCACTTTTTTCTCAGATCTTCTTTTAAAAAGTAAATCTATGAAAGAACATATGCAAAGAACATATACACCAATAATATATTATAATTACGGATATTATGTAACTGTCTGTCTGTAACCGAAACAACGTCTTCACTGACGTCATAATTTTTTTAGTTATCTAAGTTATATTCTCAATGATTATGAAATCATCATTATTTAATCTTAATTAACATCTCATTTATTAATGATGATATCTATATGTCTAGCTGAGTTAGATTTGCCGCAAAACTGCTCATATTATTAATGCTTTTAAAATTCTGAAATATGTGTAATATTCTCAAAGAAATAAAGATTCACATAGTATATGGGCGGTATATTTTGCATAATGATTTTAACAAAACTGGGTTTAATAAATAATTATCAGCTGTTATTGATTTCAAATACTATCATGTTATTCTTAAGCGTATTAAAAGCAATCCTATACATAATTTTATATAGAAATCAATTAGAATAACATTAAAATAAGTGTAATATTTTTATAGTCGTATTTATTTAGTTTCGTTAGTCGTTCTAATTTCATATAATATCTTATTATATTAAAAACTTAAATACTTGCGCCTATGGGTGCATACTTTTGCAAGTTATCTATGCATATATAAAGGACAGTTGTGTGTATATGTATGTCCGGAGGAAACGTCGAAAATAAAACCAATTAACGACAAATTAAATATATATACACACATTAAATATCACCAGGGCTTGGTTTTTGAGCAAAAATTATTGAGATTTAATTTATATTCGTGAAGATAATTAAAAAATAAAATTTAAATGATAACAGCATGGATTTTTTTCTTCATTTAATATTTTAGATAGTAGACATTAACATTTCTTTTCAGAGTAGCTGGATCAATGCAAGGTCTATTTTTTTTTACATCGGGATTTAAATGGGGCATCCCACGAGAATTCAACTCATGATTCAGTAATAATGGATCCGCGGGACTAACTTAAAAAATCCCCCTCTACCCAGGCGACGCTGGGTAGCCGCTGCTAGTATCTATCTACAAATCAAATTCTGTTATCCGATAGTTCTCAATAATGCAATCTTAGATTCTTTTTCTTTCCATTATTTCTGAAATCCTCCAGATTAATCAACTGTTTTTAATTTGATTTGGCTATTTGTTCCAAAAATGTATTATATTAGCAAAAAATCCAATTGGTTAAGAGACTTGTTTTTTTTAAAATCTGCCTTGACAGTAAACCGCCCTGTTGGTGGGATATAGAATACGCTGACTACACCTCTGCAGAAGGTAAGACCCCAATGATGCAATGTTGGCCGTGGGTGGGGACACATGATTCTTAAAGACGGAGTGGCTGCGCAGTCCATAACTTAAAGAGCCCCCCTCCGATCAATCGGCTGGTCACGTCAAGCCCTAACACCTAAATTATTGTCCCAAACTTATTTCCTTTATGGCAATCGCCCAACCCTTTTTATCATGTATGTTCTAGAACGTGGTGGCTGAGGGTCTTAATGTCCTGGGTATGACGTTAAACGGCATCTAATGGTGAAGTTTCAATTTTGGAGTTCTGGAGAGTGTGGAGTACCCCTTCATCGCCATTACAACCAATTCCACTCTGGATCAGTGCGGTAGTACCTGTTAGGGTTAAATAGATGAAAAAAATGATTATAATTTTTTTTAAAGAAATTAAATTTTTTCTAAAGTTTGGAAATAAATTATATACCCAACAAAATTAATAATACAAAATGTCTTCAGCATGAAATAACCCAACAAGGGTTGACATGCCATAAAATCCAACCTATCAACCAGCCAACCAAAATTTCTGGAATTCTAGTAAGAATTAACATTTATTTATACCATTTTTTATAACTTACCAAATGACCACCGTTATTTGTGTCATACAAATCCAGTCGATATTGCCATTCCCTTGGGGTCGATTGAGGATGGTGTGATTGACCTGTGCACAAGCGTGTCATTTTCTGGCTTCCAAGTGCTACAATCATCTCAGCGTAAACCAAGTGGCCCAGAGATAAAGGTCAAGTGGGGTCAAGTCTAGGCTTGGCGGGGGCCTCTCATATTTCCTCATCCTTTTTTTTATTCAGTGCCATATCAGGGTCATCTATATTTGATATGTACCGTAACTGAGATTTGAAGGTTTGCCATCTATAAGTAAAGTAGAATAGGCGGGGTGGCCTATTGTCGGTAACGGCCGGAACGCGAGGGAGTCTATCCCATTTTCACTAGCGCTAGACCAGGAACGTTAGTATTGTGTCTGAGGTCGAACGCCACATCTGTAATCAGTTCTCCACTTTACCACACAGAAATTGTGCTATTCATTCGCTGAGTTGGTGAGCGACGGTATCGAACCCGGAACCTTGTTGGTGGATGTTCTACTGATTGAGCTAAAACGACCTTTTTGCTACCTATAATTAATGACGATTGATTTTAATGTCAACCCAAACATTCATATTTACATTTTTTCTGCATTTATTTCTCTGAATGTTTGAGATTAGGCGTGAGTATTATCTGCGTTATTCGGACTATTGACAAGAAGGTTCCCGAGTCCGACAAGAAATACCTGAAGAAGGCCGGAGGGCATATCGTCCGAAACGTTGTACAGATAATAATGAAGATGGGGACAATAGTCCGAATAACGCAGATGATACTTTTCTGTATTTGTTTCTTAAAACCTTTTTTTCTCGGTGTTAGGTCTAATCTATGGGTCAAATATATATTTTTGAAATTATTCGTATTTGATAGTGTTATGATTTTTATGGTCATTTTTAGGCTTCAAGTGAGAGCACTTTACAGTGGAGATCCCTTGTGGTTAACAGAGCCTGATCATTTATGAAGAAACCATTAGTTGTTCCGCGGTGACCCTTAGTGTGATGTAAAATCCTTGCACTGAGTAAAGTCTTTGGTTGCAGATACGTTCGTCAATGTCAAATACGTGCAAATTAACGGCTTTCAAGATCGGCGATTAAATAGTTAACTAACCACGTATTCGAGCTGTTGATTGGCTGACTTTTAAGTTTAAGTGGTGGACCTCAGCACACCTTATATTACAAAATATTCCAACAGATAGGACCAATCGAATACAAATGATTTTTTAAACAGATCTATTTAACCCTCAGATGGGACCCTAACAAGTATTCCCACTCCGGGTCAGATTGAACCTGGGAGTAATAGCAATGAATGGGTACTCTACATTCACCAGATTTCAGAACTAGAGTCTCACTATCAGGTGCAGTTTAATGTCCTACACTGGACACCACTTTGGGGAGGGGTCTTATGCCTCTGCTGGGGATACAGTTGCCTATTCTAAGCCCCGCGACTGGCTGATCTCCTAGTCATTTGTCTCTTTTGCGATTCCATGACTATGAAAATCTTTCAGTCTTGAGCCTTCATTCATTCTCAAGGGGACCCATTACAAGAGGATAGATCAGCGACCTTCCGTTTAAAGATATGGGCCCTCGGATATCTCCAGAGTAAGTAATCACAAACGGGTAGATCTGAGACCAGCGTTTAAAGAAAAGAGCCTTCAGATATCCCGAGACCAGGGATCACCAAACTTTTTTCACGGTGAATCGGATAATTGAAATAATAACGAGCGCGGGCCACATTATTATTATGTTCAATACTTGCTAGCCAGAATGAAAGCTCTGGAAAAAAAAAGATGTAAAACAAAATATTTCTTTCCATGTTATATTCATGAATGAGTGGCATAAGATGCATAAAAACAAATTTAACCAACATATTTATTTTCAAAACATTATCAAAGAATGTAACATAAGCAGAAAGGTTTTGTGAGATTTGTGAAACTGAAGTTTGCCTTTCAAGATATTGTCAATGTCTGTTTTGGAATTGTTACATACAATCAAGAGAAACGCTTTCAAATGTTTATCAGTCAAATTCCGTTGGATGGGTTGATTCCGTAGTCAAGTTCATGGGGATTTAATAAGCTTAACATGATATTTATATTTAAATAGTATCAGAACGTCTCGTGTTCCGTACGTTTTGACAAACAAATTCAAGTACCGCCGACTGGCCTGATAAAATGTCTTTGCGGGCCGGATCCAGCCCTCGTGCAGTAGTTTGGTGACCCCTGTCCTAGAAAAAGGAACCACAAAGGGATATATCTGGATATCACCATGCAAATTTTGGATCTAGTTGGACTACTAATATCAAATAATTTAACAAAAAAAAGACATCAATGACATTGGGATTTACAGAGATGATGGTTTGATGTTGGTAAAGAATTCATCAGGATATAAAGGCGACTGGATTAGAAAATACATATTTAGAACATTGAATGACATGGGATTATTGGTTGATATCCAATCGATCATTCAGATCGTAAATTTCTTGGATATTACATTCAACCACATAACCGATAACTTTAAACCATTTATGAAACCTGACACAAATCCTATATAAATAAACCCCAAATCTAACCACCAGCTTTCAATAATTAAGAAAATACCATACTCAATAGAATGTAGACTAAGCAGGAATTCATCAAATGAGCAAATTTTCTATAGCACTAGAGATGTATATAATAAAGCATTACATTATAGCGGATACACAAAAATGTCAATCACAAACACGTAATATTCACCATTTCATATAATGATGATAACTGAAATGGTATAGATCCTGCTCAACGAAATACCTTCCATTCGATCAACGCAATTTTGAGTCTGGGGTAATATAGAATAAGATTGTTTTCGGGAATTAACATAAGCATTATTTACGGAATAATCTTTTATAGGTACTCGCAAATATATGCACACTCCGGGTACAAGTATTTAAGTTTTAATGTAATAGAATATTATATCAAATTAGAAAGGCTAATGAAACTAAATAAGAATGCAAATAAAAAGATTTGTTACCGAGGGAGGTATAATAAAAAAAAAACATAGAACAACTGAAGCTTACTCTTCAATCACTCTCGTCTTTCATTGCTAAATTTTCCTAATCTTAAGTATTTAGTTAAAATAGGAAGTGAAGAATAAAATTACAGTTATTTCTTTTTGTTAATGGATTTCTTTTAAAATTTATCACTGAGATGTTTTCTTATATTCATTAAGATAAAACCAATCAATTAGAAATCAATAATACTAAACACATATTTATTAAAATAACATTTTTAATATCAATATGCAAATTAGCCTTCCCGTCCACACTGTAAATAGCTATTTTGTTGTATATATAAATACAATTGCATGTTATTAGTACGTAGATAAGCCCGCCCTCGTGGTGGGGGTCCAGTGGCTTCGGCCCTGGATCTTTACAAGTTAATAGCGTCGATCCCAGGGGGCTATCCCCCCAGTCAATACCTGCCCCCTTGATTTAAAGGGACAGGGCTGGGTTTATTGTCCAGCGCCTGGGGTGCCCCCTTGAGGGGGGAATGCCGTGGGGATCGACGCAATTTTTTGTGCCTACCACCCATGAGCTTCAGCTTGTGGGTGGGCCCACATAAAAATGTCCTTGTGTCACGCCCTCATAAGTGGGATGAGAGGCAAATACCTGTAGATATGGCCAACAGTATTAATAATGTAAAACAATTTTATTAATAATTGAGATTTAAATAAGAATAACATAATGGATAATGAGACGTTAATAACTAAGGGAATTGTGACTTGGGTAGTAATATAGTTTCGGTTACTTCAATTTAATATATATCTTATTACATTAAAACTTAAATACTTTCACCCTGAGGGTGCATATATTTGCTGGTTCAAATAAAATCCTATTACAATTGTAATATGAGTCCTTCTGCTTAATTGTCATGAACTAATGATCAATTTTTGTAGTATGGTTGGGTGTGGTATGTCTAGGATCACATTGGCGGGAAAGACTAATAGAATCACAGAAAGTAAATTCATAGATCCTTATTGAGCGCGCTAAAATGATGGCCTTGTGTCAAACTAACATAAAACTTGTAAAGTTTATGGATCTTCAGTAGAACAAAGTTAGTAAGCTAGTCAAGCAGACTATATTTAATGTAGTCGATTGGTTGGTTAGCTAGTTGGTTGGTTGGTTGTCATTTTATGCTGAAGATATTTTTCTTTTATTCACTACTGTTAGTTGGTTGGTTGGTTTATTAATTTTAACGGCATATCAACTTGTCCAGGGTTATATCATGCCTAGCGGCTGGGGTGTTATACAATATTGTGCATTCATATATATACTTTTAGTAATTGGTTTTAACAATGTGTTAGCATTATTGGGGATTATATTGTATGGCATTGATTTGTTTCATGTCTATATTCTATGGTATAATTTTATTTCCCTCAAAAAGGAGAAAATATCCCCAATGTTAACATTTTCAAATAGATCCTTCATATTGTTTGCTTTAATATAATGGTTTCTGATGGGAGCAAAAAATCTGCATTCCATCAATAAGTGTTTAACTGTCAGGGGTGTTTGACATGTTTCACATTGTGGTTGTTGTTCTTGTTTGAGTATATAAGAGTGTGTTAGTTTTGTATGACCAATGCATAATCGGGACATAATGACTTGTTCCTGTTAGGTATTCAATTTTTTAAAACACATTTTTAAGATTCATTCAGCCATTTGATCGGAGTGGGCCTCTCCAACCACCCGTCTGTCCCAGGTAATTGCCAGAGTGAAGTATTGAAAGTAAAGGACTGCTCAGCCACCGGGATTCCATCCTTAAGCATCACAACTCACTACTGACGACGAACAGGTGGCTCCATTGATGGGGGTTATACTCCTCTGCAGAGGTGAAGTCTGGGTATCCTACAGCTACAGCCAAAGCCGACAGGGCTTATTTTATGTAGTGTGTTTGACACTAACTTGCTGCTCGATCATTGTGGCCTTAGGTCAGACTACCTTTAAAATTCTGTAACGTATAGTGCTATGGATACATATTTTCTTTAATTTTATGTTTGAAGTGGTTTTGATTAAATAACATTACCCTGATGACGTTATTTTCCGAATTATAGAGAATTATACCGGCCCTCGCCAACTCAGCGTATGAGTAGCAAAGGCATCTGTACGGTAAAGTGAAGAGCTGAAGGTAAGTATGGCGTTTCACTTCAGACGCAAAAACAATTTCATTGGTCTAACGCTAGGGAAAATGGGGACAAACTCCCTCGCTGTTTGGCTGATACCAACATTAGGCCACCCTGTCAACATTATTTTATTTTATTCTCATTACAATGAAAATCTATTTTTCATTTTTTTGTCTTCTTTTCTTTCGTTTTTTTTTTTTTTAGGCTTTCTTCTTTTTTTCCTTCTTTTTTTCCTTCGCCTCTTACTTTCTTTCCTTGTCTTTTTCTTTCTTCTTTCGTTTATTTCTTTATTTTTCTTTCTTCTTTTCTTTGTTTTTAATTATTCACATTTTCCTTACTTCATTCATCATTTTTCTACTTCGTTTTTCTTCATTTTTCTTTATCTTTTCTTTTTTTTTTTTTCTTTCTTTTTACTTTCTTCTTTTTCATTTTTATTTTCCTTTCCTTATTTTTACTCTCTCTCTCTCTCTCTCTCTCTCTCTCTCTCTCTCTCTCTCTCTCACCCCCCTGCCTCGCTCTCTCTGGCAGAGCATAGCGAAAATATGAAAATAATCAAATTTTGAACTCTTAAAATCCGTTACTTGAAGTTATATATATATATATATATATATATATATATATATATATATATATATATATATATATAAGTGTATTTAGGCAGAATTTTTTCTTTTAACATGTTGTGTTAAACTTACTGACGTTTTTAAAAACGAGACACCTGAAACATTCCATCAGTTTCACACCTGAAGATGGCAGATAGACATGCCGAAAGCGCTCATGCAGAAACCTTTGGTGGATTGCTACACCAGTTCCACCCTGACATTAAAAAGATGGCCAGACAGAAAGGATCGAACAAAAACTCGTCCGACAAGAATCGTCAGTAGAGTTTAACACAGCATATATATATATATATATATATA
>CM042148.1:15059873-15094873 GCA_023376005.1 Doryteuthis pealeii
TTTTTCTATCTATTATTTGCATGTTATTTTAATAGTTTTCTTACAAACAGAAAACACTTCCTATCGCTTAAATTTCATTTCAAACTTCTTTTCAGTTTTATCATTCGCCTCTGATCCCAAGAAATAAAATTTAAAAAAAAAAACATAAAATATATATAAAAAAAAGGTATTACTTTGGCTTCTTTAGGATTTTTCATTTGTTTTACGCTTCATGCTTCATGCTTTTTCACGCCTCATGCGTTTTTTGAGTTTCTCCTGTTTTGTTTGACGGTTTTTCCGCCGAGTAAAAAAACACACATAAAAAAAACGACATTTCTTGTTGCTGATGTCTTCTGTCGTCTTTTTTTTTCATCAATAAGACAACAACGAATGGATGACTGCACCAAATGTGATGACGTCACCAATTTCTGTTTACTCTCCGGAGAGAGTAGGCAGCTCGCTATTGAAAAGAGCTTTAGCTGCGTTTTCGAGGGGAAGAATTGTCAAAAAGACTCTAACAATGTTCGATATATGTTTCGCTAAAAAAAAAATCAACCGAAAAGAAAAGTTGAAACGGTAACAGGAAAAAGTAAAAAAAAAAAAAAAAAAAGAGACGACGTTTTCAATGAACATTTTAAAAATATATATATACTAGAAAGAATAGTTGACGTACCCACCTCTCACTCACATCCACCCAGCGTTATTGTTAAAGCTAAATGGATTGACTGATGAGTCGGTAAACAAATGTCGATACGATAGAGAGAATTTGAACTTAAGGTTCATCCCGGAAATGAACTAAACAAAACAACTATTTTTAAAAGAAGGCAACAAAAGAAAAGGGATAATAATAATAATAATAATAATAATAATAATAATAATAATAATAATAATAATATAATAAAAAAGCAAGCAAATGATTTTTATAAGAAAATAATAGGCTGAATCACAGAAATCCTTTATTTTGTTTTTTACGGGTTGCCTGACTAATACAATATATCAGCAAAGATAAGGGGGTCTGTAATGTTCATTTGAATTTGCTACAGTGTACTTTTTAAAAAAAGGATCAGGGAGTCGGAGTTGATTGGATTACGGATAATGCATTCAGTCTGGGTGAGTTTATTATAAAACTGAAGCAGACAAATTACATTGCAGATGCGTTTTGATCGAAAATGCTGAGTGTTTTGTGGTGCTTGACAGGCAAGATTTTTGGAGCGCATCATGAGATAATTCACGGGTGAGGAGGTTTTCACAAAGACAAGAAATAAAGACAAGAGGAGGAGAAAGAAAGAAAGAAAGAAAGAAAGAAAGGGAAAGAAAGAATGAAAGAAAGTAAATAATTTTTGGGGGAATTGATTATAGACAAGAGAAAGAGAAAGACAAAACGTTTTTTGAATAGAAAAAGAAAGAAAGATTAAAGAAAGAAAGAAGAAAGAAGAGAAGAGAGAGAAATAATGTGAGTAGGGATGAATAAAACAAAAAAAATTTAAATAAAAAAAAAGAATGAAGAAAGAAGAAAGAATTAGGGGGAATTGAATATGACAAGGAGAGAGAAAGCGATTTTTTGAAATAGAAAAAGAAAGAAAGAATTAAAATGAAAGAAGAAAGAAAGAGAGAGAAAAGAGAGAGAGGAGAGAGAGAGAGAGAGAGAGAGAAGAAATAATGTGAGTAAGGGATGAAATAAAAAAAATTTAAATAAAAAAAAAGATTGAAAGAAAGAAAGAAAGAATTAGGGGGAATTGGTATAGACAAGAGAAAGAGAAACGTTTTTTGAAATAGAAAAAGAAAGAAAGAATTAAATGAAAAAAAGAAGAAAGAAAGAAAGAAAGAAAGAGAGACAGAAAGACAGAGAGAGTGGACAGAGAAGAGACAGAGACAGAGAACAGAGAAGAGAGACAGAGAGTGATAATATGTGGGAGATGAATAAAAAAAAACTTTAAATAAAAAAAAGAAATGAAGAAAGAAGAAAATAATTAGGGGGGAATTAATGCAGGCAAGAGAAGAGAAATATTTTTTTTTTTGAAATAGAAAAAGAAAGAAAGAAAAGAATTAAAGAAAGAAGAAAGAGAGAGAGGAGAGGAGGAGAGAGAGAGAGAGAGGAGGGGGGAGAGAAGAGAGAAGGAGAGAGAGATAATGTGTGGGGAGAATAAAAAAACAAAAAAACTTTTAAATATAAAAAAAGAATGAAAGAAAGAAAGAAATAATAGGGGGAATTAATATAGACAAGAGAAAGACAAAACGTTTTTTTGAAATAGAAAAGAAGAGAATTAAGAGAAGAGAGAGAGAGAGAGAGAGAGAGAGAGAGGAGAGAGAGAGAGAGAGAGAGAGGAGAGAGAGAGAGAGAAATAATGTGAGTGGGGATGAATAAAAACAAAACAAAAATTAAATAAAAAGAATGAAAAGAAAGAAATAATTTGGGGAATTAATGCAGACAAGAGAAAGAGAACATTTTTTGAAATAGAAAAGAAAGAATTAAAGAAAGAAAGAGAAGAGAGAGAGGAAGAAGAAGAGAGAGAGAGAGAGAGAGGAAAGAAATAATGTGAGTGGGATGAATAAAAACAAAAACAAAACTTTTAAATAAAAAAAGAAAGAAAAGAAAGAAGAAATAATTAGGGGAATTAATATAGACAAGAGAAAGATAAACGTTTTTTGAAATTGAAAAAGAAAGAAAAATTAAATAAAGAATGAAAAGAGAGAGAGAGAGAGAGAGAGGAGAGAGAGAGAGAGAAGAGAGAGAGAGAACGCGAGTGGGGATAATAAAAAAAAACATTTTTTTTAAATAAAAAGAAAGAAAGAAGAAAGAAAGAAAGAAAGAAAGAAAAGAGGGGGAATTAATATAGACAAGAAAAGGGAAACGTTTTTTTTGAAATAGAAAAAAAGAAAGAATTAAAGAAAGAATGAAAGAAAAGAAAAGAAAAAGAGAAGAAGATACATATATATATATATATAATATATATATATATATATAATGTGGGTGGGAATGAATAAAAACAAAAAAAATTTAAATAATAAAAAGAATGAAAGAAAGAAAGAAAGAAAGAATTAGGGGGGAATTAATATAGACAAGAGAAAGACAAAACTTTTTTTAAATAGAAAAAGAAAGAAAGAATTAAAGAAAGAAAGAAAGAAAGAGAAAGAGAAAGAGAGAGAGATAAATAATGTGAGTGGGCATGAATGAAAAACAAAAATTTTTTAAATAAAAAAAAATGAAAGAAAGAAAGAAAGAAAAGAAGGAAGTAAGGAAGAGGAGGAAGAATTTTAAAATAGAAAAAAAAAGAAAGATCAGAATTCGCTTGAAGTTAATGAAAAGCTCAGTTGGTAGAGCTTCGGCTAGGAACCACAAGATTCCTGGTTCGATACCGCCCTCGTCAACTCAGCGTATGAGTAGCACAGAGATCTGTGCGGTAAAGTCAGGAGCTGGTGGCAGATTTGGTGCTCCACCTCAGACGCTAGAATAATCTCCTTGGTCTAGCGCTAGTGAAAAGCGGATATACTCCCTCCCTGTCTGGCTGATACCGATATTAGGCTACCCCGACGACTTTACTTACTTTTTACTTATTTCTATAAACAAATCATAAAAAAAACAAGATTTGGCATTAAATAACCTACTGGGATTGATATGCTATTAAAAAAAACAACCAGCTTATACATTTAGATATTTAACGCCAGAAACAACCTTAATAATAATAATAATAATAATAATAATAATAATAATAATCTATTAATAATGGAGATTCGCTTCCGGGTTTTGTCTGTAACAAAAACTACGTCACTGCTTACGTCACATTGCCCAAAATCGTCATAACATAGAATAAATACACTCAAAATTTGAACATGCCAAAAGTCGTAGAATAAATTTGATTCTATGTTATGACGATTTTATGTAATGTGATGTAAGCAGTAACGTAATTTTTGTTACAGACAAAAACCGGAAGCGAATCTCCATTATTTTAACTAAATAGTTAAATTAGAAAAAAAAAACAATAAAAAAACAATGAAAGACGTGACTGATAGAAGAGTAAGTTTCAATTGTTCTATTTTTCGATTATAAATCCTCTGTCTCAGAACTTTTTATCTGCTTACTTATTTAGTTTCATTAGCCTTTCTAATCTATTAATAATGGATATTCGCTTCCGTCACTGCTTACGTCACATTACCCAAAATCGTCATAACATAGAATAAATTTAATCTAAGATTTTTGGCATGTTCACATTTTGAGTGTATTCATTCAATAAATACACTCAAAATTTGAACATGCAGCATTAGACAGTCCTCATTGTTTTTTAAAACAAGTTTTAATAAATACATGACTGGTATTATATATCTATATATAGTTTGTTTTATTTTAATACATATTTAAAGTTTATATTTCAAATTGTTTTATCTTTTAATCCTTTAATGAATTTGCTGATTTTACTTACTTAGGGTGAAAACTCGCTGACATTGAATTTTTAACTCCCACCCCTCAGGCAATATGTTTCAAAAATCTATTTTTACATCACCCGCAGGGCATTTTTTATTTTGCTAATAATAATAATAATAATAATAATAATAATAATAATAATAATAATAATAGACGGATCACCATATCCCAACCAGGAGACTAGACCTAATGTTGATTAACACATAAAAAAAGAAAAGAGAACGTGCCAACTCGGGAACTTTGCGGTCCCAGCAGATCACAGGGTGAAGTTGAAGGAAAACGAAAAGATGGGCAAATACTTGGACCTTTCCAGAGATTTAAAAAAGCTGCGGAATATGAGGGTGAAAGTTATACCTATTGTAGTTAGTCTACTTAGAACGGTCGCCAAATGTTTAGAAAAAGACTAGAGGAACTGGAAATCAGAGGAAGGATTGAGATCATCCAGACAACAGCATTGTTGATATCGGCTAGAATACTCAGAAGAGTCCTGGAAACTGGGGGAGACTTGCTGTCACTCAGCCACCAGCGAACCACCGACTAAGGCCGGTGCTAAATGATTGCGTGAAATAATAATAATAATAATAATAATAATAATAATACAAAATAGTAAATGTAGACTTTGTGGTAATAGAGATGAGACTGTAAACCATATACTCTGCGAATGTAGCAAACTAGCACAACAAGAATACAAAACTAGACACGACTGGGTTGGGAAGGCCACTGGGAATTATGCAAAAAATTAAGACCATACAACAAAAATGTATATGCATACCAGAATCTGAGAACGAAACGATAAAATCCCCTGGGACTTTGAAATAAAACGGATCACCTTATCTAGTGTTGATAAACAAAAAAGAAAGAACTTGTCAACTGGTGGATTTTGCAGTGCCAGAAGATCACAGGGTGAAGCTAAAGGAAAATTTAAAAAATGGACAAATATCTGGACCTTGTCAGAGAACTGAAAAAGTTATGGAATATGAAAGTGAAAGTGATACCAATTGTAGTTGGTGCACTTGGAACAGTCCCAAAAGGATTGGAAAAGGGTTTGGAATGTTTGGAAATCAGAGGAAGGATTGAAACCATTCAGAACACTGCACTGCTGCAATCTGCCAGAATACTCAGAAGAGTCCTGGAGACCTGAGGAGACTCAAACTCCAGTGAAAGACCATCAGCTAACACTGATGTGAAAACTCAAAAGGAGTAAATAATAACAATAAAGGCGGTTCATCAAATCTCAGCTAGGAGACCAGACCTAGTGTTGATTAACAGGAAAAAAAATGAGAACGTGCCAACTCGTAAACTTTGCGGTCCCAGCAGATCACAGGGTGAAGTCGAAAGAAAACAAAAAGATGGACAAATACCTGGACATTGCAAAAGAATTGAAAAAGCTGCGGAATATGGGAGTGAAAGTGATACCAATTGTAGTTGGTGCATTTGGAACGGTCCCAAAAAAGAGTGGAGAACCCGGAAATCAGAGGAAAAATTGAGACCATCCCGACAACTGCATTGCTGCAATCGGCTCGAATACTCAGAAGAATCCTGGAAACCCGAGGAGACTTGTTGTCTCTCAGATTCCAGTGAAAGACCATCAGCTAATGCTGATGTGAAAACTCAAAAGGAGTAAATAATAATCTTCTTATTATAATGGAGATTGTGTGTTTTTCTGTCTGTAACCGAAACTATATCACTACTCAAGTCACAATTCCCTTAGTTATTTACATCACATTCTCAATGATTTCACTTTTATTCAAACCTTAATTATTAATAAAATTGTTTTACATTATTAATACTGTTGACAATATCTATATACTAATAATATGCAATTATATTTATATATATAACAAAATGGCTGTTTACAGGATGAACGGGAAGGCTAATTTGCATATTGATATTAAAAATGTGATTTTAATAAATATGTGCTAAGTATTATTGATTTCTAACTGTTTGGTTTTATCTTAACGAATATAAGCTAAAATCTCTTCAATGAATCTTAAATAAAATCCATTAACAAGAAAAGATAACTGTAATTTTATTCTTTACTTCCTCTTTTAACTAAATACTTAAATTAGAAAAAATAACAATGAAAGACGAGAGTGATGGAAGAGTAAATTTCAGTTGTTCTATTTTTCGATTATATCCCCCTCTGTTTCAAATCTTTTTATCTGCATTCTTATTTAGTTTCATTAGCCTTTCTAATTTAATACGATATTTTATTACATTAACACTTAAATACTTGCACCCTACGGAGGGTGTATATATTTGCTAATAATAATAATAATAATAATAATAATAATAATAATAATAATAATAATAATAGTTAAGACATAGATGGTCTTCAGATGTGTATATGAAGTAAGCTTTGAAATAAATATCAGTATATCTACTAAATTACTTTTGATACACCCTAATATAATAAACAAAAACCTCCAGCTGTGGCTCTGTATACTTGGTTACTTAATAAGTTTATTTAGTTCCAATATCAACTGGCAGTTTTCAGCAACCTCGTAATTCCATACTTGTAGAGCTTTTTTTTTTCTCGGCACAGAACATTTCTAGCTGCCTTTAGTCTTCTGGTGACTAATTTTGTTTTTCCACTTCTAAATTTCTGAGGTGAGAAGTGTTTATTCTGTACGCATCTCAGACTATTATTCTCGTCTTGGTTGTTATATTGTCAACGTTTCGGCCGCTGTAAACTCCGGCTTTCTTCAAAGTTAATAGAAATAAAACACCCAAAATGAAGATACTAGTCCAGATAGATTAACGTGTAATAATGATCATTTCTCCATCTTAGCAATTCAGAGAGAAAGTTAAAGATATACAAATAATAGAAAGAATTGATGTGATGGTAACACAAAGCATTACTTGAATAAAGAATGAAAGAAAGAAAGAAAGAAGGTAATTAAAGAGAGAAAGAAAGAAAGAAAGAAAAAAGGTATGAGAACAAAAAAAGAAAAGAAAGAAAGAAAAAAAGGTAAAAAAGAAAAAGAAAGAAAGAAAGAAAGAAAAAAGGTATGAAAAGAAAAAAAAAGAAAGAAAGAAAGAAAGAAAAAAAGAGGTATGAAAGAAAAAAAAAAGAAAAAAGAAAGAAAGAAAGAAAAGAAAGAAAGAAAGAAAGAAAGAAGGAAGGTATGAAAAGTAAAAAAGAAAGAAAGAAGGAAGGAATAAAGGTATGAAAAGAAAGAAAGAAAGAAAAAGAAAGAAAGAAGAAAAAGAAAGAAAGAAGGTATGAAAAAAATGTTATTATCACCATGCAATAGAAGCTTACATTCTTTTGAGGGTAGAACAGGTTGTTTCTAGTGATAAATATTCAAATGTATAAAACCACTTTTATCTATCTATCTATCTATCTATCTATATACCCGTTCCTCTCACTCTTTCCCACCCTGTTGTCTGGGGTAGTAGAATACACCGACTCCACCCCTACAGAGGGATAATATCCCCAATGGTTAAACAGCCACTTAGGAACTGCAAGGGTTTTTTTTTTTTTTACTAGTACCTGTATTTTCTGGGTAATCCTTAACTTCTATCGTAGTCGTAGTCTCAAATGAAGGCAAAGTTCTGAAAAAAAAATTACTGTAATAATTCTTCATGTTAATTTAAAACTTTCGCCACATGGGAGACGTTACAGTTTCAAAATCGCCCTACCCTAATACTTTTTTGTTTTGTTTACTAGGCTCGAACACCAATCTCCCGGGCACCAGTGAGAAAATCGCTGCCGAGCAGCCGGACTAGTGGCCTAGTAAATTTCGATTGAAATCTGAACTTGTGTAAGATTGGGCAGACAGAGAAGCCGAGCAAATAAATGGCATATAAACAACAAAGAAAAATGATCGTTAAATATACTTAGAGGCGATTATATAATACAGGCGGCCCGAGGGAAGGAAAACGAAGAGGAAATATACAAGACTGCTTATTTTCTGCTTTCCGCCCACAAAATGAAATAAAATCCTTAGTCAGGATATTTAAACAGGAGCAACGATAGCAAATTCCTGCTTGTAATGAAAAGATGGCGACGACGGTAGCTGGGTAGCTTTGCCTTGATTCATGGGAAATGTAAAAAAAAAAAAAAAAAAAAAAAAAGAGAAAAAAAAAAAAAATGCAAAAATAACTGATGGTCAGCTTTCACTCTAAGTAATTCAAAGTAAAAACAAAACCAAACCAAAAAAAAAAAAAAAAAATAACCAAAAAAAAAAAAAAAAACCCCACCAAACAAAAAAAGCAAATTCAGAGGCGTATAGAATTTCTGTATCGTTTGCAGGCGCAAAATTTAGGTTTAATATCTGGAATAATTTAGATATTGCCAACAATTAGTCCATACTCACGCATACCGAGAATTTCCCCCACCCGACTCCGACCATAGAACATTGTTTAGCAATCTAATATCACTCACCAATTTGCTTGTGTAGTGTGTCTGATTCTGTTGGATAGATCTAAAGAAAAGAAAAAAAAACTAGTTACAGTACTCATGCTTACGTATTATATCTGGAATCGCCTGTATTACGCACCTTCACTGGAATTGGTTGGTCTGGTCAGTGTATTTGCTACCATTTTCTTTTTCTTTTAGATGCCTCCAATTTCTAGTCAAAAACACAACGTTTATCATCGTAGGAAATATTCTTCTTCTTGTTTGTATTTTTTTCTTTTATTTGCTTTTTATTATGTTTTATACTGATATAATGAATATGTAAATACCTTGGTACCCCCTTACTATAATCTGATTGGACAGTGTCATGTATAAATAGTCGACACTGTGTTGGTCCAAGTACCTTATGCCTTACAAGCTAACTTACTCACTAGACGACACCACGACTGCTCGGAGACGGATTACTATTCAATGTACCCATTTACTTCTGCGATAATATACCAAATACGAACTTTAGAATATATCCCTTAACCCGGATATATCATATACTTTATCACTTTATTTTGGTTTCTAATAATTTTGAATTAATATTTTGATATAGCATTGATTTATTCTGTTATTATATTTTGATATAGCTATATATGGCCCCTTAGTTGTGAGGTTTCAATATTCCTATCACATAGTAATAATTTATACAAAATTATATATTTTATTATGTATTCCTAAGTAATACAAATTATTCTTTATCAATTAATTTATTTGACTCATATATGGAACACTAACCAGTACTACCACTCTGTATCAAAGTGAACCTGGAAGTTTGGGCAATGAAGTGGTAACCCCATTCTCTCTGGAGCTCAAAAAATATTACTACCGGTTGGAGTTTCGAGTATTTAAGGTATTTACCGCGCAACCCACGTACGCAAGTGTGACACAAGGTCTTTTTAATGAGGGACCACCTACGAGCTGAAACTCATGGAATGACAGGTTCAAAAAATGCGTCAATTCCGTCGGGTTCCCCCACAAGAGATGCGCCTCAGATACTGGGCAATAAACCCAACCCTGCCCCTTTAAATTAATGCCCATGTTATTAGTGCACCGGTTGGAGTTTAGTGCTATTTTCAGGATGTCTCCTTTTTGCGTCCTGTCGTCTGGGACAGTAGAATAAACCAACTGTACCTCTACAGAGGGGTAAAATGCCTCAAATGAGGCTACCTGTATGTCGTGGGTCATCCCCACCCGTGATGCTTAAGGACGGAATCCTGGTAACTGAACAGTCTGACTTGCAACACACCACTTTGGTCCTTACTTTATCTAGACAGTCGGTCAGAGAAGACCCTCTGATCAATCGGCAGATCACGTAGAACACTAGCATGTATATGATTGTCCCTACCCTATTGCCCTTATGGCAAACCAATAACACTTTTCATCATATATGTGCTTGAAGGGTGTGGCTGAGGGCCTTAGCGTCTTGGGTATGACGTTAAACTGTATCTACTGGTGAAGTTCAAAAGGGTGTAGAGTACGCCACTCTAACCCGAGCTGGTAGTACATGTTGGTGTCCCATCTGTGGGTTAAATAGATAAAAAATGAGTGCTACAAAATTACCCCTATATATATATATAAGCAAAGTTGATTACCAACTGCTGTCTCGTACTCTAACGAAATATCAACCTACAAACTATTCCCTTACAAATCATATAAAGAAGAAAAAAGAAAAGAATTGGCATTAAATAACCCACAGGGTTTATATGCCGTTAAACCAAAACCAAACCAAACCAAGCCTTCTTTTTGAAAGAATTGGTACTGCAATGTGAACAATAAAATTATGGCTATTGAAAATAGTTTGCAGTGAAATAGAACACTATGTAGTTGGTGGCGTCATCTTCTTTACTATATATATATATATATATATATATATATATATATATATGAGGTAAAATAAGGGATGAAAGAACAAAACTCAAACAAAAATGTGTAGTATATTTCGCTGGAATATGGAACTCTATTGAATTATTAGGATCATACAATTCAATAAAAGTAGAAGATGCTGTGTCCATACTCCAGCGAAATATACTACACATTTTTGTCTGAGTTTTGTTCTTTCATTCCGTATTTTACCTCATCCTGTCGGATTCATTCCAATGTCCTTTTCCTCATATATATATATATATATATATATATATATATATATTATATATATATATATATCAATTGTGTATAAACTTTGTTCTTCTGAACGTTGTTTTTGGGGGGAGGGGTATTATGAAACATGAAAATGAACAAGTGAACAAAAACAATAGTTTCAATATTCAGCTGTTGTTTTGTCCCCGGTTCGATTTATTCCGATATTTCGGGTGAACATTCACGTTTTTACATGGTATAAAGACTGTGTGGGGAAAAGTGAAAAAAATTATATATATATATATATATATATATATATATATATTATATATATATATATATATATAATAGTATTTGATAATTTGCTTGAAGCATTGTTAAGTATGTTATTTTTCATTTATGCTAAGAAAGCAATTACAATGCGTATAAAAAATAAAATAATGTTCAGTCTTATCGATTTCAAAGAAACTTTATCATCAGAGACATTTTCTGAAATGGACGCGGACTTGTGCGGTTTTTTTTGTACGTTATAAAGACGCGTCCGTGGTTTTTTTTTATAACGCCACGCGGAAGGGTTGTGATAGCCGTTGTTCAATCAATTTCAATTTCATTCTTTTTATCTATAGATAAAAAGAATTTATTATATTTATTTTTATACGCATTGTAATTGCTTTTTTAACATAAATAAATAATAATAATGATAATAATAATAATAATAATAATAATAATATTAATATATATATATATATATATATATATATATATATATATTATATGATTTTGATATGAATTTTTTTTTGATAGAGGAATTATATATATAATTGATAATTTTGAATCATATTACCACGACCAGACAAACTCGGCAAACACCATTTGCGACATCCGGAGCACTGGATAGCTGTTTCGACCTCCTTTGGTCTCATCAGCAGTGCATACCACAATCTCCGCCACTAGAGATTGAACCAGTGGACCATGATATATAATTCCTCTATCAAAAAAAAATTCAATATCAAAAATTCAATATATACCCTTTGCCCATTAGGTTTCGTTCTGTGGATGCAGGCCCCGAATTGGGAAGTCGTTGTCCTAGAGGTGCCCTTGCCCTCTGTAATCCTTCGTTAGGATACATGGCAATATAGGTTAAGTGACTGCGCATTTGAATTAATGTTACCATTGACTAGATGATTTGGCATTCTCCGTTTGTGGCATGGGCTGGTGGCCCAGTGTGTTAAGTCCCCGCTCTTCTCGCTGTGGTCCACTGGTTCAATCTCTAGTGGCGGAGATTGTGGTATGCACTGCTGATGAGACCAAAGGAGGTCGAAACAGCTGTCCAGTGCTCCGGATGTCGCAAATGGTGTTTGCCGAGTTGTCTGGTCGTGGTAATATGATTCAAAATTATCAATTATATATATATATATATATATATATATATAAAATAACGAAATCCTTGATGTTGCCAAAAAAAAAAAAAAAATTGTATGTTGTAGTCTCAAAGTGTTGTAGTTTCTGAAGTGCTCATATCTGAAACTACAACATAACTTTATTTTTTTTTTGCAACATCAAGCATTTCGTTTGGAATTCATATCACAGGACTATAAAATTAAAAAAATTAAAAAATTAAAATTCGTTTTCAAATGCCTTTAATCTAATAAAGAATTCATCATTCGCATCTGATGAGTCGGGAGAGTTAGACTATTTGTCTAAGCTCCCTGAAATAGACTATAAAACTAAATCTCTAAGTCTTTTGTTATTTCTTTACTTATATATATATATATATATATATATATATATAATATATATATATATATATATATGGTGTTACTTAAATGGGGATTTTTAAATTTTTTTTTTCCTAACCCCCCATCTGTATACCCATATTTATTACAATTTACAATTTGACTTTTAGTCGTCTCCGGCTGTATAACCTTGATGAGCAACCGGACGAAGAGCCCTTGTTTTTCAAATAAAACAATTTTTTTCTCTCCTCCTTTTTTTTTTGTACTCCCTTCGTATCCACCTATATAGGTGATCATAATGATTACCCTTAAAGCATTATTTAGATTTGCCTGTACCAAAAATTTATTCATATTATATATATATATATATATATATATATATATTATATATATATATATATATTGTTTGAGCAGGTATTATTGAAGACCACAGAATATTTCTTCTTGATTTTTATCTGTATTCTTACTTTAGTCTAGTAGTGGTTTTTCATAAATTGAGATCCGACAATATGTTGAAGAATAATAAGAGTAAAAAATATGAAGTGTGAGGATGATTTTATTGATATTTGAAAAAATGTATATTAGTCGACACTTTTTGTTTTTATTGGTATTTTACAGTATTGAACAAATGTTTATTTTAAACATATGTTCGATACTGCAAATTACCAATCAAAACACTAAGTGTTGGCTTGGTTACGTCAGGAGGATGGACAAAGGCCGCATCCCCAAAGACCTACTGTATGGCGAATTAGCAGAGGACACCCGACGAGTAGGGAGACCACGTCTGCGCTTTAAAGATGTCTGCAAGAGAAACATGAAGACATGCCACATCAACACCAACACATGGGAGGCTTGTGCAGAAGACTGTGCGACCTGGCGCCTCCTCGTCAAACAAGGGGCGAAAAGGAGCGAAAAAGAAAGAAAGAAGCCACTACGGAAAAGAGAGCCAAAAGGAAGGAGATATAACAACAACTCCAGCAAGCACCACTGCTTGTTTGCAGTGACTGCACCAGAGATTGTCATTCAAACATTGGTCGGTTAGGCCATTCACGCAGTTGCAGATAAAAAATATTTTAAAAAATTTAAAAATGGACACTACGCCATCGTCTTTACCAGACGGAAGGATGCCAACAATAACAAATATATATCAAAAGCTAATTCTAAATATGTGTTCGATACTGTAAATTACCAATCAAAACACTAAGTGTTAACAAATATATATTTTCCTTTTAGAAGTCCGTCGTAGATGACGATGATGTCACTCCATGTCTTTTATCCGTTGTGGACACTCTTGTTATGATGCAGATGCGGTCACACGTATTGCAAGGGAAATTTACATCTGCATTTGGTAGTTCATAACGACGTAGACGTCACCGCTCTGCAGCTCTGCTAAACACGATATTGAGCTCATATATATATATATATATATATTTATGTGTGTGTGTGTGTGTGTGTGTTTGTGTGTGTGTTTTTCAATAAAGAATGTGATCTGACGAAGCTCATAGGTGTATTCAGATACCTACGGGTGGAAATGGGACCATAATCGCATAATACCCGATTTTTAAGCTTTTTGTCTTTACTATATATATATATATATATATATATATATAGTTTTTTTCCGTAGTTAGGGTCTTTCCATGTATGGTTTAACCGAGCTGATGCAGGTAGACCATAAGGAGAGCTCAATGTGCCTAATACCAGTGAGTAAAAGGATAGAGCAAGAAATTTAGTAAATGAAGAAAAACTCTAAACTTGCTTCATTACAATAATTTATTTCAACCGTATTAATACGGCATCTTCAGGTAATCACAAGTCATGTTCTTGTGATTACCTGAAGATGCCGTATTAATACGGTTGAAATAAATTATTGAAATAAATTATTGTAATGAAGCAAGTTTAGAGTTTTTCTTCATTTACTAAATATATATATATGTGTGTGTGTGTGTGTGTGTGTGTGTGTGAGAGAGAGAGAGAGAGAGAGAGAGAGAGAGAGAGAGAGAGAGAGAGAAGAGAGAGAGAGGGAGATCTCTTTGAAATTGGTGGCCGGCAAAGTAAATCCATCAGTTAATATTTTGTAGGCCCAAATATTTTGTTTAACGTACAAATTCCCACCACACCTATTATATATTTTATTACCACACCCTGACTCTCTCTCTCTCTCTCTCTATATATATATATATATATAATTACGCTTAAAAATACGAGAAAGCTTCACACCAAAACAAACTACAGCATATTTTTGATAGCAGCTCTGTTCCTGTTTGCCGGATTGATCACGTGAAGAGGTAGGGATGTGATCCACAGAGGACCAGCTTCATTTTTTGTGTGATACATGTTCTTTTTGTTGGTAATTATACCAGTCCAAAACACGCTCATATATATATATATATATATATATATATATATATATATATATATCCGGTTTCTATGGTAACAATCCTATACTGTTAAAAAATATTTTTTATATTTTTTATTTTTTGTTTTTGTTTGAATTTATTCATTTTTTAAAAATTCAGCTTTTTGGGGTATTTTTGTGATGTGCATGTCCATAAGTGAATTGAGACCCATCTGATGAGACGTAAATTTGGGGAGCTGTATTAAATCAACTTAGATTTATATAGGCCCCAATTTTGGTCGAAATAAATTTATTATGGAATTACGGTGTTCAGTTCTTCCTTCCTTTATTGATATATATATATATATATATATATATATATATATATATATATATATATGTGTGTGTGTGTGTGTGTGTGTGTGCGTGTGTGTGTGTGTGTGTTTTGTTTGTTTGTTAGGATATTGGAGATTGTCGTTTACTACCCTATGGGATCATCAAAACAAGTCCTTAGATCTGCATATACTCTCTTACCAATGTTGAGGACTCTTTATTTATATATATATATATATATATATATATATTATATTTAATATAATTTAATATACCAAACTTGTTGGTAAATCCTCGCGGTGAGAAAAAAACCGGTAAATAGTTTGATTGTAAAAAATATACTACCAAACATCAACCGGAAAGAAAAATGTTTTTGTAAAAAAGAAAAGACCAAGATAATCGTACCAACAAAAAATAATCTATTAGTACAATATTTTGGCCAAAAGAAAAAACAATTTATACGCATATATATATATAAGATATATATATTCATACAAAACCGCCAGGAGACTAAAGCTAATAAGTAAAAAGTGCTCAATACCTAAGTAGAGCAAATAATAAAAATAAATCTAAGGAGTCAGACGAACCTACTAAAAGTTTCGCTTAATGCTCTTCAGGGCTAAGATCTGACTCTGAGTCAGATGTTAGCCCTGAAGAGCATTAAGCGAAACTTTTAGTAGGTTCGTCTGACTCATTAGATTTATCTTTATATATATATATATATATATATATATATATATATATATATATATATATCGCAAACTACAATAGAGAAAAACGGAGTGAGAAAAAGAGAGAATGAGTGGGAGGAAGAGTCCACGTATGCTTTATATAATAAATAAAACCAGTTGAAAGAAATCTATCTAAAGAAATACATTTAATCATTTTATATATTTTAGCAAAAATATTTACATATATTTATATTGTGACTTACTATATATGACGTATATTGTATGTTTGCTATAGACTTTGTAAAAAAAATGCGTACGTAATATTCGGACACTCCTGTGTCTTTCATCGTCGTAAAGTATTACATATGTGACTTTGAATTTGAATTGAAGCGTGGCCGGAAGTGGAATAGACACGTGACACAAAGCATTCGTGTGGAACGGGCGTTGATAGTTTCATTTGGAAATATGCTTTGAAAAAAACTAGAACAGCTTATGGTATGAATTAAAATACATTGACACATTTCAATGTCCTCCCTGTCCCGTTGGAAAATTAGACCAATGTCCTAAATTGAACTCTTTGCATCTCAAAAGCAATGGCCGATAAAATCTTATTATAATGGAGATTGTACGTCTATCTGTAACCGATACTACATCATCACCAACGTCACAATTGCCTTAGTTATTTACGTTATATTGTCAACGGTTATTAAATAATCATTATTTAATCTTAATTTAATTAACATTTATTTATAAACAATGTCTATTAAGGTCAAGCTGAAATAGATTTGCTTCAAAACAGCCCACATTATAAACGTTTTTAAAATCCTGCAATGATTAAAGTGTTATATATCATTAAGAAATAAATTTTTTCACAGTATGTGGTGCGAATAATTTGCATACCGGTTTTAATAAAACTGTGTTTAATAAATAATTACTTGATGTATTGATTTCTAATATTTTTGTTTTATTTTCAAACGTATTAAAAGCAATCCATATTGGAATCAATTAGAATAAATTTAAAATAAGTGTAATATGTTTTGTGTTCGTATTTAATTTCATTAGTCTTTCTAATTCAGAATAAAATTTAATTATATCAAAACTTAAGTACTTGTTCTTGGAGGGCTAGTTCTTTTTGCTAGTATCAATAACATTAAATTTTCATAGACAAAAGCACTGGCCATCAAAATACCAATAACATTAAATATATCTTTTGTCTCATCTATAATCTATTTGTTGTCATTGGTACCCATTCAGTTCAATGTCAAATTACATACATTTTGTTGAATTGATATTATAATTTGTTAATATTCTTGTTGGAAAATGTTGATATACATATTTACTAAGCTTAGTTAGATGTGGCACAAAGCCAGATTATGGGGCACCCAGTGAGAATCGAATTCACTAACAATGGTCTGCGAATCTAGCTTGCTAACCATTACACCACATGAGGTGCCATGAAAATGTTGATATAGTTATTTACTAAGCTGAGCTTAGATGTGGCATAAGGCCAGAAGTATGGGGCACCCAGTGAGAATCGAACTCACTAACAATGGTCTGCTAAGCTAGCTTGCTAACCATTACACCACAAGAGGTGCCCTGAAAATGTTGATATAAGGTGTGCTCTAGTTCCCCGCCTGGATTTATAGACTAGGCGAGATCATGTGGTCTATTCCTAAGCCAATCGCTGGCCATACTGCGTGGCTGATACATTAATTAAGCGCTGATTCTTTCTCAGTATACTTACGACCATTGATGAAGGAACTAGGATTCTCTACCTGAGAGGATTACCAAAGGATTCGGTATCGGAAGACTCTTTACCTACAATCAACTGGTCAATGATGGCCCTTAAAAACTTAACAATTCTTGGTGCCATTGTAGGGGTCTAGTTGTTCTGTTATTCACGGAATCCAGTTGATTAATACTAGTCTTTAGGTTTATATGTATCACGTCTACACAGTGTGGCTTGACCTTGCAAGCTAAATCCGGCCGGTATAGAAAACCGAATGATTTTCCATCAATCCGGCATCTTAACAACTTTACTATCAGGGAAGGGAGAGATTTTTAACTGTTAAATACATACATAAATATACATGTTACAGCCGTTGGAGAGCTCTCATCCGGTTTATAGGAGAGCCTTGCCATTTAAGCTTAATTTACAACCGACAATCAAATTTTTACCCCAGAGAGGTCAACTAACAAAAAATTGGAAGCATACATATTTTGTCATCCACATAGACCGTGTTTCGACGTATCACGTCTCCTCAGTGTGGCTAGATTTTGTAAGGTACCTCCGACCGGGATAGAAATATATATCAGTCTATTCATATCTATTCATCTATTCATCTCTCTATATTACCATTAGTGAGGCCGGAATAGCTCAGTCGGTAGAACGTTCGGCTAGAAACCACAAGGTTCCTAGTTCGATACCTGCCCTTGCCAACTCAGTGTATGAGTAGCACAGGGATCCGTGTGGTAAAGTAAGGAACTGATGGTAGATGTGGTGCTCACCACAGACGCTAAAACAATCTCCTTGGTCTAGCGCTAGTGAAAAGGAGATAGACTCTCTCGCTGATTGGCTGATACCGACTTTAACCCACCCACCACCACCGACGACGATATTACTATTAACATATGTAAATTATCAAGACTTCCACTCTGGTCTGGACCAACTCTGCTGAGATGCTGTCCACTCCTACTGACTTCATCTTCTTCATCTTCTGCAATTTCACAATTGCTCCTGCTTAAAATTAAATATTGTTTTTAGGAGGGTTTTTCTTGGAGGGGGGTTCCACATGGTCCTATAGATTATGAATAATTTTTAAGAAGATCTATTTGATTCATAAATAGGACCCTAACAGGTAGTATGACTCCGGGTCAGAGTGGACCTGGGAGTAATGGCAATGAATAGGTGCTCCACACTCCCAAGATATCCAGTACACAGATATCATTTTCATTGCTAATATTGACAATATTTCGATTTATAAAAATTCATCATCATAGCACAATGATAATTAGGTCCGTTTTTAGATGTAAATGTTTTTTACCATTTATATATCATTTATAAGACCACCTTTTGTCGCTATTAAGTCCAATGTCAGGTAACATACGATTTATAGAATTTATATTATAGTTACTAGAACAAAGTAAAAAGCACCATCCGGGCGATGTAATAATAGATTTTTGAAACATATTGCCTGAGGGGTGGGAGTTAAAAATTCAATGTCAGCGAGTTTGTACCCTAAGTAAGTAAAATCATCAAATCACATTAAAGGATTAA
Source organism: Doryteuthis pealeii (assembly GCA_023376005.1). Classification (NCBI taxonomy): domain Eukaryota; kingdom Metazoa; phylum Mollusca; class Cephalopoda; order Myopsida; family Loliginidae; genus Doryteuthis; species Doryteuthis pealeii. The sequence goes on from CM042148.1 coordinate 15,079,112, forward strand.
AAAATAAAACAATTTGAAATGTAAACTTGAAGTATGTATTAAAATAAAACAAACTATATATAGATATATAATACCAGTCATGTATTTATTAAAACTTGTTTTAAAAAACAATGAGGACTGTCTAATGTTGCATGTTCAAATTTTGAGTGTATTTATTCTATGTTATGACGATGACGATTTTGGATAATGTGACGTAAGCAGTGACGTAGTTTTTGTTACAGACAAAAACCGGAAGCGAATCTCCATTATTAATAGATTTACAAATGCATAAGAAAAGTATTGCTTCTCGATGAATGTACTTGCCAACTGTCGCTGGAGGGGTTTTCACTACCAGTGACACAGTGATTGTAGAGGTCTGAGCCAAAGACTTTCCAGCCTTCAATATTTCTTGCTTTTCGGCGAGGTACTTTGTCCTTGTTTAGCTTTGGAGGTCTATGAAGTGTGCAGTACCACTTTAGTACTCCCAGGTCCACTCTTTGCGCTGTTAAGATCTTTCAGATACTTATAGCTGAGCTGGCAAAAATCTACAAAAACAGTAAAGGATGAAATATATTCAAATTTCACTCCAGGATGCAGACATCCTGATTTCATTAAAAGAAATGCTATGAATAACTGTTATTTGATATAACCTTCTATATTCAAAATATTGAGCATATTGTTACGTACTGACGTTTTCACAGTACCAAATCTATATAAATGTTGTATACCCTTTTCTTACATCTTTACTCTGGGCGTATTTTCTTCTGGTCGGCTTTGCTATTCTGATCGTCTATCATCTTGGTCTGGTCTAGCGTCTGGTGTTGACTTTCTTGGGGACTCGGGTCTGGTTTCTGTTGGGAATTTCTCCTTATCAGAAGCCCTGTGTTATTGTTAGTTTTTAGGTAATAAACACAAGACTTCGATTTACGTTGATGTTACTTTATTTCCAAATCCCCAACCTGACAATCTGCGCAGATGACACGATGCGCATAGAAATGCGACTTACACCTTCGAGCTCCTACCTGCTAACTGACTGGGTTACTTCTATCCTTAAACCGGAACAGGTCTTCTATGCCTTCCGGTTCTCACGATTTATCCCTGGAAGGCAAGGTCAGAGTGAGGTCAAGCGCTGTCACTCACTCTCAAGGCCATCAGCTGCACTAATCGCCATTATGATTTCTACACTATTGCCATAATCATTAGGTGTCTAATAATTATGTAACAATATGATATGCAATGAAATAATTCTCAGCCTCAAGTAACAGATTTATCAAATGAAAGGGTTAAGAACTAGTTATGAAATAACATTATCATGAGTATTTTAATAAATGATACACAATGGAATTATTGTTTAATAAAAAAGTGATGCAAATGTGGTGGCGATGGTAACATTGTTAAAAGTAGGAGGGAAAGGGGAGGGAGAGAGAGAAAACAACAAAAACGTTTACAAAACCAAAAGGTGCTGATATGGAATTAAAAGGACAAATAAAAGACAATACAGAGACTTAGGTTTTAATTTGTCCATAGTGTTATCCACCATTTGATTCATATGTATATCGGACAGTTGTAACTTCTCTGTATGAACAAAGACAAGACTAACTGTTTAGTACAACAAAAATACAAACAATAAAATTACAACAAAAATTAAATAAAAATGCCAGTAATGAAATAAATGAAAAAAATAAAAAATAAAAAAAATAAATGAAAATGAAAAATAAATAAATAAAAAAATAATTAAAAAATAAATAATAATAATAATAATAATAATAATAATAATAATAATAATAATAATAAATAGGTAGTACCTATTAGAGTCCCAACTCTAGATCAGATGGATTAGTTTGTAAATCATTCGTACTGGCTAGGAACACTTGATTCCGTAAGTGTAAATTATTTGTGTTAAGAATAGTTACCTGAAACTATAATTGTTTACTTTACCGTTTGCAGGCTCAAGATTTTAAGTTTAATTCTTTGCCTACTTTAAGTTGCTCACAGCAGCTCTCCTGTTTCTATGCGTACCACACCCAACCAAATTACAAAAAAAATGATGATTAATTCATTACGAGTGTCGCTCCACCCCTAACACTAGTGAAAATGGGATTGACTCCCTCGTTGTACTGCTGTTACCGACCATCGTCTTCTCCCCTGACTTTACTTTTTTATATTTTCAATATATATATATATATATATATATATATATATATATTATATATATAGATTAATGATTAATAAGTCATCCACAGACACGTGTTTCGGCGTTTCACTCCTCTTCAGTGTGGCTAGACACAACAACTATCCGTGGCTAGGGTCGAACTCAGACCGGCTGTTTGCCTGTCTGATATCTCACCCCTTCGTCCACCGACAGCTGTAGTGGACTGGTGTTTTCAAACTATTAAATACATAGGTTTGTTTATGTATTTTACGGTCACCGAGAGATCGAGTTTCCGGGGAAACGATCATTGCTTATATGCTAGTAGTGAGAATTAATTTAAATTACCAATTAGAGAGCTCATACCAAATTTATGGGAGCATATATATATATTGATATTACCTCCCACTAATTCCTTGCTTCTACTCGTTCTCGTTAAAAATGAGGCATGAAAACTATTCCATCGTTTCCCACCTGAGGATGGCAAAGTGCATTGCCGAAAGCGCTAGTGACGAAACATTCGGTGGACTGGTATGCCAGTTCCACCCTGACACCAGAAGGATGGCCCGAAGATTAGAACGGATCGGCGAAAGACTTGTCAGACAGGAATTGTCTGTTCAATTCAATGAAACATATATATATATATATATATATATATAATATTATAATATATATATATAAGGTGTGTAAAAAAGTATCGAGATTTTTTGTATTTTTGACACACCTTCTATTCTGAAAAAAAGAAATATCGTTCTGTTCATTATTTTTTTCAGAATAGAAAATGTGTCAAAAAAGTACCAAGTTTAAAGTTGTATTTACCAAGATAGAAATGAAGAATGAATGGAACTTTTTTTCAGTATACCAGCTGTGTCAAAAAGTACAAAAAATCTCGATTCTTTTTGATACACCTAAGGGGCCGGGTTAGCTCAGTCGGTAGAGCGTTCGGCTTGAAACCGCAAGGTTCCTAGTTCGATACCGGTCCCCGCCAACTCAGCGTATGAGTAGCACAGGGATCTGTGCGGTAAAGTAAGGAGCTGATGGTAGGCGTGGCGCTCCACCTCAGATGCTAAAAAACAATCTCCTTGGTCTAGCGCTATTGAAAAGGTGATAGACTCCCTCGCTGACTGGCTGATACCAACTTTAGGCCGCCCCGACGACTTTACTTACTTACATATATATATATATATATGGAGAGAGAGAGAGAGAGAGGAAAGGGAGGGAGAAGAGAGATTGACGCGAGTGTACTTAGCCGACATGTACGCATGCGCACATAGTCGTCACGTACACATGCGCACAATGTCATCCAGTCAATATTGCCCAAGCCAATAATCATACAGTATAAAGCAATTAATCTTATTTTAATTTAAGTTAAAAAGAAACTATTCTCTTTACTGTAATTAAAAATTAATGACGTCTTCAGTCACGTGACCATATCCGATTATGTCCGTTAATTAGTGGAATTTAATTACGCTCGATCGATTAATTATTTATTTCTGATTTTTTATTCCTCGCTTCTTTTGTTTCAAATACTGCGCTTCTGGGCACAAAAAGAAGAAGAAAACAATGTCTACCGGACTTTATTTACCTTCTCATCCTGCAAGACAGCCTGCGGGCGATCGAGTTAGACCACACGGCTGGAAGATGAGAGGTCTTTTATTTTTCAATTTATGCTGAATATATATATATATTTACCAACCCCTCCGCACGAGTAGGATGTGACACAAGGTCAATTTAATAAACGGAGTTTAACAGGTTTGAATTCAGAGTTTTCATTCTCCTAGACAGGTTACCTAGCCAAGGTTAAAGAGTCATGTCTGCTCTACTATTTATCCATAACTGGAGAATAACTGAATGCATACCTTTCCCAAGGGTATTAGCGCTATGTGAAATGCAAAGAGTCATGTCTGCCCTACTATTTACCTATAGCTGGAGGGAGAGTAAGAATATTACCTTTTACAAGGGTATTAGCGCATGTGAAATGTAGACAGCTAAGTCCAGGATTTGAACTCGGGGCGACGAGTCCATTTCCCATGACTTTAACCATTACACCACGCTTTTCCTTCTGCTGAATATATGGTCATACCAATGCGGACGTCCCATCGGCGTGTAATGGTAAGCAAGCTATTCTCGCAGATCTGTTACTGCTGAATAGCGAGTACAATAATCACTGGATGTCTCATATTTGCGATCTTGTGTCACATCCTATTCATAGCGAACGGGTGGGTAAAGAACGGCGTCCCATCGGTGTGTAATCGTTAGAAAGCTGGTCTCGCAGATCCATTACTACTAAATAGCGAGTTTGATCCTTATTGCACGCCCCATAATTGTGTCATTGTGACACTTTATGCGCGTAACGAACAGGTTGGTCAAAAAGGACGTCCCATCGTAGTGAAAGAGTTAGCAAGCTAGTCTCACAGATCCATTACTACTGAATACCGAGTTCGATCATCGCTGGATGGTCCCATACTTGTGATCTTGTGTCACATCCTCACCTTGGCGAAATGTTTGGGTAAAAAAAAGCATCTAGTCGTGGTGTAATGGTTTGCAAGGTAGTCTCGCATATCCATTGCTACTGAATAACAAGTTCGATCATTGCTGGATGTCCCATATTTACGACTTTGTATCATTATTATTATTATTTCATTTCATTTGTTTATTCAATAATAATAGTTTGAATCGTGTACACAAGGATAAACTGACCGAAACACATGTGTAAGTGATATTGATTAGATTTATCTTTTATTATCCATTCTGTACTTTCTTTTCTTTATTCATTCTTCCTCATATCGTCGGATTTAATTCCAATTTCCATTTTTACACACACACACACACACACACACACACACACACAACACATATATATATATATATATATATATATATATATATATATATATATATTATATATATATATATATATATATATATATATATATATATATAAGAATGTCAGCTGGGTCTTAAGAACACACACACATAAACCACACACACAAACACAGAGCCATACATACACATACACATACACAGAGAATTTTGGAAGATATCACCAGTCATACTACAGAATGGACAGATCCTAGCAAGAAGCTAACAGCTCCAGACTTTCAGAAATCTTCTGACGAAGAGATCTTTATCTTGAAATATTAAGAATAATTCAAACGTCAACAAACAACACAATAGTTACCATATTTTTCTTTACCATTGCGTCGTGATAGCCTTCAAAACCAACCACCAAACCACATATAAACACAATGCCCCAAGCAAATTATAAAAAACATATATATATATATATATATATATATATATCTTATTATAATGGAGATTGTGTGTTTTTCTGGCTGTAACCGAAACTATATTCCGATTCAAGTCACAATTCCCTTTGGTATTTATGTCACATTCTCAAAGATTTTTATTTTATTTAAATTTAAACTTCAATTATTAATAAAACTTGGTTTACATTATTAATACTGTTGACCATAATCTACATACTGATATCATGCAATTATATTTATATATACAACAAAATAGCGGTTTACTGTGTGAACGGGAAGGCTAATTTGCATATTGATATTAAAAAATTGAATTTAATAAATATATGCTTAGTATTATTGATTTCTAACTGTTTGGTTTTATTTTAATGAATATAAGAAAAAATCTCTTCAATGAATCTTAAATGAAATTCATTAACAAGAAGAAATAACTGTCATTTTATTCTTTACTTCCTCTTTTAACTAAATACTTAAATTAGAAAAAATAACAATGAAAGACGGGAGTGATGGAAGAGTAAGTTTCAGTTGTTCTATTTTCCGATTATACCCCCCTCTGTTACAAATCTTTTTATCTGCATTCTTATTTAGTTTTATTACCCTTTCTAATTTAATACAATATCTTATTACCTTAAAACTTAAATACTTGCACCCGGAGGGTGCATATATTTGCTAGTATATATAATAGATTGGGTAAATACCTACCGATACTATAAGATTGAACTTTTGAAACTTTTAAGTCTATATTCTGAAGAATGTGGAATAGCTCTTCATTGTTATTACTTCTAGGTCCAGTCAGGCTCGGAATATTAGTAGCTATTAGTATCAAATAGATCTGTTTCTAAATTATTCGTATTCATTGGATATCACAGAAAATTTCATAAAATCAAACAAACTAAAAAATATTAATTGTACAAAAAATATAAATATGAACGGACAATGAACGCAATTCTTTAACCTCTAGGCATAAACTAGCCCTTGATAGATTGACAAGTCAGTAAAATCAATAAATTAGTCAATTATATGTCAGCGTTTGGCTAGAAACCACAAGGTTCCTATTTCGATACTGACCCTCGCCAACTCAGCATATGAGTAGCACAAGGATATGTGCGGTAAAGTGAGGAGCTGATGATAGGTGTGGCGCTCCACTTCAGACGCTAAAAGCAATCTTCTTGGTCTAGCGCTAGTGAAAAGGGGATAGACTACCTCACTGATTGGCTGATACCGACTTTAGGCCACCTCGACGACTTTTATGTGATAAATTACATTTTTTTAAATCAACTTTCAATTGAATTTTAAATAATGACATATTCCTATTAATAGGGAGTTGCGAATTAGCTAATTGTTCTAGGTATTTACCCAACCCGTTTATCACGGGTAGGATGTGACACAAGGTCATAAGTAAGGGGCATCCAGTGTGGATCAAACTGGCTATTCAGTAGTAAGGGATTTTCGCGACGAGCTTGCTAACCATTACACCATAATGGAACAGTCAGTAGGTATTTATCCAACCCGTTCGCCACAGGTAGGATGTGACACAAGGTCCCAAGTATGGACCATCCAGCGAGGATCCAACTTGCTATTCAGTCGTAATAAATCTGCGAGACTAGCTTGCTAACACTTACACCACAGTTAACACCTTTTTTTACCCCTCCCTTTTGCCGCAAGTAGGATGTGACACAAGGTCACAGGTAAGGGGCATCCAGTGTGTATAAAACTTGCTATTCAGTAGTAGTTAGTATTCAGCTTACTAATCATTACACCATAATGGAACAGTCAGTAGATATTTATCCAAACCGTTCGCCACAGGTAGGATGTGACACAAAGGTCCCAAGTTGTAGGGCACCCAGCGAGGATCGAATTCGCTATTCAGTAGTTATGGATCTGCGAGACTATCTTGTTAAAAATTACACCACGCTTAGACGCCCCAATTGCAGCATATCACTGACAAGTAACTTGTAGTCCGAGAAAAGAGTCAAGAGATACCTTGACTTACGAGTGCCGCTACTTACGAGTATTCCGAGTTACGAGCTGTCACTCGATCAACTTTTTTGCTTCGTGTTGAGAGCAAAAACGTTGAGGTACCAGCGAGCTTCAGATACGCTTATGTTAATAACTTCACTAAAATACTTCTCAATAATTTAGACAACCATGCACCAGCCTCCAGTGCTGTAATGGTACCTAACCCAAGTGTTCAATCAAATCGAAAAATATTCGCAATAGTTCTTAAGTAAACATATCAAACGTTGTAATAATTAAATTATCATATTGTGGTATATCCACAAATCCTGCTTGGTCCTTACTTGGGCTAAACGGTCGGTCGGAGAGGGCCCCTTCGATCAATCGGCTGGTCATATCAAGCCCTAATACCAATATGATTGCCTCAACCCTATTGCTCTTTTGGCAAGCCGAAACCCTTTTTATCATATAGGTGCTAGAAGGATGTGGCTGAGGGTCTTCATGTCCTGAGTATGATGTTAAACTCTTACTGATGGTGAGGTTCCATTTTTGGAGGTCTGGGGATTGTGCAGCACCTTTTATCATTTCTCCCAGGTTCTCTCTGACCCGGAGTGGTAGTTAGAGTATCATCAATGGGTTAAATAGAAAAATGTGCTTAAAAAATTGAGTATCCTTTAATAATGAATTTATTTCAAAACTTTGTCAGCATTAAATGACCCACTGAAGTTGATATGCCATAAAACAAACAAAACTAAACCAAACCAAACCAAACCCCTTGTACGAAAAGATTGTTTCTGAGAGGCGGAAATATTTAATGATACATTATTTCTTTGTGTGGAGACTTTTTGAAATAAATAGAGAGTAATTTAAAAGTTCCACTGTTATGGGTCCGAGACGATACGATACGGACCACAATTAGACTATAATGGCCGACTCTGGCAACGAAGCGATTATGAAAGTCGACTGGATTTATCTACAAAAACATGAATCGGAATATCCGTAAACACGAGAGTTAAGAAAAGACAGAAAGAAAAAGAAAAGGAAAATTAAATTAATTAAATAAATTTGATTTGTTTACCGATTTTATTCAGAAAATGTTACCAATATTGATCATTTAATTCTCGTAGAAATTTTTACGAACATAAGAAAGAAAGAAAGAAAGAAAGAAGAATGAGAACAAAATAAATAAATGTGTGTAAGCATAAGAAATTTGAACCAAAAAATGGCAGAAAGAAAGAAAGAATGTGAAATTCAGAAAGAAAGAAAGAATGTGAACAAAAAAAGAAAGAAAGAAAGAAGGAAGGAAGGGATGTAAACATAAGAAATAAAGGATGTGAACAAAAAAGAACGAAAGAAAGAAAGAGTGTAAACATAAAAAAAATGTGAACAAAAAAGAAAGAAAGAAAGAAAGAAAAAAAAAAGAATGTAAAAATAAGAAAGAAAGAAAGAAAGAAAAAGAAAGAAAGAATATGAACAACAAAGAAAAAAAAGAAAGAAAGAGTGTAAACATAAGAAAAGAAAGAATGTGAACAAAAAAAGAAAGAAAGAAAGAAAGAAAGAAGAATGTAAACATAAGAAAGAAAGAATGAAAAAATGTGAAGAAAGAAAGAAAGAAAGAAAGAAGAAAGAAAGAAAGAATGTAAAGATAAGAACGAAAGAAAAAAAAGAAAGAAAGAAGAAAAGAAAGAAAAAGAAAGAATGTAAACATAAGAAAGAAAGAATGTGAAACAAGAAAGAAAGAAAGAAAGAAAGAAAGAATGTAAAATAAGAATTGTTGTGTGATTTTATGCCTATGTTTTTGTTTTATCCATTTTTGTTGCGTATTCAAATCTTTAAGAGAAATGCGAAAGGTTTTGTACATAAGCATATGAAAGGGTCTCAAAATAAGGAACTAAAGAACACCGTTTACGCGGGAAACAAAGTTTATAAATCAACATGGGGTTGGTTGGTTGGGTTTTACGGCATGTTAGCCTTGGGTTATTTCTTGCCGAAGACATTTTCTTTGATTCATTCATGTCGGGTATTCAATTATTTTTCAAACTCAATTTTTAAACACATTTTGGACCATATGACCTTTAGGCACACCTTTTTGATGAATATCCGGTTGTTTGTTAGGGTTAGGGTTAGGGGTTAGGGTTAGGAGTTAGGGTTAGGGTTAGGGGTTAGTTTTATAATTTAAAAAAATTAAAAATCGTCTGTTAAAACAATATTTACGGTGTAAATAAAAAACATGTCCTTTCTTAATCGAGATCAAAAAGGGGTGCCTAAAGGTAATGTGGTCCCACATTTTTATACTCATTAAAAAAAAATCTATTTAACTCATAGACGAAACCCTAACAGGTAGTTCCACTCCGGGTCAGAATGGACCTAACGAGTAATGTCAATGAAGGAGTACTTCACATCCCCTGAACTCCAGAACTGGAACATCACCATCGGATGTAGGATAAGATTTAAAATTTTCTTCATATAATAGATTAGTTCAGTTGCAACAAGCTTAGCTAGTTACAGCATCTTCAGACAAGGAGCAAAAGATCAGTAGGAATATATGGTTGTGGTCGTAGGAAATGGGCACGGCGAGACTAGTTCATATATATGTAGAATATAATAATAATGGACTCTCCCGTCGATTTTCGACGTATGAGGGTTCATACACACAATGAACACCCACACAGTGATTTGTTTATAGTGGTGAAGGCTTGTGTTGGACCATCCCCACTTTTTGGCACAGTCGATAGGAAAGAATTGGTGCATCAAGGGTTGCCACGAACCCAATCAACGACCGACCTCAGGAATTTTGAATTCGGAGTTATCCCTCTCCTAGACTGGTTACCTACCTAAGGCTGAAGGGCCCAATCTGCCCTACTATTTAACCTCTAGCTGGAGGGAGAATATATGGATGCATACCTTTCCCAAGGGTATCAGCGCTATGTGAAATGCCGACAGATTCGTCTGGGAATTGAACTCGAATCGACGAGTCCATTTACCACGACTCTAATCTCTAGCCCACACGAATATATATATATATATATATAAGTCGGGTGGCCTAAAGTCGGTATCAGCCAATCAGCGAGGGAGTCTATGCCCTTTTACCTAGCGCTAGACCAAAGAGATTATTTTTAGCGTCTGAGATGAAACACCACACCTACCATCAGCTCCTTACTTTACCGCACAGATCACTGTGCTACTCATACGCTGAGTTGGCGAGGGCCGGTATCGAACTAGGAACCTGGTGGTTTCTAGCCGAGTGCTCTACCGACTGAGCTAACCCGGCCCCTCATATGTTTATATAATCAGTCTAGATTATCTTGACAAAGGAAGGTCGAACTTTCGAATGAAATAAAATGAAATGAAACTTTACCAAATGAGTTTCTTATTCATTTCACAGACCATGCTTCCCATATAATCCAAAAAAATAAATATTATATATATATCATCATCATCATGTCGCGCAGGCAGCACGGATATCCAAGACGATCTCTCGCCAACCTTCCCTATCATTCATCGCCACAGGGAGCTCCTCTTCGCTGCAGCCAGCATCTTTACATAGCTGGTCGATATAAGTCCTTGCTGGGCGGCCCACACTGGCATGTCCATGTGTTGGCTTCCACAGGAGAACATCACTTATGAGTTCATCCTTGCTTCTCCAGCAGTGCCCTGCATGCCTAGTCCGTCTCACTCGGATAGTCTGTGAGATAGGGGGCAGGTGACCATACAGCTGCTCCCTTGTGGGATGCTGTTTCCACGACTTGTTCAGAACTGCTCGCAGCATTCTTGTGCAGCTCCCATCTAGCTTATTTTCGAGGCGCCTCGTTAGGTCCAGGTAGTGCAGCCATACAGCAGTACTGATATGACTACAGCCTGGAAGAGATGTCGCTTTAGCTTGTCAGTGAGATCAGACTTCCATATGACAGACAATTTGTTTGTGGCCATCCATGCCTTTCCTATTCGTGTGTTAATATCGTTATATATATATATATATATATATATATATATATTGACACTGAACTAAACCAGATATATATATATATATATATATATATATATATATATATATATATATATATAAATATAAGGTTATGAAAACACACAATGCTGTTAAAATGAAAATATTTTATATCATATTCATAGCTAATATTGAACAATATTTCGATTCATAAAAATCATCTTCATAGATTGTTTTTAATCCAGACTCATCGAGAGAGAGCAGAAAAATATTACTACATATCTTTTGCGCCGTGTTTGAAGATGTTCTAACGAACTCAACCTTGTTGCAGTATAAATTAATATTATATGAAGCGATATATATATATATATATATATATATATATATATATATTATAGTTTTACTGATACTAAGTTTCTTATTCTTAAAAGTAAAAAGCAAGTAAAAGCAACGATCAAGAATCTCCCTGCCAGTAGCCCATTTCTCTACCGTCTACCGAACATTCCAAGCTTGGCAGACATCTTTTAGCGAAATATATCGTTACTGCATTATTATTATTATTATAATTATTATTATTATTATTATTATTATTATTATTATTATTATTATATCTGCAATTGTGCATATATTTTCAATGTCCCAAAATAACATATACATTCGACCTCGTAAAGCTCAGAAGTCATTGGCTCATTCATTTCGGGACTTTTAAGCTATCATCACGACAGTGTTGAGATGAGCAGAATCGACCAACAGACATTGATTATCGATTGGTGGTTAACGAGTCGATGCACTGGTAAACAAATAAATACCTTTAGGAGATTAACAGACGCATTAGCGGGAATTTGAAACCGAGGCTGGGTGTCATGGCGTCGGAGTTTGGTCACATGACTTATAGGCCGACCTTGAGTAGCCGATTAGAGAAACTCTGCATGCGTGTTTAAGATATTTTCGTTAAATACATAGACTTACCCATGATATAACCCCTGGCTAAAGAATTATGAAAGCACCATACTTAGAGGTTATTCACCCAGCTTTGTTTTATTTGACTGGGCGATTTAAAAAGGCATGTCACCTCGTCTAGGTTGATTTTATGTCTAGAGGTTAGAGAATCGTGTTCCTTGTATGTTCATATTCTTTTATTTGATTGGTGGATTTTAACGGAATATCAACTCATCTATGTTGATTTTATGCCTAGAGGTTAGAGAATCGCATTCATTGTACGTTCATATTTTCTATTTGATTGATTGATTTTAATGGCATGTCATTCCGTCTAAGGTTATTTTTATGCCTAGAGGTTAGGGAATCGCATTCATTGTACGTTCATATTTTTTATTGATTGATTGATTTTAATGGCATGTATTCCGTCTAAGGTTATTTATGCTAGAGGTTAGGGAATCGCATTCATTGTACGTTCATTTTTTTTATTTGATTGATTGATTTTAATGGCATGTCATTCCATCTAAGGTTATTTTATGGCTAGAGGTTAGAGAATCACATTCATTGTACGTTCATTTTTTTTATTTGATTGATTGATTTTAATGGCATGTCATTCCGTCTAAGGTTATTTTATGCCTAGAGGTTAGAGAATCGCATTCATTGTACGTTCATTTTTTTTATTTGATTGATTGATTTTAATGGCATGTCATTCCGTCTAAGGTTATTTTATGCCTAGAGGGTAGAGAATCGCATTCATTGTACGTTCATTTTTTTATTTGATTGATTGATTTTAATGGCATGTCATTCCGTCTAAGGTTATTTTATGCCTAGAGGTTAGGAAATCGCATTCATTGTACGTTCATTTTTTTTATTGATTGATTGATTTTAATGGCATGTCATTCCGTCTAAGGTTATTTATGCCTAGAGGTTAGAGAATCGCATTCATTGTACGTTCATTTTTTTTATTTGATTGATTGATTTTAATGGCATGTCATTCCGTCTAAGGTTATTTTATGCCTAGAGGGTAGAGAATCGCATTCATTGTACGTTCATTTTTTTTATTTGATTGATTGATTTTAATGGCATGTCATTCCGTCTAAGTTATTTTTATGCCTAGAGGTTAGAGAATCGCATTCATTGTACGTTTCATTTTTTTATTTGATTGATTGATTTTAAATGGCATGTCATTCCGTCTAAGGTTATTTTATGCTAGAGGTTAGGGAATCACATTCATTGTACGTTCATTTTTTTTATTTGAATTGATATATGATTTTAATGGCATGTCATTCCGTCTAAGGTTATTTTATGCCTAGAGGGTAGAGAATCGCATTCATTGTACGTTCATTTTTTTTATTTGATTGATTGATTTTAATTGGCATGTCATTCCGTCTAAGGTTATTTTATGCCTAGAGGTTAGAGAATCGCATTCATTGTACGTTCATTTTTTTTATTTGATTGATTGATTTTAATGGCATGTCATTCCGTCTAAGGTTATTTTATGCCTAGAGGTTAGGGAATCGCATTCATTGTACGTTCATTTTTTTTTATTTGATTGATTGATTTTAATGGCATGTCATTCCGTCTAAGGTTATTTTATGCCTAGAGTTAGGGAATCACATTTCATTGTACGTTCATTTTTTTTATTTGATTGATTTTTAATGGCATGTCATTCCGTCTAAGGTTATTTTATGCCTAGAGGTTAGGGAATCGCATTCATTGTACGTTCATTTTTTTTATTGATTGATTGATTTTAATGGCATGTCATTCCGTCTAAGGTTATTTTATGCCTAGAGGTTAGAGAATCGCATTCATTGTACGTTCATTTTTTTATTTGATTGATTGATTTAATGGCATGTCATTCCGTCTAAGGTTATTTTATGCCTAGAGGTAGAGAATCGCATTCATTGTACGTTCATTTTTTTTATTTGATGATTGATTTAATGGCATGTCATTCGTCTAAGGTTATTTTATGCCTAGAGGTTAGAATCGCATTCATTGTACGTTCATTTTTTTTATTTGATTGATTGATTTTAATGGCATGTCATTCCGTCTAAGGTTATTTTATGCCTAGAGGTTAGAGAATCGCATTCATTGTACGTTCATTTTTTTTTATTTGATTGATTGATTTTAATGGCATGTCATTCCGTCTAAGGTTATTTTATGCCTAGAGGTTAGAGAATCGATTTCATTGTACGTTCATTTTTTTTATTTTGATTGATTGATTTTAATGGCATGTCATTCCGTCTAAGGTTATTTTATGCCTAGAGGTTAGAGAATCGCATTCATTGTACGTTCATTTTTTTATTTGATTGATTATTTTAATGGCATGTCATTCCGTCTAAGGTTTATTTTATGCCTAGAGGTTAGAGAATCAATTCATTGTACGTTCATTTTTTTTATTTGATGATTGATTTTAATGGCATGTCATTCCGTCTAAGGTTATTTTATGCCTAGAGGTTAGAGAATCGCATTCATTGTACGTCATTTTTTTATTTGATTGATTGATTTTAATGGCATGTCATTCCGTATAAGGTTATTTTATGCCTAGAGGGTAGAGAAATCGCATTCATTGTACGTTCATTTTTTTTATTTGATTTGATTGATTTTAATGGCATGTCATCCGTCTAAGGTTATTTTATGCCTAGAGGTTATCGCATTCATTGTACGTTATATTTTTATTTATTGATTGATTTTAATGCATGTCATTCTGTCTAGGGTTATTTTATGCCTAGAGGTTAGAGAATCGCATTCATTGTACGTTCATATTCTTTTATTTGATTGGTGCATTTGAACGGAATTTCAACTCGTATAGGTTTATCTTATACCTTGAGGTCAGGAAATCGCGTTCATTTACGGTTATATTTATTTATTTGATTGATTGATTTTAACGGCAAGTCACACCGTCTAGAGTTATTTAATGCTGAGAGGTTAGGGAATCACGTTCATTGTACATTCAATTTTTTTATTTGATTGATTGATTTTAACGGCATGTATCCTGTGTAGGTTTTTATGTCAGAGGTTAGGGAATCGCACTCATGTTGGATATTTTACAAACGGAAATAGGAATTTCCGGTTAGATTAAACAAAGCAAAGAAAAGACGACAAAAATGACAAAGGGGTTAAGATGCCGGAAATAGATTTGATCGTTGATAAAAGCGAACAAAGGAGGCGCGTAGGTGTTTTGAGATATACAAAAGGCAAGACGGTTCGACCCGAGGAACAGTGAGGAGGAGACGGCAAACGGAGTGACCGACGCTTGCGGTCAATCGCTGCCAGCGGGCAGTGAGGCGCGCCCACCCCTTCTACCTCATCATCCCAGCAGCAGTAGAAGTCATTGTCAACCCTCGGTCATTTCATTGTCAAGCTCGCCGCCCACCACGTACAGCCGAGAAGAAATAAAGTCAAAATTCCTACTATACTATGTGTTGTAAATTTCATTAGGCGACCACTACATATATCATCTAGGGTTAGAGACGATACCCGCAGTATACCAGAAACCTGTACGATTTAGTGCCGGTAAAGAAGGCGCTACG
>CM042148.1:15099873-15120332 GCA_023376005.1 Doryteuthis pealeii
GACGCTATAAAGCAATCTTCTTGGTCTAGCGCTAGGATAGATTCCCTCGATGTCCGGCTGATACCGACATTAGGCTGCCCCGACGACTTTACGACTTATAATATATATATATATTATATATATATATATATATATATAATATAGTAAAAGTCGTCGGGGCGGCCTAAGACGGTATCAGCAGTCAGCGAGTGAGTCTATGTATTATTGAAAAGGTGACTTACTGGTGAATACTACTCGTAACGAACCGTTTATCGCGAAAGACCGCCACGTGTAATCGATTGCAATTAATCAATATCTTGATTAATCGAGTGGATTTAACCCTGAAGATCCTTAATGGTGAAACTCGAGTAGGTTATCACTTGTTTCTGTATTACAATATATATATATATATATATATATATATATAAATTGCTCTCAAGATATGCATTTTAAGCTTAAGCCTATGAGTTATCGTGACTAGATCGTGGTCTTAATAAAACTCGAGCCCAAATCACTAACCACTGAGCTACCTCCCTCCCTCCCCCTCTCTCTCTTTCTATCCTGTTATCCAATGAAATTAGTTGAATAAACATGCTGTGGGGCAGTTACCATGCTAATTCATTCACTTGTATACATTTGTTGGGACACTGATGACAAACATGATTTTCCACATGGCTCAACTAAGAGTATTAACGAGTCTTAGCTCTGTTATGT
The DNA here is from genome assembly GCA_023376005.1 of Doryteuthis pealeii. NCBI lineage: Eukaryota > Metazoa > Mollusca > Cephalopoda > Myopsida > Loliginidae > Doryteuthis > Doryteuthis pealeii. Next base: position 15,100,567 of record CM042148.1, read on the forward strand.
CCCAGCATAATCTTTCAACTAAAACTCAGCCGTTCACTTCTTCAGCCGGCTTAAGATCCCCACCCCCTGAATCTTAAGCCTCGGATTCGGTTTATTGACACCCCGCTGCACAGATATCAGCGAGCGTCCACCAAAAAATCATTGGCTCTACAACAGATTTTTAGAGAATTTGTTCGTAGGAGAGGGGGGGGGACACTTTTTAATGGGACGCGACTAATGTTTCTAGGCAAGTAAGATGTTTTTCAACGTTATCCAGCTTTTGCCCTTAGCGTGATTTGAAGGCCTTGATATATTGAGGAATATAGATAATCGTTCTTCTTATTTCATTAGATTTCTTTTTGGTGGGTGGGTGGGTGTGTGAGTGTATGAAGGGTTGATCCTCTTCGTCACGACATTTGCTTGATAAACCCTCTTTGTTAAATTCGGCAAGTTTTATGGTTGGTTTGTTGGTTATTGTTGTTTAATGGCATAGCAAACCTTGTCGGCTATTTAAAGTCAATTTTTGTTCTTTTCTTCTTTTTTTCGTATACAGTATATTTTGTTTAATGGCATATCAAACCTTGTCGGCTATTTAATGCCAAATCTTGTTTTTCTTTTTTTTTTGTATACAGCATATTTTTGTTTAATGGCGTTTCAAACCTTGTCGGCTATTAATGCAAAATCTTTTTTCTTCTTCTTTTATTTTGTATACAGTATATTTTGTTTAATGGTATATCAAATCTTGTCGGCTATTTAATGCCAAATCTTTTTTTTTCTTTTTTTTTTTTCTTTTTTTGTATACAGAATATTTTGTTTAATGGCATATCAAATCTTGTCGGCTATTTAATGCCAAATCTTTTTTTTTCTTTCTTTTTTTTTTGTATACAGTATATTTTGTTTAATGACATATCAAACCTTGTAGGCTATTTAATGCCAAATCTTTTTTTTTTCTTCTTTTTTTTTGTATACAGTATATTTTTGTTTAATGGCATATCAAACCATGTCGGCTATTTAATGCCAAATCTTTTTTTTCTTTCTTTTTTTTTGTATACAGTATATTTTGTTTAATGGCATATCAAACCATGTCGGCATTTAATGCCAAATCTTTTTTTTTCTTTCTTTTTTTTATACAGTATATTTTGTTTAATGGCATCAAACCTTGTCGGCTATTTAATGCCAAATCTTTTTTTCTTCTTTTTTTTTTTGTATACAGTATATTTTGTTTAATGGCATATCAAACCATGTCGGCTATTTAATGCCAAATCTTTTTTTCTTTCTTTTTTTTGTATACAGTATATTTTGTTTAATGGCATATCAAACCTTGTCGGCTATTTTAATGCCAAATCTTTTTTTTTTCTTCTTTTTTTGTATACAGTATATTTTGTTTAATGGCATATCAAACCTTGTCGGCTATTTAATGCCAAATCTTTTTTTCTTTCTTTTTTTTGTATACAGTATATTTTGTTTAATGGCATATCAAACCTTGTCGGTTATTTAATTCCAAATCTTGTTTTTCTTCTTTTTTTTTGTATACAGTATATTTTTGTTTAATGGCATATCAACCTTGTCGGCTATTTAATGCCAAATCTTTTTTTCTTTTTTTGTATACAGTATATTTTGTTTAATGGCATATCAAACCTTGTCGGCTATTTAATGCCAAATCTTTTTTTCTTCTTTTTTTTGTATACAGTATATTTTGTTTATGGCATATCAAACCTTGTCGGCTATTTAATGCCAAATCTTTTTTTCTTCTTTTTTTTTTGTATACAGTATATTTTGTTTAATGGCATATCAAACCTTGTCGGTTATTTAATTCCAAATCTTGTTTTTCTTCTTTTTTTTTGTATCAGTATATTTTGTTTAATGGCATATCAAACCTTGTCGGCTATTTAATGCCAAATCTTTTTTTTCTTCTTTTTTTGTATACAGTATATTTTGTTTAATGGCATATCAAACTTGTCGGCTATTTAATGCCAAATCTTTTTTTCTTCTTTTTTTGTATACAGTATATTTTGTTTTAATGGCATATCAAACCTTGTCGGCTATTTAATGCCAAAATCTTTTTTTCTTTTTTTTTGTATACAGTATATTTTGTTTAATGGCATATCAACCTTGTCGGTTATTTAATTCCAAATCTTTTTTTCTTCTTTTTTTTTGTATACAGTATATTTTGTTTAATGGCATATCAAACCTTGTCGGCTATTTAATGCCAAATCTTTTTTCTTCTTTTTTTTTGTATACAGTATATTTTGTTTAATGGCATATCAAACCTTGTCGGCTATTTAATGCCAATCTTTTTTTCTTCTTTTTTTTGTATACAGTATATTTTGTTAATGGCATATCAAACCATGTCGGTTATTTAATTCCAAATCTTGTTTTTTCTTCTTTTTTTTTTGTATACAGTATATTTTGTTTAATGGCATATCAAACCTTGTCGGTTATTTAATTCCAAATCTTGTTTTTTCTTCTTTTTTTTTTTGTATACAGTATATTTTGTTTAATGGCATATCAAACCTGTGGTTATTTAATTCAAATCTTGTTTTCTTCTTTTTTTTTTGTATACAGTATATTTTGTTTAATGGCATTCAAACCTTGTCGGTTATTTAATTCCAAATCTAGTCCTTTTCTGCGTTTTTGTTATATATATATTCAGTATATATTTTTTGTATACAGTATATTTTGTTTAATGGCATATCAAACTTTATGGGCTATTTAATGTCAAATCTTTTTTTTTTTTTTGTATACAGTGGTACCTTACGAGCAAAAAATCGACCGAGTTTTCCGAGTAACAAGCTGTTACTCGGTCGATTTTTTGCTTTTTGTTGAAAGCTATAATTTCGGTTACAAGAGAGCTTCAGATATGCTTATGTTTTTAAGTTCCTTAAAAACTTGTGAGTTTCCAAATTTATTCCGCGAAAGAAAAATATCATTTATGGAAAAAATAAACATTAAAACATATTATATCATATTATTTATTACATACTATTTTATTGTGTTTATGCTTTTTTAAATAAGAAAATTCCACTGTAATTTATAAAAAATTAAGTGGAAATTTTTCTATTTAAAAAGGGCCTAACAAAAAATTGGTTGTTTTTTGGGAGAAGCTGGAACGGACTAATGTCAGATTTATCAGATTTTCTGAGGGTTTTCAGTGTAAGGGGCAAAAAGCCCCAAGACTCTTCTGAGTATTCTAGCTGATCTTACACTGCAGTGGTCTGGATGGACTATTTGACTGTTCTTTTCTTGTTCTTGTTCTTGTTCTTGTTTTCTTGTTCTTGTTCTTGTTCTTCTTCTTCTTTTCTTGTTCTTGTTCATGTTCTTTGTTCTTGTTCTTGTTCTTCTCTTCTTCTTCTTCTTCTTATTATATTATTATTATTATTATTATTATTATTATTATTATTATTTACTCCTTTGAGTTTCACATCAGTGTTAGCTGATGGTCTTTCACTGGAGTCTGAGTGACAGCAAGTCTCCTCAGGTCTCCAGGACTCTTCTGAGTATTCTGGCAGATTGCAGCAGTGCAGTGTTCTGAATGGTTTCAATCCTTCCTCTGATTTCCAAACTTTCCAAACCCTTTTCCAATCCTTTTGGGACTGTTCCAAGTGCACCAACTACAATTGGTATCACTTTCACTTTCATATTCCATAACTTTTTCAGTTCTCTGGCAAGGTCCAGGTATTTGTCCATTTTTTCATTTTCCTTTAGCTTCACCCTGTGATCTGCTGGAACTTTGACAAGTTCTTTCTTTTTTGTTAATTATTATTATTATTATTTTTACTCCTTTTGAGTTTTCACATCAGTGTTAGCTGATGGTCTTTCACTGGAGTCTGAGTGACAGCAAGTCTCCTCAGGTCTCCAGGACTCTTCTGAGTATTCTGGCAGATTGCAGCAGTGCAGTGTTCTGAATGGTTTCAATCCTTCCTCTGATATCCAAACTTTCCAAACCCTTTTCTAATGCTTTTGGGACTGTTCCAAGTGCACCAACTACAATTGGTATAACTTTCACTTTCATATTCCATAACTTTTTCAGTTCTCTGGCAAGGTCCAGATATTTGTCAATTTTTTCATTTTCCTTTAACTTCACCCTGTGATCCGCTGGCACTGCAAAATCCACCAGTTGACAAGTTCTTTCTTTTTTGTTAATCAACACTAGGTCTGGTCTTCTTGCTGGGATAAGGTGATCCGTTTTAATTTCAAAGTCCCAGAGAATTTTGTGCGTTTCGTTCTCAAGAACAGATTCTGGTTTATGCATATACCATTTTGTTGTGTGGTCAAAATTTAATTTCTTGCATAATTCCCAGTGGATCACCTTCCAACCCAGTCGTGTCTAGTTTTGTATTCTCGTTGTGCTAGTTTGCTACATTCGCAGAGTATATGGTTAACAGTCTCATCTCTATTACCGCAAAGTCTACATTTACTATTTTGTTGGGTCTTATCAATTTTCGCTTTGATGTAGTTTGTCCTTATGGCATTATTTTGTGCAGCAATTATAAGTGATTCTGTTTCTCTTTTGAGGTTTCCCTTTCTTAACCATGTCCAAGTCTTTTGATGTGCAACCTCATCTATTTGTCGTTTGAAGCGTCCATATAATTGTTTTTCTTCCCATTTTTGTTTTCTAGTCTTTGTCGTTCTTCTGTTTGTCCATCTGCCGTTTCTACTATTGTTGGTCGCCATAAGTAATTTGTCTTTGCTCTTCCTTGTGTAATCTTCAAGTTGTTGGATTGTGGTTTCTACGCATTCCTCTATGTTGGCAAGACCTCTTCCCCCTTCCTTTCTTGACACATACAATCTATCTCTATCATCTCTAGGGTGGAGAGCCTTGTGCATGGTCATTAATTTTCTCGTCCTTTGGTCTATCTGTCTGAGTTCTTCTTTTGTCCATTTTAAGAATGGTCCTGAGTATCTTATAATGGGGACAGCCCAGGTATTAATTCCTTTGATCAGATTTCTGCTGTTAAGTTTCGTTTCTAGAAGTTTTCTAGTTCTCCTGAGATATTCTTTTTTAACTTTTCCTTTCATTTCTGCTTGCATGATATTGTCCGCTTCCAAAATTCCTAAGTATTTGTAGCTTTCATTTTCATCAAGAGATTTTATAGTTTCCTGATTTGGTAGTTGTATTCCATTTAATAGTTTTCTTTCACCCTTTTTATTACAAGCATAGCACATTTTTCGATTCCAAATTCCATCCCTATATCCTGGCTATATATCCTAATAGTTTGTACTAGGCTCTCCAATTCTTTTTCATTTTTTGCAAAAATTTTAATGTCATCCATGTACATAAGGTGGTTGATCTTTTCTTGTGAATTACTAAATTTGTATCCCCCGGTACATTTTTTCAGTATATGGTTTAGCGGCATCATTGCAATAATAAAGAGTAGTGGTGATAATGAGTCTCCTTGGAAGATACCTCTTTGGATTTTTACTTCTGCCAGGGATTGTTTTCCAGCTTTTAATTGAACTCGCCAGTTTTCCATGGCTTTTTTAATGAAGTTTATAATGTTGTTGGAAATTTTATACATTTGTAGGCATTCTAAAATCCAGGTATGTGGGACCATGTCATAGGCTTTTCTGTAATCGATCCAGGCCATTGCAATATTTTTCCGTTTATTTTTGACTTCTTTAAGAATGTATTGGTCTATATAGAGTAAGTCGTGGGTTCCTCTTTTTCCCTTGCGACATCCTTTCTGTTCTTCTGGGAGAAGTTTCCGCCAATTGAGTGAAAAGTATACTTCTTCTCTTACAACAGCAGTTAGAATTTTCCACATCATGGGTAGACAAGTTATTGGTCTATAATTGCTGGGGACATTTCCTTTTTGTGGTCTTTCTGGATTAGTGTAGTTATTCCTTTTGTCATCCATTCGGGTATTTCCGTTTCTTGTAGGCATCTGTTCAGTTGCTGGGCCATTCTTTTGTGGATAGTCGTAAATTTTTTGAACCAGAATCCATGTATGCCATCATGGCCTGGTGTTTTCCAATTTGTTACTTTCTTGAGTACTGATTTAAGCGTAATTACATGAACACTGGCAACAGGTCCTTCCTCAATTTCCATCAGTTCATTCTTAATATCACTTATCCACTTTGACTGTTTATTATGTTCTTTCCTCATCCATATATCACTCCAGAACTTTTCTGCTTCTGTTGCATTTGGGTGTTCACTAATGTTTGTTTTTGCTCCATCAATTTGTTCATAAAATCTCTTTTCATTGTTTTGGAAGGTCCTATTTTGTTTGTACTGTTTAGTTCTCTCTCGATATCTTTTGAGTCTTCCTTCTATAGCCGATATCTTTTGTTTACTTCTTCCAACTTAATTTGTTGTTGTCTTTTAACCTTTTTAGCTACATGTGTATTTGTGTTTTTATTTTTTTTTTTTTTTATTATTATTATTATTATTATTATTATTATTATTATTATTTCTTTTCGATATTTTTTTTCAAAAATGAAGTTATTCAACAAGTTTCCTCAGCTCTCCAGAACTATCCTCGGTATTCTTGCTGATCTCAGCAGTGCTGTGGTCTAGACGGTTTCAATTTTTCCTCTGATCATAGGCCCCCCATTCATATCTTTTCCAGGCTTTTTAAAATAATTATTCTAGGTCTCTAACTGTGACTAGTATCACTGTCATCATGTTCCACAGCTTTTTCAGCTGTTTTTTTTTTTGCAAGTGACACCGCTTCGGCTACGGACTTCAATCGTAGCTGGGTTTTTTTCAGCAGCCACCGAGTAGCGATTTTTGAGGCAGGAGGCCGGGATGGTTCTCCGCAAAGAGTACCAAAATAAAACGGTAATTTCGCTGTTTGGTTGTATATATGAATTGCATGTTATTAGAATCTGGCTATGGTCGACATTTCTGCACACCCTTGAGAAGGTAACAAAAGCATTGGCTCTATATGAACTCAGATAAAACGGAATTTATGTGCTTTAAACAAGATGGAGACATCTCTACTCCAGATTGGATGCAGCGTGCTGTCTTGAACACCCTGGATGCAACGAGCTATAAAAAAACAGCTTTACAACCACTTACCTCCTATCTCACAAACCATCCAAATAAGACACGATGGTCAATGCTGGAGAAATAAGGATGAACTCATTAGGCACATTCTTCTATAGACTACTACACGTGGACACATCAGTGATGGCTGACGATTAAAAACTTACATTCATACATGATTTTTTTGCGTATAATGACATTTCTGTAGATGAGATATTGCAACCAAGGTTTGTGAACTGGTCTACTAATTTCAGAGGCTTGCCATTTAATGTAAAGATGGCTACATATTTTTCAAAACACACACACACACACACACACACACACACACACACACACACACACACGTACATATATAGAGAGAGCCCTTAGGATCTGTACTAGAAAATGTCTAAATGAAGAATTTGAATACATAGATAAATATTTCACACAGTTACAATACCCTAAACTTTTCATCCAACGTGCCAAAAAGAAAGCCATCAAAAACCATAACCGTAAAACCTCTCCACCAATCCCATAAACAATACTCCTACCAATAACCTTCTAAATAGATACCACATCCTACCCAATAATTCAGCTACAACCATTATTGAAATAAACCTAAATAATTTAGGAATAAAAACGGTAACAAACTCCTCAAAAACAATAAAAAATATTATCTATAACAGAAACAACCACACCCATACGAGGTCCGATACTGATGTATACACCATCCAATTTTTGGATTGTAATAAACAATACATAGGAGAAATGTCTAGAGATAATCAACCAACGAATCCGGTAACATAAGAGATATATTAGAAACGGTCAATTGAACAACACACTTACGAAACGCATTTTAGAAACTAACCATCTGTTTAATTTTAGAGAATCTAGAATGTTAGTTAGGATACACAACAAAAACAAAGAAAAATCATAGAATCTAGCACCATCTCAATTTTTAACACGATTAAACAAAGACCCGGATTTTATATCCTGTCACCTTACCTCTCCAGAATCATACTCAAAGACTATAAAATATCCCATATTTGATCAACATTACACTTAGTTATACTAAATACATATTTTTCTTTAATTATAACTAAATTATTAATAATAATTTTCCTACACACACTCACACACATGTACACATATTACATACTCATCATGTAGTACGGTTTTTCTATAAAATGTTTCGGCACAACAATAAATTATTGTATTTTACAAAATAAATTAATCATTTTAACAATGATAATGTATAATTACCCTATAATGTTTTACACACACACACACACACACACAACACACACACTCTCTCCTCTCTCTCTCTCTTCTCTCTCTCTTTCTCTCTCTCTCTCTCTCTAATCATATCAGCAAAATTACTGTAAGAAATCATCATCACAATAATAACAATACTGTAATTACTCAATAAATTTAATATTTTCATACATTGATACAATTTTGTTTCTTTTATATTCTTCTTACTCACACACACTTACTTCTTCACAAGATGTAGTTTTTTTACATAATCTCACAACATATTTGATCTATTTCAACACAAAAGATGCCGTTTCTTTTAATAAATAGGATATACATATATATTTTTTCATTAATTATACAATAAAATTATTCAATAAAACACACACACATACACTCGTCCCATATTTGAAATACTATAAAGACATTATATTAATAAAACAAAAATTTTAATTAAAAAATAAACACCAAAATAAAATCCATACATATTTTTCTTTTGCTAAATAGGATATATATACATATATTTTCATTAATCATATTTTATTTTAATACATACTCATGCTTACACAGACGCGCGCACACACACACACACACACACACACACAGAGACTCACATAAACCCACACGCCCAGTGAAGCGATCGTCTGGTTACATTTCCACACACACACACACACACACACACATACACTACATAAGGGTAGGTTATGTCACATTACAACCGTTTGTCTTAGCGTTCCTCATAATTTCAAACGTCCAAAGAATGCTAGTTTTTCATTCAACATTTTTTTAAAAATAGATTGACCGACAAAACAAAAAACTCTCACAGTCCTCTTATTCTCTGTGATAAATTTCTTCTTCCTCAAATTAACAAAAGCCCTGATGAAGATCTATTGAAACAGAACGAAACACTGCAGCGTTGGCGAAATAAACATTACTCGTTTTATGAACTTGTGTTTTTTCAATTTTTCTTTATATATATATATATATATATATATATATATATATAATGAGAAATTGAGAAAACACAAGTTCATAAAACGAGTGATGTTAATTTCCTTGTGTATTTCCCATCTAACTTTTTCTCTAATTTTTTGTTATTCCAACTAGTGCAGCATACAGTAGCATTGTCACAGCTTAAAGCTTTGAAGAATTTTCGCTTCATCTTTTAGAACGTTTAGATTTACTCACACTCGCACAATATATATATGTATAAATATATATAAAAATAAATAAATATTAGATTATATATATGTGTGTGTGTGTGTGTGTGTGTGTGTGTGTGTGTTATATTTACAGGAGGCATTAGCAGCTGATCACCCGCTCCTCGGCAAGACTCTCGTCTGTATGAGAACAGCATCCTTCAATACAAGAACTCAGTCCGTGTCCTGAAGAAGGTCTGATAGACCGAAACGTTATAGCATCGACATCACTCCCTATAATAAACATCAATCCGTTATAATACCCCGTATTTGTTTACTTTTCTCCAGATAATATGGGTGATATACTTATAAGTAAAGAGTGCTCAATATCATGGGTAGAGCATTTATATCTAAGTTAAGATAGTGAGGACATGGAGTTCACGGTGTCTGGTTACTGACAGTTTCTCGCCCCAAACCAGGTCTAAAGATCGCATAGGCCAGAAACTGTCAGCAAACAGGTGCTGTGAACTTCATGTCCATGCTACCTTAATTAATTATATATATATATATATATATATATATATATATATATATTATATATATATATATATATATATGTGGGGGGGGGTGTAAAAGAAATGATTTACAGCAAAATATTGGGTTGATCGCAATATTTGGTTGGTACAAGTGTTACTCTGATAAGTCAGCGTTATAACAAATATAAAGTGCTGAATACGTAAGTAGAGCGGGATTATATAATATATATATATATATATATATATATATATACTATAAGTGTCGTTTTGGTTCCAAAGGGAGAAAATTAAATATTTTATTTAAAAACAAGGACCGCAAAATGGATTATGTTTTTAGAAAAAATTTAAAAATTATTTTTATCTTACATTTGCGACACATGTTTCAGATCTTCTGATATCTTCTTCAGGCTTTGATCAATCACACACACACACACACAACACACTCACTCACACACACACACAACACACACACACACACACTCATGCATGGATATATATATATTAATATATGTGTGTGGTGTGGTGTGTGTGTGTGTGTGTGTGTGTGTGTGTGTGTGTGTGAGTGAGAGTGTGTCTGTGGAATATTTACATAATAAAATATTTTGCTACAATCAAATTTAAAATATTTCTTGAGGTCTTCCTTTATGGGAATTTTTGAAAAGACTATTACGTTTGTCTTGGGTGTTTGTTTTATTTTTTAAATTTCTGAATGTCTGTTTACCGTATTTCAGCTTGAACCACCTAGCAGTTCACGTGCAAAAACATGGCGAGTTTTCTGTTGCGATGGACGGATCAAATTTGTTTAACGCTGATTGTTCAGCTTCTGGGGTGCAATGGGAATATTCGTTGATAGGAGAGAGAGAGAGAAAGAGATAGAGAGAGAGAGAGAGAAGAGAGAGAGAGAGAGAGAGAGAGAGAGAGAGAGAGAGAGAGAGAGAGAGAGTATGTTTTGTGTTGTTTGTTTATTTGCTGCTGTTTTTTTTTTTTTTCTTTTTTTTTTTTTTTTTTTTTTTTCAATTTTCAAGATTTGATATTGAGTAAAACCTGTGGCTACCCATAGAGACTGTAGAAGAAGAGCAAATACAAAAAGAAAAAAAGAAAAAAAAGCCTTGAGAAATGCAGGTCAAAATGTTATTAGTCTCTTGACTAGAATCCTATTAAACCATGTCTGAGCCATTTTGAATTCTAAAGTATGAAAATATTTTGAAGAAATAAAGAGAAAAGGTAACAAAGAAAAAAAAAACGAAAGAAGAAAAAGAAAAAAGAAAGAAAAATAAAAATTAAGAACAGAAACTCCTACAAAATATTCTTTCTGTTTTCATAAACAGTCTGGTTGAATATATCTAACAATCTATATATATAAAGACAATATCTTTCAAAAATTAATTTTTATAACCGCCCAGATGGCGTTTTTCGCTAGTTTATGTAAAAATGTTTGTACAATAAATTAATTGATATAATATATGTTGTTACACTCTTAATTCATTTTCTTAGAGATTTAATAAATTTTATATCCATAAATTGAATAATTGGCAGACCTGAGGATCTGGAACTAAAAATATGGTTTTTAATTTTTTTTCTTTCAATGCATTATTATTGATTGCACACCAATCTATCAGATTGTAAAAAAATCAAATAAGTTATTTATTTTTCGAGTTTTCAGGAGTGCTCAGTTCCCCGTATAAGTTAATCGTAAATCGATCCCCCTTATCGGAACCGCTAAAAAAATCTCTCTCTATATATATATATATATAAAAGGCAGTTGTATATATGTGTATGTCTGGAGGAAACTTCGAAAATAATACCATTAATGACAAAGAACATATATATACACATTAAATATCACCAGTTCTTTTTTTTGAGCAAAAATAATGAAGTTTTGATTTATATTAGTGAAGATACTTAAAAATATGAAATTTAAATGATAATAGCATTGTTTTTTTTGCATAAAAAGTTTGATATTTTAAATAGTAGACATTAATTTTTACTCCTAGAGTGGCTGGATCAACGCAACGTCTTTTGTTTTTACATAGGGATTTTAATGGGGCATACTACGATGATCCAACTTAACAATTCAATAATGATGGATTTGTGAGACTAATTTTGTTTACCTCCCCCACTACCCAGGCAACGCCGGGTAGCCACTTCTAGTACATATATAAAGGGCAGTTGTGTATGTATGTATGCCCGGAGGAAACTCTGAAAATAAAACAATCAATGACAAAGTATTTATATATATATACACATTAAATATCACCAGAGCTTGATTTATAAACAAAAATAATGAAGATTTGATTTATATTCGTGAAGATAATTGAATAATAAAATCTAAATGATAACAGCATGGATTTTTATTTTGCATTTAGTATTCTAAATAGGAGACATTAACATTTCTTTTCAGAGTGTCTGGATCAACGCATGTTCTTTTTTACATAAGGATTTTAATGGGGCGTCGTGTGAGGATCCAACTCGCGATTCAACAATAATGGATCTGTGAGACTATCTTTTAACCCCCCCCATCTACCCAAGCGACGTTGGGTAGCCGCTTCTAGTATCGTATAGGAGTAATTTTGTAGCATAATTTGGGAGCAACTCATAAGGTATGAGCGTACCTGTAGTTAGAATTTTGAATAGGGTCCGTTAGACCTAGAATAACGGGATCCATGGAAAGTAACCCGACAGTTGTTGACGGAATTAACCTTTTGCTTGACCCGCTGAAAGCACGCGACTGGACGCGTGAGAGATAGTTTAGTTGAGATTCGGCAGAGATTTCAGTGCGAACGGACGTGTAGGTCGTCGCTCTCAGCCGATCCCCTCCCCAGCGGCGGAATCAAATGGGCAGGGTTGCGAAATAAAGCTCGATCAAGAAAAGTTTGTTAATTGAATATTAAAAACAATGACCAGCCCAGCACGAAGAAGAATCAACAGAAAGAAGAAGACCAGTTCTTAACAAGAGGCCCAGAAAAAATGGCGGCGAAGTAGAACCAGTAGACGAAGTAAGCAGAGAGTCAACAATTAGAAGAGTATAAGTAAAGAAAATCAACTATCTATCTTTTTTTTTTTTTTTGGTTTGTTTTGTTATTTACGGCTATCAACCTCAGTGGGTCATTTGATGCCGATAAAGTTTTGAAATAAATCAATTCTTAATGGATAATACAATTTTTTTATAATCATTTTTTCTATTTAACCCATAATGATGGGACCCTAACAGGTACTATCACTCCGGGTCAGAGTGGACCGGGAGGCAATGGTGAATGAAGGGGTGCTCCACATTCCCAAACCTCCAAACTGGAACCTCACCATCAGATAGGATTTAACGTCATTCGCAGGACATGTAGACCGCAGCCAACCGCCTTCTAGCACCCATATGATAAAAAGGGGTTGGGGCTTCCATACCAGGGCAACAGGGTTGGGAAAATCATATAGGTGCTAGATCGATTGATCGGAGGGGGCCTCTCCGACCGCCCGTCTAACCCAAGATAGGGCCAATGAGGAGTATTGCATGTCATGAACTGCTCATCCACCTGGGCTCTATCCTTAAGCATCACAGGTCGCCACCCACGGCAAACAGGTGGCCCCATTGGGGGAGTCTTTACCCCTCTGCAGAGGTGCAGTCGGTGCATTCTAACGCCCAAGCCGACAGGGCGGAACTATCTATCTATCTACCTGTCTGTCTGTTGTCTCTGTATTATATACTTCATGTATACTAATAACCCGGCCTCTGGGGGTGGGGGTCCGGTGGCTTCGACAACTGGACTACTAGTGATAACTAACGGCGTTGATCCCAGGGGGCTATCCCAGGCAAACTGTCCCTTGATTTAAAGGGGCAGGGCTGGGTTTATTGCCCAGTGCGGTCTGCCCTCTTTGAGGAGGAATACCGACGGGAGCAACGGGATTTTTGTGCCTAGCAACCCATGAGCTTCGACTTGTGGGTGGGCCCACATAAAATGTCCTTGTGTCACGCCCTCATTAGTGGGATGAGAGGTGCTCTACGGCCAGCAATGAGAACAATCTCCTCGTCTAAGCGCTAGGGAACAGGGATAAGGCTCTTTCGCTACCAGCAGTTACCGACAATAAGGCAATCGCCAACTTTACATTAATAACAGCATTCACCTCATTCTGTTAGAATGTGTTTAACCATCTAGGGCTGGGGTCAACCAAACTACGGACGAACGGTACCGGATCGGCTGCGAATGTATTTTATCAGGCCGCCGACGGTACTTCTGAATTTCTTTGTTAAAACGTATGGAACGCGAGACGTTCTGATACCATTTAAATTTTAAAATCATGTTAAGCTTACTAAACATTTGAAAGCCAATTCCCTTGATTGGATGTAGCAATTTCAAACCAAACATTGACGATATCTCGAAAGACAAACTTCAGTTTCATAAAACTTACTTAAACTTTCTGTTAATGTTGCGTTCTTCGATAATGTTTTGAAAATAAATATGTTGGTTAAATTTGTTTTTGTGCATCTTAACGCCACTCATCCATGAATATAACATGGAAAAATAAATTTTTTTTAAACATCTTTTTTCAGAGACTTCGTACTGGTTAGCCAGTATTAAGCACAATAATAAATGTGGCCCGCACTCGTTATTTTTTTAAATATTCTGGCCCACTGGGAAATAATTTTTGTCTGATCCCTGGGTATCGGGTGTTTGACGAGGCTCGCATTCTGACATGTTTTTTAGTAGAAAGGAGTGTGTAAGTTCTTTTTGGTGATCTATGGATGATATGATATATAGTGAAACTTGTTATTTCCGTCTTGATTTTTTTGGAGCTTGGTCTCCATTCGCTTACTTTGGTCTTACATAGAAAGTTGTTTTTTTTTTAACATTAATGGAGAATCTCGCAACTCGGTGTTAGACGCCCTCTGATTATTAGAGCCTTTCACACACATAAAGGATAGTAAATAATCTATAAGGAGAGAAAAAGGAGGGAAATTAGAGAGTTGGGGTAAGGTAGAGAGGGGAAAAGAAAAAGGAGAGGAGAAAGAGAGAAAGAGGGTAGAAGAAAGAGAGAGGGGTGAGAGAGAGAGAGGAGAGAGAGAAAAGCAGGGCAATAGAAGAGAGGGGAGGAAATAGAGAAGAACGAGAAGAGAATTGAAAGAAGAAATGGAGAAAAGAAGATAAGAGGAGATAGGAAATAAAGGGGGGGGTAGAGATTTAGAAGAGGAAGACGAGGCGGAATAAGATTGAGCGAATAGAGATGAGGGGAATTGAGAGAAGGAAAGAATAGAAGAGAAGAGAGCGAAGAGAACAGGAAAAGTAGGGGGAATTGAAGAAGAAAAAGGGAGGAAGTAGAGAGAGAGAGAAGGAGTAAATGAGAAGAGTGTAGATGAAATTGAAGAAGAACGCACGCACGCGCGCGCACAGAGAGAATAGGGGAGAAAGAAATAGGCAGAGGAGAATGTTGGGAATGGAGTGACGAGGAGAAAGTGGGCTAGGCAAATTGAAGGAAGAGAGAATGGAGTGTGAACTGGCGCATTGAGAAAAGATGTCAACATACGTGTTGCGGGTACCTCTTCTCCTTTTTTTCCGTTTCTCTATTCTATCCGTGACGCATAGAGTTCATATATTTTTAATCTTAGGACTTCTTCTTCTATCGTCTGCTTTTAGCGGTCTGGGACTTCGTACTTGGTGGTCGAGTTCGCGCACTATAACATCATTTCCGTTCATTTCAAGATCGTTCCTTGGTTACACAGCAAGAGTACCTCACAAACACGGCGTAGTTTGATTCTTTTCCATAAGCTTTTATTTACTTCTAAACAATTTCATGTATAAAACTTAGGCGCGCGTAATGGCACGGTGAAGTTCCAGTTTTGCGCAGTACATTTCTCTGCCTGAACGTCTAACTGAAACGCGGCTTCTTTTATTGTAGTTGACCCGGTGTCACGCCTTGCTTTGTTCGCTCGACAGGCCTAGCATTTTTTTTCTGTGGACATCACCTCTTCGCCACGCAGGCTGTTTTCATTGGCTATGGGCTACGCCTACAGATTTCTGCACCGGAAATCATGTCAAATATTCACACTGCATTTCCAGGTGCAAAGGTCAGGTAGGGCACATCCTGGTTTTCGTCTTTCCGAGCTGCCTTCCCATGGGCGCCTTTATTCAGCCTGGTCACTTGGGTGCACTAATCAGACAATATATTCATACGCAAAGGAATTAACGGGACTGCCATAGATAGACATTATCGATCAAGATGGAAATCTGATCTCTCTGATAGATATAGCGATAAGACCTTCCCGATTAGCCACGTCGATACTGGACTGTTAGCGGCACCACCTGCACTATACACGAACGCTTGGGGAAAACAAGACTAGACAGGAACTATACAATTTTATTCTGCGACTATCCGAAAAAATCCTGCCAGAACAGCAGCCCCACAAAATGTAGTTGTATGGTACTTAACTCTATATTGTTATATAAACCATATAGATATATAAGAGATATAGATAAACAATCTCATATACACTAACTTGAACATTAATTGGGTATGTCAGCAATCCTCATTACACTACCTATAGGAAATATATGAGAGAGTATAGATATTCATATACCCTACTATGACATTATGGGTGGATGTCATCCTCATCATACCTACCTATGAACATTTATGGTATGTCCCAATCCTCATATATCCTACCTTGAACATATTAATGGTAATGTCCGCAATCCTAAATATACGCCCTACCTAGTGAACATTATGGGTAATAATAATCCTCTATAAGCGTACGTATGAAAATTAATGAGGTATGTCAAGCCTCATACTAGCTTCCTACCTATGCATTATGGGATAAGATATACCTAAAAATACGCTAACTATGAATATATATGCGTATCGTCCAAATCCTCATAATACGCGGGAGGTAATATAGATAGAGCTAGTTGAATAACCACTAGCAGTGGTTTACCTTTTTTTTACGCGGCTGCAGGTTTTGTATTATGTTACTTTATACAGATTCCATTCCATCATTTTAAATCTCACATTTAGATTATTTCTCATTCAGCACCTTTGTTGGGTAATCATATATCAAAATCATGGAGGCGGCTGTCTAATGGTTAAAGTCGTGGAAATGGACTCGCCTACGCGAGTTCAATTCCTGGACGAAGGCTGTTGGAATTTCCCATAGCGCTAGTTAGTTTGGGAAAGGTTGATGATATTCATTCTCCTTCCAGCTATGGGTAAATAGCAGGGCAGACTGGACTCTTTAACGATGGCGGTAACCAGTCTAGGAGAAGGAAAACTTGATTCAAACTGTTAAACTCCGCTTAAGAAATTGACTTGTGTCGGCATCTGCTCGTGCGGAGGGGTGTGGTAAATATATATATAAGTCAACAAACATGCAAATAAGACAAAACTACTGGACCTTTTCACTATTATTAACCAGGTCTCTTGACCCACATTGGTAGTACCTGTTAGAGTTTTATCTATGTGTCAAATAGATCTGATTGAAAATTATTCGTATTCCCACAGAGACCATGTGCAAAAAAAAAAAAAAAAATTCTTAAGACAAAGTACCAAAAATGTAAAGAATATGAAGTAAATGAACGAGATTACCTAAATCTAGGCATCAAAATAAAATGTAGACGGACTGGCGTGCTGTTAATCATCAATCAATAAATCATCACAATTAAAGATTACATTCAAATTGTTATTACACTTTACGCGTCTGCACATATCGAGATTTGTATCATCGCTGGTCATGTTTCCATTTGGTCATTTGGCATCTCTCTCTCTCTCTTCTTCTCTTCTCTTTTGATTTCTCTCTCTCTCCTACCTCTCTCTCTCTCTCTCTTTTGATTTCTCTCTCTTTCTCTCTCTCTTGTCCTATCTTTCTCTTTCACTCTTTTTTTCACTTTTTTTCTCTCTCTCTCTATTATATGTCTTGATTTCTCTCTCTTTCATTCTTCTTCTCTCTCCTCTCTCTCTCTCTCCTCTCTCTCTCTACTCTTTTGATTTCTCTCTCTCTCTTTTTCTGGCTCTCTTGGCGCTATCCTCTCTTTCATCTTTTTCACTTTTCTTTTCTCTTCTCTCATTTCTCCTCTCTCTCTCTTCTCTCTCTCTCTATCTATCTGTCTTGATTTTCTCTCTCTTTCAACTCTCGTCTTTCTCTCTCTTGTCTCTCTCTCTTTATCTATCTATCTATCTATCTTGATTTTTCTCTCTCCTCTTTTCTTTTTTTTCTAATCTTTCTTCTCTTCTCTCTCTTTCTTTCTCTATCTATCTATTCTATCATATCTTCTGATTTTCTCGTCTCGTAATCTTTCACTTTTTTTTTCCTATTTCTCGGTTTATCTACTATCTATCTTCTAATCTATCTATCTTGAATTATTTTCTCTCTTTCACACTTTATTTTTCTCTCTTCTTTCTATCTACTCTAGATCTATCTATCTACTCTATCTATCTGTCTATTGTCTGTTTCTTTTCTCCTCTATATATATTTACGCGTCAACACAGTCGAACCTCATACACAACATAGACAACAGTACAGAAATACATCACCATACATACATACAAAACACACACACAGTATACAATACACCATAACACATAGAGAAGACCACATGCAATACAAACAGTAACCAAAACATAACACATGCGCATACACAGACACGCCGAAAAACTCACAAAATCACAATACATACTACTGAGAGGTAGAGAGAGAAGAGAGGAGAGAGAGAGAGAGAGAGAGAGAGAGAGAGAGAGAGAGATTTGAAATATATACTCTCTCTATATATATATCTATATCTATATCTAATATCTATACTTATATAGTATATATAGTATAGGATTATGTATATGTTTTTTTCTTCTCTGATCAATCTCTCTCAATTGTCACCACAGCACATCAAACATTACACACACACAATACTCACATGCATGACCCACAAGCATGCAGAGACAACGACACACTAAACACACACAACACAGACAACCACACACCTCATTTAAACCACATACACACGGCATACACACACAAACCACAAAAATGCACATACAGTCCACAGAAAACATACAGATGACAAAACAAACTGCACATACAATTGGAGACACACAGACCAGACAACAAATACACATACATATATAGACAGACACGCAGACGACACAGACAGACCAGCACACACCTCATGCTCACAACACACTACGTACGACGTAAGCAAACACAAATAACTCACTGTCACCACAGACACGCAGAGATACAGCACACAACAACCAAGACCACTGGCACCCAACACCAAGACTCATAAATCGAACACACTGCTAAAACACACCAGCACACTAGTAGGCACACCACGAAAACACATACAGAGACACACACCAAACTCACACATACACACTGAGGACCACTACGAGACACAGTCACAATCAAAAATACAACATACATATACACCCACAGACACGGTTTTCAGACACACAGCCACACAATACACACACATGCACACAGCACAATACACAGACACACACACAACACAGAACACAAAAATACTCACACCCATGTAACACACCATGTCAATGTCAACAGTACAGAAACGCAGAGATACAGACACACAAACATACACAACAATCACTCTCACACGACACACACCACATACGATACACGTGACCACCACTCAAAACACGGACAAAAACACACATGAGGCAACACACAGAAACTCGCAGCATAAACAACAGGAGACACACACAGACAAGACACAGACAGCATTGACAAAATACATTAGTATCCAACGCACGCAAGACACAGCACACACACAAACACTTATTCACACACACACACACACGCAAGGCGCACGCAACACGCACACACACGCACACGTACATTGCATACACACAAAGAACATACAATAACAGCATCCACAAACAGCACACAGAAACACATACAAAGCA
>CM042148.1:15120432-15150432 GCA_023376005.1 Doryteuthis pealeii
GAGATTGATCTATTTTCAAACACAAAAGATGCATTTCTAGTGTGTTAAATGGAATTGGTGATATAATATATACGTTATGCTAGTTAGTAGTATTCATTCGAATTATACAGTAGAAATTATTCAATAAAACCACACACATACACTCGTCCATATTGAAATACTATAAAGACATTATATTATAAAACAAAAATTTTAATTGAAAATAAAAATAAACAACAAATAAATCCATACATATTTTTCTTTTACTAAATAGGATATATATATATATATGCATATATTTTCATTAATTATATTTTATCTTAATAATACTCATGCTTACACACACACACACACACACAACACACATAGACTCACATAAACATCCACACGCCCAGTGAAAGCGATCGTCTGTTTACATTTCCATAGCACACTTACACACACACACACACACACACACACAACGTAAGATGTCACATTACAACCGTTTGTCTTAGCGTTCCTCATAATTTCAAACGTCCAAAGAATGTTAGTTTTTCATTCAACATTTTTTTAAAAATAGATTGACCGACAAAACAAAAGACTCTCACAGTCCTCTTATTCTCTGTGATAAATTTCTTCTTCCTCAAATTAACAAAAGCCCTGATGAAGATCTATTGAAACAGATCGAAACACTGCAGCGTTGGCGAAATTAACATCACTCGTTTTTATGAACTTGTGTTTTTCAATTTCTCATTATATATATATATATATATATATATATATATATATATATATATATATATATATATATATATATAATGAGAAATTGAGAAAACACAAGTTCATAAAACGAGTGATGTTAATTTCCTTGTGTATTTCCCATCTAACTTTTCTCTAATTTTTTTGTTATTCCAACTAGTGCAGCCATACAGTAGCATTGTCACAGCTTAAAGCTTTGAAGAATTTTCGCTTCATCTTATCAGAACGTTTAGATTTACTCACACTCGCACATATATATATGTATAAATATAAATATAAAAATAAATATATATATATATTACATATAATATATATATATATATGTGTGTGTGTGTGTGTGTGTGTGTGTGTGTGTGTTATATTTACAGGAGGCATTAGCAGCTGATCACCCGCTCCTCGGCAAGACTCTCGTCTGTATGAGAACAGCATCCTTCAATACAAGAACTGTCCGTGTCCTGAAGAAGGTCTGATTGACCGAAACGTTATAGCATCGACATCACTCCCTATTATAACATCAATCCGTTATAATACCCCGTGTTTGTTTACTTTTCTCCAGATAATATGGGTGATATACTTATAAGTAAAGAGTGCTCAATATCATGGGTAGAGCATTTATATCTAAGTTAAGATAGTGAGGACATGGAGTTCACGGTGTCTGGTTACTGACAGTTTCTAGTCCCAAACCAGGTCTAAAACAGGTGCTGTGAACTTCCTATCCACGCTACCTTAATATATATATATATATATATATATATGTGTGTGTGTATGTGTGTATGTGTGTGTGTGTGTGTGTGTAAAAGAAATGACTTACCAGTAAATATTGGGTTGATCGCAATATTTGATTGCTACAAGTGTTACTCGGGATAAGTCAGCGTTATAACAAATATAAAGTGCTCAATACGTAAGTAGAGCGGAAATATATATATATATATATATATATATAATATATATTTATATATATATATTATAAAGTGTTTGTTCTGGTTCCATCGGGAGAAAATTAATATTTTATAAAAAAGAAGGTCCGCAAAATGTATTGTTTTTAGAAGAAAAATTTTTTTAATTATTTTTATCTTACATTTGCGACACGTGTTTCAGATCTTCTGATGTCTTCTTTAGGCTTTGATCAATCACACACACACACACACCACACACACACACACACACACACATAAATATATATATATATATATATATATATATACATATCCATGCATGAGTGTATGTGTGTGTGAGTGAGAGTGTGTCTGTGGAATATTTGCATAATAAAATATTTTGCTACAATCAAATTTAAAATATTTCTTGAGGTCTTCCTTTATGGGAATTTTTGAAAAGACTATTACGTTTGTCTTGGGTATCTTTATTTATTTATTTTTTTTAATTTCCGAATGTCTGTTTACCGTATTTCAGCTTGAACCACCTAGCAGTTCACGTGCAAAAACATGGCGAGTTTTCGGTTGCGATGGACGGATCAAATTTGTTTAACGCTGATTGTTCAACGCTTCTGGGGTGTGCAAGGGGAATATTCGTTGATAGAGAAGAGAGAGAGAGAGAGAGAGAGAGAGAGAGAGAGAAGAGAGAGAGAGAGAGAGAGAGAGAGAGAGAGAGAGTATGTTTTTGTTTGTTTGTTTTATTTGCTGCTGTTTTTTTTTTTTTTTTTTTTTTTTTTTTCATTTTTCAAGATTTGATATTTGAGTAAAACCTGTGCGCTACCCATAGAGACTGTAGAAGAAGAGCAAATACAAAAAAGAAAAAAGAAAAAGAAAAAAGACTTGAGAATGGCAGGTCAAAATGTTATTAGTCTCTTGACTAGAATCCTATTAAACATGTCTGAGCCATTTTGAATTCTAAAGTATGAAAATATTTTGAAGAAATAAAGAAAAAAGTAACAAAGAAAAAAACGAAAGAAGAAAAAGAAAAAAGAAAAAAGAAAAAGAAAAATTAAGAACAGAAACTCCTACAAAATATTCTCTCTGTTTTCATAAACAGTCTGGTTGAATATATCTAACAATCTATATATATATATAAAGACAATATCTTTCAAAAATTAATTCTTATAACCGCCCAGATGGCGTTTTTTGCTAGTTTATGTAAAAATGTTTGTACAATTAATTAATTAATATAATATATGTTGTTACACTCTTAATTCATTTTCTTAGAGATTTAATAAATTTTATATCCATTAAAGTAAGCATTAATTGAATAATTGGCGGACCTGAGTATCTGGAACTCCCCCATCTAAAAATTTTGTTTATCATTTATTTTCTTTCTTTCAATGGATTATTATTGATTGCACACCAATCTATCAGATTGTAAAAAAAAATTAAAATAAGTTATTTATTTTTCGAGTTTTCAGGGGTGCTCAGTTCCCCGTATAAGTTTATCGTAAATCGACCCCCCATATAGGAACCGCTAAATATATATATATATATATATATATATATATATATATATATATATATATATATATATATAAAGGGCAGTTGTATATATGTGTTGTCCGGAGGAACTTCGAAAATAATACCATTAATGACAAAGAATATATATATAACACATTAAATATCACCAGTTCTTGGTTTTTGAGCAAAAATAATGAAGGTTTGATTTATATTAGTGAAGATACTTAAAACTATAAAATATAAATGATAATAGCATAGTTTTTTTTGCATAAAAAGTTTGATATTTTAAATAGTAGACATTAATTTTTACTCCCAGAGTGGCTGGATCAACGCAAACGTCTTTTTGTTTTTACATAGGGATTTTTAATGGGTCATACTACGAGGATCCAACTGCAATTCAATAATGATGGATTTGTGAGACTAATTTTTTAAACCCCCCCCCCCACTACCAGGCAACGTCGGTAGCGACTTCTAGTACATATATAAGGGCAGTTGGTGTATGTATGAGGAAACTCTGAAATAAAAAAATTAATGACAAGTGTATATATATATATACACCTTAAATATCACCAGAGCTTGATTTATAAAAAAAATAATGAAAATTTGATTTATATTCGTGAAGATAATTGAAAAATAAAATTTAAATGATAACAGCATGGATTTTTATTTTGCATTTAGTATTCTAAATAGGAGACATTAACATTTCTTTTCAGAGTGTCTGGATCAACGCATGTTCTTTTTTACATAAGGATTTTAATGGGGCGTCCTGTGAGGATCCAACTCGCGATTCAACAATAATGGATCTGTGGATATCTTTTTACCCCCCCCCCCTCTACCCAGGCGATGTTTGGTAGCCGCTTCTAGTATCTTATAGGAGTAATTTTGTTGCATAATTTGGGAGCAGCTCATAAGTTATGAGCGTACCTGTAGTTAGAATTTTGAATAGGGTCCGTTAGACCTAGAATAACGGGATCCATGGAAAGTAACCCGACAGTTGTTGACGGAATTAACCTTTTGCTTGACCCGCTGAAAGCACGCGATTGGACGCGTGAGAGATAGTTTAGTTGAGATTCGGCAGAGATTTCAGTACGAACGGACGTGTAGGTCGTCGCTCTGAGCCGATCCCCTCCCCAGCGGCGGAATCAAATGGGCAGGGTTGCGAAATAAAGCTCGATCAAGAAAAGTTTGTTTATTGAATATTAAAAACAATGACCAGCCCAGCACGAAGAAGAATCAACAGAAAGAAGAAGACCAGCTCTTAACAAGAGGCCCAGAAAAAATGGCGGTCGAAGTAGAACCAGTAGACAAAGTAAGCAGAGAGTCAACAAGTAGAAGATAAATAAGTAAGAAAATCAACTATCTATCTTTTTTTTTTTTGGTTTGTTTTGTTTTACGGCATATCAACCTCAGTGGGTTATTTGATGCCGATAAAGTTTTGAAATAAATCAATTCTTAATGGATAATACAATTTTTTTATAAATACATTTTTCTATTTAACCCATAGATGGGACCCTAACAGGTACTACCACTCCGGGTCAGAGTGGACCTGGGAGCAATGGTGATGAAGGGGTGCTCCACATTCCCCAAACCTCCAAAACTGGAACCTCACCATCAGATAGAGTTTAACGTCATTCGCAGGACATGTAGACCCGCAGCCACCGCCTTCTATGATATATATGATAAAAAGGGGTTGGGGATTGCCATAAGGGCAACAGGGTTGGGAAAATCATATAGGTGCTAGATCGATTGATCGGAGGGGGCCTCTCCGACCGCCCGTCTAACCCAAGATAGGGCCAATGAGGAGTATTGCATGTCATGAACTGCTCATCCACCTGGGCTCTATCCTTAAGCATCACAGGTCGCCACCCACGGCAAACAGGTGGCCCCATTGGGGGAGTCTTACCCCTCTGCAGAGGTGCAGTCGATGCATTCTAACGCCCAAGCCGACAGGACGGAACTATCTATCTATCTATCTATCTACCTGTCTGTCTGTCTGTCTCTATTATATACTTCATGTATACTAATAACCCGGCCTCTGGGGGTGGGGGTCCGGTGGCTTCGACAACTGGACTACTAGTGATAACTAACGGTGTTGATCCCAGGAGGCTACCCCCAGGCAAACTGTCCCCTTGGTTTAAAGGGGCAGGGCTGGGTTTATTGCCCAGTGCCTGAGTCGCCCTCCTTGAGGAGGAATACCGACGGGATCAACGGATTTTTGTGCCTATCAACCATGAGCTTCGACTTGTGGGTGGGCCCACATAAAAATGTCCTTGTGTCACGCCCTCATTAGTGGGATGAGAGGTGCTTTACCCCATCAAGAACAATCTCCGTTGTCTAGCGCTAGGGAAAAGGGGATAGACTCTTTCGCTACCAGCAGTTACCGACAATAGGCCACTCGCCAACTTTACATTAATAACAGTAAATTCACCTCATTCTGTTAGAATGTGTTTAACCATCTAGGGCTGGGTCACCAAACTACGGAACGCGCACCGGATCCGGCCCGCGAAGGTATTTTATCAGGCCTGCCGACGGTACTTGAATTTCTTTGTTAGAACGTATGGAACGCGAGACGTTCTGATACCATGTAAATTTTAATATCATGTTAAGCTTACTAAACATTTGAAAGCAATTCTCTTGATTGGATGTAGCAATTTCAAACCAAACATTGACTATATCTTGAAAGGCAAATTTCAGTTTCACAAATCTCACTAATCCTTTCTGTTAATGTTGCTTTCTTTGATAATGTTTTGAAAATAAATATGTTGGTTAAATTTGTTTTTGTGGATCTTAACGCCACTCATCCATGAATATAACATGGAAAGATAAAATTTGTTTTACATCTTTTTCTCAGAGACTTCGTTCTGGCTAGCTCGTATTGAATACAATAATAATGTGGCCCGCGCTTGTTATTCTTTCAATTATCTGGCCCACTGGGAAAATAATTTTGTTGATCCCTGGTATAGGGTGTTTGACAGGCTATGCATTCTGACTTGTTTTCTTAAGTACAAAAGGGTTGTGTAAGTTTTTTGTGATCTATATGTAATCGATATATAGTGAATTGTTATTTTCTTGGTTTTCTGGAACTTGGTCTCCATTCACCTACTTTGAAGAAATCTCCACACTGGATGTTAAGCCTCTGAAATTATTAGACCATTTCACACACATAAATAGTAATATCTTAAGAGAGAAAAAGGGTGGAATAAAGAGAGGGAGGGTAATAGAGTGGGGGAGAGAAAGGAGAGGAGAAAGAGAGAAAGAGAAGAAGAAAGAGAGAGGGGTGAGAGAGAGAGAGAAAAGAGGGGAATAGAAAGAGAAGGGAGGAAAATAGAGAAAGAAGAGAAGAGAATTGAAAGAAGAAATAGGAGAAAAGAGAGATAAGAGAGGAAATAGGAAATAAAGGGGGGGAATAGAGTGTTGAGAAGAGAAGAGAAGAGAGGGGAATAGATTGAGGAATAGAGAGAGGAGAATTGAGAGAAGAAAAGAAATAGAAGAAAAGAGAGCGAAGAGAAGAGAGGGGGGAATTGAAAGAAGAAAAAGAGGAATAGAGAGAAGAGAAGAGAGTAATTGAGAAGTGTGAGAAATTGAAGAAGAGAGAGGGAAGAGAGAAATAGAAGAAAATAGGGAGAAGAGGGGGAATGGTGAGAGGAGAGAGTGATGAATAGTGGGGTATTGAGAGAGGAAAATTGAATTCTTGAGAAAGAGATGTCAACATACGTGTCGCATACCTCTTTCCTTACTTTCTTCTATTCTTCTGCTGTTCATCTTTTCTATCTTAGGTTCTTCTTCTATCGTCTCTTCTAGCTTCTGGACTTCGTCTTGGTGGTCGGTCGCACTTAACTCATTTCTTCTTCTAGATCAGTCTTGTTACCAAGACATTCACCAACCACAAAACCGTATTATTTTCATAAGCTTTTATTTAACTAAACATTCCATGTAACTAAACATAGCGCGCGTATGCAGGTGAGTTCCAGTTAAAGCAGTACATCTTCTCTGCCTGAAACTGAAGACCCAACCAGGTCCCACGTGACTTCACGTATTTCGTGGGCTTCTTTTATTGTAGTCTGACCCCCGGTGTCACGCCTCTTTGTTCGTGACACCTACGCAGTTTTTTTTCTTTCTGTGGACACACCTCTTCGCCCACGCAGGCTGTTTTCATTGGCTATGGGCTACGCCTACAGATTTCTGCACCGTAATCATGTCAAATATTCACCTGCATTTCCAGGTGCAAAAGGTCAGGTCAGGGCCACATCCTGTTTTCGTTTCCAGGCTGCATCTGACTCCCATGCACTTCCTATTCAGCCTGGTCCTTGGATGCACTGATCAGACAATATATTACATACGCAATCCTCATATACCCTAGCTATGAACATTAATGGGTATGTCCCAATCCTCATATACCCTACCTATGAAAATTAATAGGTATGTACCAATCCTCATATACCCTACCTATGAAAATTAATGGGTATGTCCCAATCCTCATATACCCTACCTATGAACATTAATCGGTATGTCCCAATTCTCATATACCCTACCAATGAACATTAATGGGTATGTTCCAATCCTCATATACCTATGAACATTAATGGGTATGTCCCAATCCTCATAAATACGGGAGTATTATACTGACTGAGTAGTCTGATACCACTCGCAGTGGTTTATCTTTTTTTTACGCGGCTGGCATGTTTTGTATTTGTTAATGTTATAAAGATTCCATTTCATTTTCAAAATCTCCATTTAGTTATTTCTCATTCAGCAACCTTTGTTGGGTTACATCATATATCACAAATCATGAAGGCGCGTGGTCTAATGGTTAAAGTCGTAGGAAATGGACTCGCCTACGCGAGTTCAATTCCTGGACGAAGCTGTTGGAATTTCACATGGCGCTAGTACCTTTGGGAAAGGTATGAATTCAATTCTCCCTCCAGCTATGGGTAAATAGCAGGGCAGACTGGACTCTTTAACCATGGCTAGGTAACCAGTCTAAGAGAAGGAAAACTCTGAATTCAAACCTGTTAAACTCCGCTTAAGAAATTGACCTTGTGTCGCATCCTGCTCGTGCGGAGGGGTTGGTAAATATATATATATCACAAACCATGCAAATAAGACAAACAAGACTGGACCTTTTCACTATTATTAACCCCAGGTCCACCTTGACCCACATTGGTAGTACCTGTTAGAGTTTTATCTATGGGTCAAATAGATCTGTTTGACAATTATTCGTATTCCACAAGACCATGTGCAAAAAAAAAAAAAAAAAAACTCTTAAGAACAAAGTACACAAAAATGTGATTATGAAAGTACAATGAACGCGATTACCTAACCTCTAGGCATAAAATAAAATGTAGACGGTCTGACATGCTGTTAAAATCAATCAATCAATAAATCAATCAAAATTACAGATTCATTTCAAATTGTTTTACACTTTACGTCTGAACATATCGATTTGTATCAATCGCTGGTCATGTTTCCATTTGGTCATTTGGCATCTCTCTCTCTCTCTCTCTCTCTCTCTCTCTTTTGATTTCTCTCTCTCTCTCTTTCTCTCTCTTTGCACCCTATCTCTCTCTTTCACTCTCTCTTTCACTTTTCTTTCTTTCTCTCTCTCTCTCCCTCCCCCTCTCTCTCTCTCTTTTGATTTCTCTATCTCTCTCTCTTTCTCTCTCTCTTGCACCCTATCTTTCTCTTTCACTCTTTCTTCTCTCTCTCTCTCTATCTATCTGTCTTGATTTCTCTCTCTCTCTTCACTCTCTCTTCTCTCTCTCTCTCTCTCTCTCTCTCTCTCTCTCTCTTTATCTATCTGTCTATCTATCTATCTATCTTGATTTTTCTCTCTCTCTTTCTTTCTTTTTCTATCTTTCTTTCTCTCTCTTTCTTTCTCTCTCTCTCTATCTATCTGTCTTGATTTCTCTCTCTCTTTCACTCTCCCTTTCTCTCTCTATTTCTCTCTCTCTCTCTCTTTATCTATCTATCTATCTATCTATCTTGATTTTTCTCTTCCTCTCTTTCTTTCTATCTTTCTTTCCTCTCTTTCTTTATCTATCTATCTATCTATCTATCTATCTATCTTGATTTCTCTCTCTTTCACACTTTTTTCTCTCTCTCTTCTCTCTCTTTCTATCTATCTATCTATCTATCTATCTATCTATCTTTCTATTTGTTTGTCTTCTTTCTCTCTATATCTATTTATCGCTCTATTTTTCACACACAGAGAAAACACTCATACACACACATAGACACATACAGAAAACATACACACATAAATACATACAAAACACACACATATACATACACAAACACATAGAGAAAGACACACTCATACACACACAGTAACCCACAAAACATACACATGCGCATACACAGACACGCACAGACAAAAACTCACAAAATACACACATACATACATACATACAGAGAGAGAGAGAGAGAGAGAGAGAGAGAGAGAGAGAGAGAGAGATTTGAAATATATACTCTCTCTCTCTCTCTATATATATATATATATATATATATATATATATGTTTTTCTCTCTCTGAATCAATCTCTCTCAATTTCACTCACACACTCAAAACACATATAAACACACACACACAATACTCACATGCATGCACACACACAAACATGCAGAGACACCGACACACTAACACACACACACACACACAGACACACACACACACACACACACTCATTTACACACACATACATACACGCATACACACACAAAACACACAAAAATGCACATACAGTCACACACAGAAAACACATACAGAGACACCAACAAAACTCGCACATACACACTGAGACACACACAGACACAGACACACAAAATACACATACATATATACCCACAGACACGCAGACACACAGCCACACACACACACACACACAAACACTCACTCTCACACACACACATACGTACACGCATACACGCACAAAACACAAAATACTCACACACATGCACACACACAGACACGCAGAGATACAGACACACAAACACACACAAGCACCCACTGGCACACACACACACACACACACTCATACATACACGCACACACACATACACTCAAAACCCACAAAAGCACACATAGAGGCACACACAGAAAACACATACAGAGACACACACAAAACTCACACATACACACTGAGACACACAGAGACACAGTCACACAAAATACACATACATATACACCCACAGACACGCAGACACACAGCCACACACATACACACACATGCACACACACATACACAGACACACACACAAACACAGACACACAAAAATACTCACACACATGTACACACACATGTACACACACAGAAACGCAGAGATACAGACACACAAACATACACAAACACTCACTCTCACACACACACACACACATACATACACGCAGACACACACACTCAAAACACACAAAAACACACATAGAGGCACACACAGAAAACTCGCACATAAACACAGAGACACACACAGACACAGACACAGACACACAAAATACATATAGGTATACACACACAGACACGCAAAGACACAGCCACACACACAAACACTTATTCACACACACACACACACACGCACGCACACACGCACACACACACACGTACATGCATACACACAAAAAACATACAATAACACGCATACAAACACACACAGAAACACACATACAAACACACACAGAAAACACACACAGAGACACACACATACACAGACACTCAAAATACACATACATATACACCCACAGACACGCACAGGCACAGCCACACACACACACACACACACACACGCACACACACACACACAAGGATAGAGCCGGGGAAATGTTGCTGAGCGAGTATATTTGAAATTTAGTTTCCCATAATTTCTTGTGGAAACCATAGCATACAAGATGTCTATTCTGTCTACTGTCAATTTTCACAGACAGAAAACATTATACATTAAAGGGTGTGGTTGTATATTAAGTGATTTGTTTCCTGTGTTTGTTTAGATTTTTTTTGGGGGGGGTCGGGTTGGGGGTCTGGTGTTTTCGTGAACGATTAGTGATTTGAACGATTGCTGATAAAAAAGAACAGAAACTGTACGTAAATTCCTTTTTTTCTGACGAGAAAGAACCGATCAAATTCTCTAATATTTAAGAAACTTTAGGAGACGCTCGTTTGCATAGCGGTTATCGTCTTAGTAAATGGAATTGGGGACCCAAGTTCAAATCATAGAAGAAGCAGTCTGTGTTTAACTATGCGCTTATGCCGTTAGGAAAGGTGTGAATATATCTGTTCTCCCTATAGCTGTGGCTAAATACTAGTGTAGACTGCGCTCGTTAGACTTGGTACGGCAACCACTCGAGAAGAAGAACTGTGTGCTATGAAAAAAATAGAAAAACAATAAGTGTCGCTTTATATATTAAATAAATAACCTTTGTTCTTCTTTAAAGAATTATTTATATCTGTTAAAATATCTTAAACCTATTTAAACCTGAAAGCTCACTACTAGAATAGGACCAGTCCTAATTAGTGATCATCCTCCACACATTATTCATTTGTTGTGTTTTTTTCGTTGTTTTTTTGTTGTAAAAAATGTAATGTGTGAAAATAAACATATCTCTTTCTTTCTTTCTTTCTTTCTTTCTTCTTTCTTTCTTTCTTTCGTTCCCTTCCAGATTATTGTAAATACGCATGTTCTTTGATCGCTTTACGACGACTTCTTAAATAGAATAACTAAATCTTTATTGTAACCATTTCACAATAAGCACAAACAAGTGTAGACCGTGGCCAATAAAAGACAATAACGTCGGCGAAGAGGTGTGTCTGCACGAGAACTGCGTGGGTTCCACAGTCGAGGAGGTGCGGCGATGTGGGTCACGTGGGAATAAGGTCTAGAATTTTGGTTGAAGTTCAATTTTGTTGCTTGTTGCTAAAACTGCCGACAGCTCCTTTGTGTGTGCGAACTCCGACGACTCTCATGCTCCACACAAGCGTCACCATTGTAGAATAAAAATAGGATAAAGAAGATTATATTTATATATATATATATATTTACCAACCCCTCCGCACGAGCAGGATGTGACACAAGGTCAATTTCTTAAGCGGGGTTCATCAGGTTTTAATTCAGAGTTTTCCTTCTCCAAGACCGGTTGCCTATCCAAGGTTACCCTATTATTTACCCATAGATGGAGGGATAGTAGGATTCATACCTTTCCCAAGAGTATTAGCGCTAAGTGAAATATATTTTCTCCGTTGTTTGTCAAAGTTCAGCGGCCATATTCATCACTCTAACTGACTGACTTGCTGTCCCTCATATCCGATAATGACACCTCACGAATCCTTTTCCTCCAATTTATTCGGTCTCTGGTTGCATCTTGCCAACTGCCTATGGGGATGTTAAAGTCCTTCAGGTTTCTCTCGATTTCTTTGTACCTGAGCTTTGGTCAACAGATTCCACGTGATCCCTCTCTCAGTTGATAGTACAGAATCTGCTTTGGCAGTCTGTCATCCCCAAGTCTGTTTAAAAGGCCAGCCCATCTCAGGTTGCGTTGGATAAGTATTTCGTGCATGCCAGGGAGTCCAGTTCTTTCAGGATGCTCCTGTTTGAAACATGATGCCACCACTCGACATTTAATATACTGCGCAAGTGACACATGTAGTCTGTTGGCATCTGCTTTGTATACCGTCCAGGCTTCCGCACCGTACTGGAGGGTTGAGAGAACTATGGCACGGTACACTGCACATTTAGTTCTCAAGGAGTTTAATGTTGAAACAGAGACATTACTCTAACAGTAAATAATGATCAATGGAATGTTGCAAGATTTCAAGATAGAAAATAATGAATAACTTTGGGTCGTGAGTACTTGTTGGAATATTTGGTATATAAGGTGTGCAACAAGTCCCCACCTGGATTTATAGACTAGCCGAGGTCACATGGTTTATTCCTTCACCAATTACTAGCCATAATGCGAGGCTGATACACTACTTAAACACTGATACTGGCTATAGTTCTACTAGCAATCATTAAGGAGGGACTTACAATACCGAGGACTCTTTACCAGAAGAACCAAAGGATTCTTTATCAGAGGATTACCAAGGATCCAATTCCACTGGACAAGCGCTCTTGCTTAAAGCCCCACAGGATGGCCCATAAGATTGTAACAGTACTACTCAAAACTATAAACCGAATCAAGATGTTAGATGACATTGATTGTGTTATATTATCGCCAATTGTTTCGTTTTAACTTATCGATTGACAATCGATAATTAGAATAGAATAGTGATAAGATCAATAATATATTCTTTATAAAATGATTTTTGTTCTGTGTTGATTGATTATAAATCAGTTTTGTTCGCTCTCTCTTCCCGAAATGGGTTGGGGGTAAGAGAAAAGAGAGAGTGAGAAAGAAAGGAAGAGAGAAGGGGAGAGAGAAGAGAGAGAGAGAATGAGAAATGAAGAGAGTGGGGGAGGAAAGAAAGAGAGTAAGAAAGACACGAAGAGAGAGGGGGAGAGAAAGACACAGAGAGAGTGAGAAAGAAAGGAAGAGAGAGAAAGAGAGGGAGGGAGAGGGAGAAAGAAAGAGTGAGAAAGAAAGGAAGAGAGAGGGAGAAAGAGAGTGAGAAAGAAAGGAAGAGAGAGGGGAGAGGGGAGAGAGGGTGAGAAAGAAAGGAAGAGAGAAAGGGAGATAGAGAGAGTGGGAAAGAAAGGAGAGGGGGAGAGAAAGAGAGGAGGGAGAGGAGAAAGAAAGGAAGAGAGAGGGGGAGAGAAAGAAAGAGAGAAAGAAAGGAAGAGAGAGAGGAGAAAGAGTGAGAAAGAAAGGAAGAGAGAGGGGAGAGAGAGGGGAGAGAGAAAGAAAGAGGGAGAGGGGATAAGGGGTGGGGGTTCAGAAGAAACTGAGCTCATCGTGGGTGATTTGATAGACAGAACCATGACTAATCTACATTGAACAAGCTACCTAATCAATGTTAACTCTCCGCTGAATCTTCTCATCAGTAGTGGAGGTTGACGGGCGTCCTGTGCCACACTTGTCCGGCCACATTAAAACTTCTCTATCCAGTCACACACACTTCTTCGCGGTAGTGCACTGCCCCTGTATTGTCCTAAAAGTATCCAATGAACTAAGCGTATGAGTAGCACAGGGATCAATGTGGTAAAGTAAGGAACTGATGGTGGGCGTAGCGCTTCACCTCAGATTCAAAACCAATCTCTTTGGTCTAGCGCCAGTGAAAAGGGGATAGATTCCTTGCTGTCTGGCTGATACCGACATTAGGCGACCCCGTCGACTTAACTTACTAATTATGGGGGACCATATGACCTTTAGGCACCCCTTTTTGATCTCGATTAAGAAAGGATAGATTTTTCATTTACACCGTCAATATCTGGTTGTTTTAACAGACGATTTTTAGATTTAAAAAAAAATTATAAAACTAACCCGTGACCCTAACCCTAACCCCTAACCCCTAACCCTAACCCCTTACCATAACCCCTAACAAACAACCGGATATTGACGGTGTAAATGAAAAACATGTCCTTTTTAATCGAGATAAAAAGAGGTGCCTAAAGGTCATATGGTCCCCCATAGTTAGTAAGTTAAGTCGACAGGGTCGCCTAATGTCGGTATCAGCCAGACAGCAAAGGAATCTATCCCCTTTTCACAGGCGCTAGACCAAAGGCAAAGGGTGTTAGGGGTGCCTAAAGATAATATGGTCCATTATGGGGGAAGTACGGATAATTTTTATTCTTCCTATTAGAAAGAGCATGGTGGGATGAATTACAACAGTCCGTAACAACACTAGCAATAACATAATTCACTTAAATACTAACAGGAAAATAAAAACAATCATAAAAACTAGAAGACAAAAATAGGAAGATAACAGAACTAAAATGGATACTTTAACTAACGAACCAAAAAAACCAAAAGAATTTTGCACGAAATGACCAGAAGTTATCATTCGAATGGTAAACCTAAAGAGATAAACTGAATCTCATTTAATAGCAACTTGAAATAATGCCATAAGGGCTAATTATGTAAAAACTAAAATCGATAATACACAGGAGAATAGCAAGTGTAAATTATATGTGGGCATATGGAAGCGCGTGGTGTAATGGTTAAAGTCATGGCGAATGGACTCGTAGCCCCGAGTTCGAATCCTGGACGTGGTAATTGCATTTGACTTAGCGCTAATACCCTTGGGAAAGTTATGAATCCTGCTCTCCCAACAGCTATGGATAAATAGTAGGGCGGACTGGGCTCTTTAACCTTGGTTAGGCAACCGGTCTAGGAGAAGGAAAACTCTGAATTGATGAATATGGCCGCTGAACTTTGACAAACAACGAAGAACACGTATATATAAAATATATTTCACTTAGCGCTAATACCTTTGGGAAAGGTATGAATCCTACTATCCCTCCATCTATGGATAAATAGTAGGGTAACCTTGGATAGGCAACCGGTCTAGAAGGAAAACTCTGAAAACCTGTTGAACTCCGCTTAAGAAATTGACCTTGTGTCGCATCCTGCTCGTGCGGAGGGGTTGGTAAATGTATATATGTGGGCATGTGATGTACTGGTTATCGTCGTAGGAAATATATATGGTGATTGCCACTTCTTCACAAAAGGCCATTTTTACAAAGTTGTAAAAACAAAGCTGTGAGCCCGCAAATGGCTCAGAAGTCCAGCTTTGCTTTTACCCGTTCTGTCACATAAAAGACACGTGAGACCACCGGCTTTCACTCGTACACACACATGTTTTTCACGTGGTCGTCTGTCACCATGAGACCTCATATGACTCAAGAGACTAGCCGCAGGATAGGATAATGTGCGTGTCGCACAAGCACACAGCATGTTTTTCTTCTTGTGCAGATATTTCTACAAATATATATAAAGATAAACCTAATGAGTCAGATACACCTACTAAAAGTTTCGCTTAGTGCTCTTCAGGGCTAAGATCTGACTCTTATGTTTTTATTTCTCCATTACAAATAAGCTTAAAAAGTCTTCAATAGTTAATACGAGAGCTAAATTTAATATACCAAACATGTTGGAAAACCCTTGCGGTAAGAAAAACCCGGCAAATAGTTTGATTGTAAAAACATACTATGTAACATCACCTGGGGAGAGAAAAAAAAGATAGTCGTACCAACCGAAAATAATCGGTTGATACTATAATACTTGGCCAAAAGAAAACAAAATTTATATATATATATATATATATATGAAAAATATATATTCATATAAAAACCGCTAGGATATATTAAAGCAAATAAGTAAAGAGTGCTCAATACCTAAGTAGAGCAAATAATAAAGATAAACCTAATGAGTCAGATATACCTACTAAAAGTTTCGCTTAGTGCTCTCCAGAGCTAAGATCTGACTCTTATATATATATATATATATATATATATATATATATATATATATATATATAGAGAGAGAGAGAGAGATAGATAGATAGATAGATAGAGGTTAAACTCTTAATCACATAATGAGCTTATACAGCAACCTGGCACACAAGGAATATAGGAGCGGGCATAACTGGATATGAAAATGATCCACCGGGAAGTGTGCAAAAGAGTGAACATTGACCATACTGACGAATGGTATATGCACAAACCAGAAACTATGTTTTGTTTTGTTTTACGGCATATCAACCCCGGCGGGTCATTTAATGCCAGACCAGAAACTATTCTAAAAAATAAAACGCGTAAAATTCTCTGGGACATAGAGATAGAAACAGATGACACAATCCTGTCTAGGATTGCAAGGGTTAGGGTTAGGGTTAGGGTTAGGGTAAGCAAACCTAAATGAGTCTAATGTAAATATTTATTTCTATTTATATGATAAGTAGTGTTAGATTGTTTGACCTAGTAACACTGTACTATGCTGACCTCATTTTGTGTTCCTTAATAAGAAAATTCTTTTGTCATTCAAACAAAGAACTATAGATGTTTCCAGCACATAATATGAAATATTAGAAAATAATGAAAAGATTTAAAAGAAGTATTCATTATTATTTATAGACATGAATTTTACAGAAAAAATTGGATACATTGTCTAATTACCTTATTTACATAACTTATATACATATATAAAAATTATATACGTATATAAAATATATATAAAATATATAAAAATATATAAAAATATATATATAAGAATATATAAAAAATATATGAAATATGAATTAAATGAATAGATAGATTGTCTAATTACCTTATATACATATATTTATATACATATATAAAAATTATATACATATATTAAATATATATAGAAAAATATATAAAATATGAGATTATTATAAAAATTATATACATATATAAACATTATATACATATATGATTATAATTATATTAGAATTATATACATATATATATATATATATATATATATATATATATATATATATATATATATATATACCTATATTAGAATTATATACATATATAAAAATTACATACATATATAAAAATTATATACATATACTTATATACATAGATTGTATAATTACCTTATATACTTATGCATAAATTGATCTTGTTAACCTTATACACAAGTAATAATTTTGTAAGTTTGAAATTCAAATATAATGGAAATACTACCGTGTTTTCCCGAAAATAAAATAGGACTTATAATAATTTCCACTTGAAAATATAACACTTGAGCTTATTTTCACATTTATTTACTATTAATATGTTCTTTACAATTCATTCAAAAATAATCGAATCATCATCCTCTGGAATGCTATTGCTCTCAACTGTGGCTTTTTAAGGGGAGGGCTTATATTAAAATCATCCTGAAAAATCATCCTAGGTCGTATTTACAGGTAAATCTTATTTTCGGGGAAACATGGTAGGAGCAATCCTTACCTGAAAAATGAATTCCATGAACTAAGAATCATATGTCAGCTCATACAATAAAATAAAATAAAATAAACAAAATAAATCAAATGAATTAAATAAAATAAATTGAATGAATCTATTTTTGATCACTTTAAAGCGGAAAGCAATTAAGAAAAACAAATGATTAAGAACCGGTGTTACCTTTTTGTCGCATATATAAAAACACACACACTTGTTTCAAAATATTCACAAGTGTAGTTTTACATTTTTTTTATATTCTAAATGTAAACCCAAAAAAGATTCTTAAAATAAACAAAAATTGAAATATACGAATTGTAAGCATTTTTTAAAAATTTTATAAATTATTCTCCTCTTACCCCCTTTTCTTAATCGTGTCTTTCCGCTTTCTCTTTCACTCCCTGGTGTTCCTAAAACTCTTTTAGTCCGGTCATGGACTATATATACAAGGTGTGTCAAAAAAGTACCAAAATGTGTTTGTATTTTTTGTATTCTGAAAAAAAAAGTACGTTCTATTCATTAATTTTTTTTTTCAGAATACTAGGTCTGTCAAAAAGTACCAAGTTCAAAGCTGTATTTACCAAGATAGAAATGAAAAATGAATGGAAGGTTATTTTTTTTCAGAATACAAGGTGTGTCAAAAGTACCAAGTTTAAAGCTGTATTTACCAAAATAGAAACGAAGAAAAAATGGAACGTTATTTTTTTTTCAGAATACAAGCTGTGACAAAAAGTACAAAAATTTCGATATTTTTTGACACACCTTGTATATATACATATATATATATATATAATATATATATATATATGTGTGTGTGTGTGTGTGTGTGTTATATGTGTGTTTTATATGTGTGTGTTTTATATGTGTGTGTGTATATGCGCGCGCGTGTGTGTGTGGGCTAAAATCTGGAGTTATTACTTATGTTGCAACAAGATAAATGCAAAGATACAATTATTTGATATCCAGTTTCCTTCAATTTAATGCATTAAATAAATTCTAAATCACCAGAGAATATAAACCATAAATTTAAAAAAAAATACAAGTTCAGCTGAAATACAATTTTTCTTTATTTTTTCATTCTTAAAATTGTGACTGATATCCAGAAAGATTTGATACCTCAGATACAAACTTTTTGTGTCATAGCTTTTTAAAAAAATTAGAATTCATCGCCTCACTATTAATTACTGCATAGCACTTATAGACATTATATCTTTACTATAATAAAGCCTGGAGCAATGTGTGTGTTGGGTTACTTAATGCTAAATTTAGTCTTTTTTTTTCTCTTATCTTTGCATGTAGTTATACGGTTTCAAGTAAATATTAATAACTTTTATAACAGTTATAACTTTAAGTGATCATTCTTAATACAAATAATTTGCACAGTTATATAGTTATTCATGTAATTCCATTTAACACTACAAATTTAATACTTTAATACTAAAATTTGCACAGTTATATATATTTACCAACCCCTCCGCACGAGCAGGATGTGACACAAGGTCAATTTCGAAAGCGGAGTTTAACAGGTTTGAATTCAGAGTTTTCCTTCTCCTAGGCTGGTTACATAGCCAAGGTTAAAGAGCCCAGTCTTCCCCGCTATTTACCCATAGCTGGAGGGAGAATTGGATTCATACCTTTCCCAAGGGTATTAGCGCTATGTGAAATGCAAACAGTCCAGAATTTAAACTCACCGAGTCCATTTCTAATGGCGATAACCATTACACAATGCGCCTTATATATATATATATATATATATATATATATATATATATATATATATAGAGAGAGAGAGAGAGAGAGAGAGAGACAAACAGCTACGTCCAGGAATTGAACTCGGGATGACGAGTCCATTTCCTATGACTCTAACCACGCGTTATATGGTTTCAAATATTTATATCAAATAATACTGATAATACTGATAATTTTCAAACATCTATTTAATTCCATAGAGAAAATCCTGTCATTAATTAACAAGAAATAAAATAACTTTATTTAGTGTTTCCACCCGATCATAGAATAAAAATAAAAGAATACGAAAAGATTGACACATACTTGGATTTTGTCAGAAAGTTGGTAAGGTTGTGGAACATGAAAATGACAGTGATACCAATCGTTGTTCGAGTCCTTGGAACGGTCCCAATAAACATGAAAAACGGGTGAGATTAAGTATAGATTAGAGGAATAATCAAAACCATTTAAAGTGTTAAAGGTGATATAACCTATCTACATAATGGAATGATCCTACTTCTACAAGTAGCAAA
This sequence comes from Doryteuthis pealeii, assembly GCA_023376005.1. Classification (NCBI taxonomy): domain Eukaryota; kingdom Metazoa; phylum Mollusca; class Cephalopoda; order Myopsida; family Loliginidae; genus Doryteuthis; species Doryteuthis pealeii. The sequence continues at coordinate 15,140,641 of CM042148.1, forward strand.
GACAATTGTAGATTGGAGAACAAGCAACGCGAGTTGCGACTAAGCTTACTCGCGTAGGCTTGCTGGTCCAGTGTGCTTCGGCCACTGGACCGGTTGCGTTTGGTTAATAGCGTCGATCCCAGGCGCCCCCCTTGAGGGGGAATGCCAACGGGATCGACGCAATTTTTCTACCTACCACCCATGAGTCTCGGCTTGTGGGTGGTGCCCACATAAAACGGCCTTGTGCCATATCGTGTAAAAGTGGGAAACATGTAAATACCACAACAAGCGAGCGATTCAGTTCTAGACTGTATTGTCGGACGTAACTTCACTTTCCTTCAGTAAATTCTACTTTCTTTGTTCAATACACGTGTATCAACTTTCACCAGTCGTTTGTCTTTATTTGTGACCCTTAACAACCCCAAAACAGTTGTCATTAGGAATGATTCTTAGCTGGGCATTTTTAACATCGGAATGTTAAAATTGTTATAGTCCATGTTGAGAGCACCATGTATAATAATTAGAGAATTATATACAGAAAAATAGATTTAGCAAAGAAAAGGCTTAAATAACGGTCATATTAGCAGTTATAAATATATTTCCACTGATTATCAGTCTGATGAAGCCGATATATATATATATATATATATATATATATATATATATATATATGAGAAGTAAACAAACAAACAATGTGTTTTGATATGGCTTTATTTAGCCGACAATTTTTGGGAGAATATATGCTTAATTGAAGTCGTTCCTAATTTTGAAAATTAATTAATTAATAATTAATGAATTAGGCAGGCATAACTATTCAAATCGAGAAAAATCAATTTCTCGATTTGTTTAGCCTTACATTTGAATAGGTATGCCCGCCTAATTCATTAATTATTAATTAATTAATTTTCAAAATTAGGTAAGACTTCAATTAAGCACATATTCTCCCAAATATATATATATATATATATATATATATATATATATATATATATATATATATATAGTCATCCACAGACGCAGTGTTTCAACTTTTAGGTCTCTTTAATTTTGCTAGACTTAATCGCTACTTCTAGCCGGGAGCGAAACCCAACTGAATTTTCGTCAGTCCGGCTCCTTACCGCCTCGGCCGTCGATAACTGTCAGTAAGAGATGAACATTTAACTAATACATACTTCAGTAGATGTATGTTTTTACAATCATCAGTGAACTCAAGTCTGTAAACAACAGACGAGTAATGCCTTACGCTAAGCGGTGACAGTTCTATTAAAGTCTCCCCTAGAGAGCTCTACCGAGTTTTGGGAGCATTTATATATATATGAAGAAATTTTTTTCAAAAATATAACAGACACAGGATGTTACGATCAAAGGAAAAAAGTTTATATGTCTATACTTAAGTATTTCGGTTTATGATAAACCATCATCAGAAACTTTATAAGGTTGAAAAATGAAAAATGTTAAGTGTATGTATGGTGTATGGTGAATGTGTGAATATAATGTTATTTTTTGAATATGTGCGTTTATATACGAAAACTGATGACGTGATCATTGTATGTGAAAAAACGGAAAATGTATATTCTCACATTCACCATACACTTAACATTTTTCATTTTTCACCCATACAGAATTTCTTTTACATTGTCCTGATGAAGGTTTTATCATAAACCAAATTACTTAAGTATAGACATATAAATGATTTCCTTTGATCGTAACATCCTGTGTCTGTTATATTTTTGAAAACATTTTCTTCACATATTGTCGGATTAATTTCCTCACCGTATTTCCATATATATATATATATTGACTCTTATCTCCGATCACAAACACCACGGAGTAAACAGACTCTGAAGAAGATTTTTGTAAAATCGAAATATTGATCAATATCAGCTATGATTATGTTATAAATTGTTTTCTCTTTAACAGCATTGTGGTGTTTTCATTCCATCTTGTTCATTCTCATATTGTCGGATTCATTTCCTCTCTTTTAACTATATATATATATATATATATATATATATATATATATATATGTGTGTGTGTGTGTGTGTGTGTGTGTGTGTGTGTGTGAAATATTTTATGTGGAGACAAAAATGTAATGATAGCAAAAAAAACAGACAGATTGTTTCATTTTTAAAATCAACAAAAGCATTTTTTTTTAACCAGTCGAGAAGAAGGTACAATCTACGAATAAGAAAGATATTCTTTTGAATGGGCCAAGTATATAAAAAATTTTTTTTTTCTAAGTGGGAATTTTTAAGAGCTAGATGCTTATAATATTAAGTCGGTGTAAGCATTCTCTTTGTTTACAAAGAGAAGACTTACTCGTCAAAATATCTATAGTCACAAATATTTTGAGATGATAAAATGAATCTGACTTACTCACGACGTTGAATAAGTCGACACTGAATTTCCTACCACGATCACGGCTATTAATGAGATGCTTCGGTATGGAGGACCCGTATGTACTTTTTGATATGTAATTGGGAGCAAGATTCTTACTCGAGCGCAATATTATTACCATCAATCTCTTACATTTCCCTTCCGATGCGCGTGGTGTAATGGCTAGAGTCGTGGGAAATGGAAATGGACTCGTCGACCCGAGTTCAAATCCTAGACGAAGGTGTCTACATTTCACATAGCGCTAATACACTTGGGAAGATATGCAGCCACCTGCTCTCCCTCCAGCTATGGGTAAATAGTGGGACAGACTGGACTCTTTAACCTTGGTTAGGCAACCAGTCTAGGAGAAAGAAAACTCTGAAGTCAAACCTGTTAAACTCCGCCTAGAAAATTGACCTTATGTTACATCCTGCTCGTACGGAGGGGTTGGTAAATATATGCATTTCCCTTCCCACTTAGGAAAACAATTCTATCTTCAGCATTGTTAAGATCGGCAAGATCCGAAGATTCCTGGAGATCCGAGGTGACTTGTTGTCACTCAGACTACAGTGAAAGACTACCACTTAAAACTGGTATGAAAAAAAAACGAGTGATACTTCAAATGACAAATTGGGGAGTTTGCCCATGAAAAGACCTGGTCTTGGTTAAGAAGTGGAAACCTCAAGAAAGAAACTGAGTCACTAATAATTGATATAAAAAACAATACCATGAAAACAAATTATATCAAAGCAAAAATTGATGAGACACAACAAAACAGCAAATGTAGAGTGTGTGGAGACAGAGACGAGACAATAAACAATGTATTAAGCGAATGCAACAGACTAGCACAACGCGAATACAAGACTAGGCACGACTGGGTTGGAAAGGTGATCCACCAAGAATTGCACAAAAAACTAAATTTTGACCACACAAAAAATGGTATATGCAAAAACTAGAATCTATTCATGAGAATGAAACACATAAAATTCTCTGGGACTTTGAGATAAAGACGGATCGCATTATCCCAGACAGAAGGTCAGATCTAATATTGATTAACAAGAAAAAGAGAACTTGTAAACTGGTAGATTTTGCAGTTCCAGCAGATCACAAGGTGAAGATGAAGAAAAATGAACGGATAGACAAATACTTGGACCTTGCCAGAAAATTGAAAAGGCTGTGGAATATGAGGGTGAAAGTGATACCAATAGTAGTTTGTACACTAGGATCGGTTCCAAAATGCTAGTAAAAAAGACTAGAGGAATTGGAAATCAGAGGAAGAATTGAGACCATCCAGACAACAGCATTGCTAAAATCAGCTAGAATACTCAGAAGATTCCTGGAGACCTGAGTAGACATGTTGTTACTCAGATTCCAGTGAAATACCATCAGATTACGCTGGTGTGAAAGACCCTAATAATAATAATAATAATAATAATAATCCCGGCCAGGAGACAGGATCTACTATTAATCGAGAAGAAGAAGAGAACTGTTATCTCGGGGCTTTTGCCGGCGCGGCCGACCACCGAGTGAAAATGAAAGAAAGTGAAAAGATAGACAAATACTTAGACCTTGCCGGAGAACTGAGGAAATTGTGAACATGAAGATGAAGGTTGTATCAATTGTAATTGGTGCCCTTGGAACGATCCCCAGAACTCTGGAAAAGAATTTGGGTGAATTGAAAATCTGAGGAAGAATCGAAACCATCCAAACTACAGCACTGTTGGGATCGGCTAGAATACTCAGAAGAGTCCTAGAGACCTGGGAAGACTTGCTGTCACCCAGCCTCCAGTGAACCACCAGCTACGACAGGTGTGAAAAACTAATAATAATAATAATAATAATAATAATAATAATAGAGACACTTCAGACCACAGCATTGTTAAGATGGACAAGAATATTCAAAAAGATCTTGGAGACCCAAGGAGACTTAGTATTATTTGGATCATTGTCATCATCTTTATTGTTATCTGTACAACATTTTGGTCGATGTGCCTCCGGCCTTCTTCAGGTATTTCTTGTCGGACTCGGGAACCTAACAATAAAGATTATGACAATAGTCCAAATAATGCCAATAATACTAATTATCAAATCTCATCTCAAAAATTCGGAGAAATACCAAGGAGACTTGTCACTTAGACTTCAGTGAAAGACCCCCCCCCTTTAAAACTGGCGGGAAAAACACGGAAGGAAAGGGTTTGGAAAGTCTGAAAATCAGAGGAAGGATTGATACCATCCAGAACAGTGAGAAGAGTCCTGGAGACCTGAGGAGACTTGCTGTCATTCAGACTCCAGTGAAAGACCATCAGCTAACGCTGATGTGAAAACTCAAAAGGAGTAAATAATAATAAAATCATGTCGCGCCGGCAGCACGGATACCCATGACAATCTCTCGCCAACCTTTCCTATCATTCATTGCTCCTGGGAGGTCCTCTGCGCGGCATCCAGTATCCGCGCAGAGCTGGTCAATGTATGTCTTTGCCGGTTGGCCACGCTGGAGTGCCCATGTGATGGCTTCCACAGAAGAACGTCCCTTACGAGTTCGTCTTTGCTTCTCCAGCGGTGTCCGGCGTGTCTTGTTCGCCTTACACGGATGGTTTGTGGCCGTACAGCTTTTTCTTCGTGGGGTGCTGTCTATTCTCCAGTCGCTTCGTTAGGGTCCAGGTGGTGCAGCCATACAGTAGCACTGATACAACAACGGCCTATGGATTGTTTGTATATAATAATGATAATATACAATATATAATATAGGAAGCGCGTGGTGTAATGGTTAAAGTCATGGGAAATGGACTTGTCGCCCCGAGTTCAAATCCTGGACGTGGTAATTACATTTCACTTAGCGCTAATACCCTTGGGAATCCTACTCTCTCTCTCCGGCTGGGCTCTTTAACCTTGGTTAGGCAACCGGTCTAGGAGAAGGAAAACCTGTTAAACTCCGCTTAAGAAATTGACCTTGTGTCGCATCCTGCTCGTGCGGGGGGGTTGGTAAATATTTATAATAATGATAATAATACAGAAATGAAATCGTCTATGAAACAGCGTGAGTAAAAGCAGCTAGAATGTTGTTGACTGTGGCCGAGCCTTGCTGCCACTTGATACCGGGTAAGGGCCACCAGATATGACAAGTGTGAATACTTAACGAGGAGAAAATGTCGATACATGTACATAAGTAGGAGGAAGAGGGAGAGGAGGGAGTCAGAGAAGGGCGTTTGAAAATATTTTGTAGATTTTTATCAATAGCAATGATGTTTTGGTAGTAGAGAATTTATGTGAATCTCTTGGTTTCTGAATTTTTTTTTCTGAGTGAAAAGGTATACAGAGCCAATGTCCCCTGTGGGATGACGTCCAGGAAACGTGAAACCCGAACCAGATTTCTCTTCCTGCTCTGAATGTGGGGAGGGAAAAAAATTCTAAAAACGCGGCTCTGGTTCTCAAAGAAACAAAGTTTGAAATTGAATTATGAAATTTTGTGAGAGGGTTTATAATCATGTGAAAGGAAATGAAAGACGGCAGGGCGTGATAAGTTTCGCCAATTTAGAAAAACTAAATTAAAAGACTAGATAGATAGATAGATAGATAGATAGATATAACATACTGGGTGATTATTATATATATATATATATATATATATATATATGTGGTGTGTGTGTGTGTGTGAACAAATCAGGATAGAGAGATAGTTAGATATAGATAGATAAAGAGATAGATAGAGAGATATGAACAGACAGGAATATATATATATATATATATATATATAATATATATATATAATATATATATATATATATATATATATAGAGAGAGAGAGAGAGATAGATAGATAGATAGATATGAAGAAATCGGAATAGATAGATAGATGGATAGATAGATAGAATGACATGGGTGTATATGAACATAATGGGGTAGACAAATAGATAGATTGATATACAGATGGATAGATATGAAGAAATCGGAATAGATAGATATATAGATGGATAGATAGATAGAATGACATGGGTGGATATGAACATACTGGGGTAGACAGACAGATAGATTGATAGGCAGATAGATAGATATGAAGAAATCGGAATTGATAGATAGATAGATAGATAGATAGATAGATATAACATACTGGGCGTGATAGATATATAGATAGATATGAACAAATCAGGACAGATAGATAGATAGTTAGATATAGATAGATAAAGAGATAGATAGAGAGATATGAACAGACAGGGATATATATATATATATATATATATATATATATATATATATATAGAGAGAGAGAGAGAGAGAGAGAGATAGATAGATAGATAGATAGATAGATAGATATGAAGAAATCGGAATAGATAGATACATAGATAGATAGATAGAATGACACATGGGTGGATATGAACATAATGGGGTAGACAAATAGATAGATTGATATACAGATAGATAGATATGAAGAAATAGGAATAGATAGCTAGATAGCTAGATAGCTAGATAGATAGATAGATATAACATACTGTGCGAGATAGATAGATATATTGATAGATATGAACAAATCAGGGTAGAGAGATAGTTAGATATAGATAGATAAATAGATAGATTGAGAGATATGAACAGACAGGGATATATATATATATATATATATTATATATATTATATATAGATAGATAGATAGATAGATAGATAGATAGATAGATAGATATGAAGAAATCGGAATAGATAGATACATAGATAGATAGATAGATAGATAGATAGAATGACACATGGGTGGATATAAACATAATGGGGTAGACAAACAGATAGATTGATATACAGATAGATAGATATGAAGAAATCGGAATAGATAGATAGATAGATGGATAGATAGATAGAATGACACATGGATGGATATGAACATACTGGGGTAGTCAGGCAGATAGATTGATAGACAGATAGATAGATATGAAGAAATCGGAATAGATAGATAGATAGATAGATATAACATACTGGGCTTGATAGATAGATAGATAGATAGATAGATATGAACAAATCAGGATAGAGAGATTGTTAGATATAGATAGATAAATAGATAGATTGAGAGATATGAACAGACTGGGATATATAGATAGATATGAAGATATCGGATATAGAATGACACATAGATGGATATGAACATACTGGGGTAGGACAGAGGGAGATAGATGATAGACAGATAGATAGATATGAAGAAATAGGTTCTTAATAGATAGATATATAGATGATATATATGACGAAATGAGATATTATAGCAAACTAACGATTATATAGAAATGCAATCATATATATATATATTATATATTAATATTATATTATATATATATATATATTTGGGATGATAGTGCTTAATTGAAGTCGTACCTAATTTGAAAATAATTAGTTTAATAATTAATGAATTTTTTTAGCGCGGCATATATATTCAAATGTAAGGCTAAACTAATCGGAAAATTGTCGGCTTAAAGCCATATGAAATAACACATTTGTTTGTTTACTTATCCTCATTATATATATATATACGCTGACTATTCATTATAGCAGGGTAAGCAAAAAAATCAAGAATTACAGATGTTGTGTTTGTTTTCTATATTATTTATTTTTCTTTGTTATCTTCTATACATTCATTATCATATATATATATATATATATATATATATATATCTATATATATATTAGCAGGGCCTGTGATATACCATATTATGATGATTATTACACGTTGGATATGTTATCACTTCAGTAATGTAATGCCAAATCGCCCTTGTAGAAGAACAGTACGTAATATTTGGAGGATGAGGCGTTCTTCCTTACCAGGGTATTAATGCGATATGAACGTAAAAGCGTGACGCGGAGTTCGAACTTGCTTAAACGAACCGCCAGTCTAGCAATTAGCTATAACACCTATATTAGCTATAATATTATATATTAATATATATTATATATATATTATATTGATATAGCTACTGACAGAAAATCCAGTGCGGTTTCAATTCACCGACGATTAAGCTTCAAAAGATCTAGCCACACTGAGGATATGTGGATACGTCAAAACACGGTCTGGTGGATGACTATAATATATATTATATAGATATAAATATATTAATATATAGTATTGTCTGTAGCATATGTGACAGGGTGTTGAAAGCAAAGTGTACTCTGACTTCTGACACTGAGACATCTGCAGCGTTTAACTGTCATTTCTCGGATATGCGATTTTCAAACCAACTGATAGTATACTAGTATATATAGTTATATAGTATTATATATATAGTAATTAGATATATAGAGAGAGAGAGAGAGAAGCAGAGTGAGATAGTGTTGTACTGGAAAAGACAGCAGGAGAGAGAGGAGAGAGAGAGAGAGTAGAGAAGAGAGATGGGGAGAGTGAAAAGTGGAGAAAGAAGTGGACTGTGTGTGCGTATAGTGTGTGAAGAGAAAGAGAGACAGACAACACAGACAGAGAGAAATTATATATATATATGAATATATATATATATAGTATTATATATAAGAGAGGACGAGCATAGTGTGTGTGTAGAGAGAGAAAGAGAGAGGAAGAGAGAGCAGAATGGCACGTGTGTGTGTATNATATTGTCACTTTATATTATCTATATGTCCATTATCTTATGTATACTATACTACACTTTACACTATCTCTTTATAGTACTGATTTTAGTATTCTTATCTCTATTAGTATATCTATTCATTCTCTTATATATATCTTTCTATATATATATTCTTATTCTTTCATTCTACAGACATCTGTGTTGTTTAATCGTACATATTGGCTTAGATCTTAGTCTAGCTACTCCGTTCCGGTGATAATATCTCATAAACTTGTATCCGTTATTTTTAACTTGCGTGTTCTTGATATCTACTGGTTCCCCAGCCCTGCAGAGAGAGTTATATTTTATTTCTTTTCAATTGTGATTAAATTACTATATTATGGCATATAGTTCACCTAGCCGTATAAAGCTACATCCGAGATTGCTCTTGTTTATTTTTAATGCTTTAATTTTGTGGCAAACAGTCAAATTTTACCTCATGAGAGTCTTTCATTGCTTCTTAATCATATAGTTCAAGCGTTTTCAGGTAATTATTGTCGTTTATCTCTTGCCGGACAGCAAGAGTGTAAATTATCATCATTTTCGCTTATTATTGGAATTTGTACAGCTTCGTATTCATGATAGAGCCTTCTCTCTCTTCTCTCTCTCTCCTCTTTCCTCTCTGCTCTCTCTCTCTCCGCAGAGGAAATTAACTATGTTGTATACGAGTAAGGTAATCAGTAGATACATAGAGCGAATGAAAGCGATAACAGATATAGAAGTTTAGCAGATTTGTGTTGTTACTCTTAATTACATTACGACAATTTAAAACAAATTAAAATGGACATTTTTTTTCTACATTTAACTCGACTAATCCTAAAATCTAAGGATATCTTAATTACTTATATAATTT
>CM042148.1:15160432-15175432 GCA_023376005.1 Doryteuthis pealeii
GCATTCCCTATGGTCTGGTGCATGGGGTATTAACAACCGTTCTTAAACCCATAGAGATTTTGCAGAGCAAATTTTCTGGTCGAACGTCAGTGGAATTAAGACCTGGGAAGTTTGGTAGTCCGATCAACCTCGCGAAGAAATCTTCGTATTACTGCAACTTTACACTGGCACTCGTAGCGTAATGGTTATCCACGTAGGAAGTAGACTTCGCGACCCGAGTTCAAATCCTGGACGAAGCTGTTTACATTTCACATATTCACCAACTCAGGTGATTGACCAGATGTGACACAAGGTCAATTTTTTAAGCGGAGATTTACAGGTTTGAAATCAAAGTTTTCCTTCTTCTAGACTGGTTGCCTAATTGTTATATCGCGGTCCGACAGTAGGTATTGAATAAACACAGGAGACGCTATTAGAAGTCTGCTCTATATATTTTATTTTGGTTCAAAATATATACACTATCTACAGTCTTTTCAGACAAGTCCATTGTGTCAGTGAGGGGTGTTCTTATCACTCCACAACACTAATCAAGAATAAAGAGACTTGTCCTTCCTACTATCTACTCATGGCTGGAGGGGGAATAGATGCATACCTTTCCCAATGGTATTAGCGCCATGTGAAATGCAAACAGCATCGTTCAGGATTTGAACACGAGCAGACGAGACGATTCTCTTTAACGATAACCATTACACCATAAGCTCCTCTACGCTATGGTATAAAATATGGCTAGTTGAGCTCATTAACCTTGGAATGTCAACTTATATATATATATATATATATATATATATTTACCAACCCCTCCGCACGAGCAGGATGCGACACAAGGTCAATTTCTTAAGCGGAGTTCAACAGGTTTGAATTCAGAGTTTTCCTTCTCTTAGATCGGTTGCCTAACCAAGGTTAAAGAGCCCAGTCTGCCCTATTATTTACCTATAGCTGGAGGGAGAGTAGGATTCATACCTTTCCCAAGGGTATTAGCGCTAAGTGAAATAATTGCCACGTCCAGGATTTGAACTCGGGTCGACGAGTCCATTTCCCATGACTTTAACCATTACACTACGCGCTTTCTATATATATATATATATATATATGTTGTTGACATCCTTCCGTCTACTAAAGACAACGGCGTAGGGTCCACTTTATTTTTTCTCCTTTTTCTGCAGCTGTGTGGGTGGCTGAACAGTCCGATTCTTGAATGGCAATCTCTGGTGCAGTGAATGGAAGCAAACAGTGATGCCGTGGTGGCTGCTCTCCTCTCTTTTTCCCCTTACTAACTTTTCCACACAAGCAGGATGTGACACAAAGTCAATTTGTTAAGTGAAGTTTAACATGTTTGAATTAACAGTTTTTCTTCTCCTAGACTGGTTCCCTAAGCAAGATGCCAGTCTGGACTACTATTTACCCATATATGGAGGTTGAGTACTTGGATGCATACCTTTCACACTGGCATTATCGCGATGTGAAATGCAAACAGCATCGTCCAGCATTTGAACTCGGATCGACGAGTCCAGTTTCTAAGACTCTTACCATCACACCACGCGCGTTCAATACACACACACACACACACACACACACACATATATATATATATATATATATATATATATATATATATTATGGTGTCAGCAAACTCGTGTTCGAGTATTGCCATTACTTGAAAAAATAAATAAATAAATAAATAGATAAAAATAAAAATAAAATAAAATAAAGTTCAGAAGTTCAAAGAATACAACAATGAGCTTCAAAAAGTTCAACAAGTACAACGGTGAGCTGCACGAATGTGGCTTTATATATATATAATATATATATATATATATATATATATACAACGTGTGTCAAAAAAGTATCGAACTTTTTTCTACTTTTTGACACAACTTGTATTCTAAAAAAAATATAACGTTCCATTCATTCTTCATTTCTATCTAAATACAGCTATAAAGTAGGTACTTTTTGACACACCTTGTATTCTGAAAAAAAAATCAATGAATGGAACATTATTTTTTCAGAATACAAGGTGTGTCAAAAAGTTAAAAAAATTTAATACTTTTTGACACACCTTGTATATATATATATATATATATATATATATATATATTATTATTATTATTATTATTTTATTTCATTTCATTTTGTTATTTAAAAATAATAATAGTTGAATAATATACACATGGATAAACTCCTGACCGAAACACGTGTAAGTTAAATTAATTAAAATATCCTATTTTATCCATTCTATACTTTCTTTCCTTTATTTCTTTTTTCATCATACCGTCGGACTCACTTCCATTTTTATTTTACATATATATATATATATATATATATATATATATGCAGAGAGAGAGAGAGAGAGAGAGAGAGAGAGAGAGAGAGAGAGAGAGAGAGAGAGAATTGAAAAAGATTAACAGACTTAGTGCGATCGATCAATGAAGATGGAAAACTCTGAATTCAAACCAGTTGTTCTGACCCTGTGCCACATCCTCAATGTGGCAGAGGATTACGGTAAATAACAACATTTCAAATTAAACTCATTTTATGGAACAGGGAACACTCTCCTGCTAAAAGATACAATTGCCATCGATTAATAATTTTGCCATGAAGAGGTGTACCTAGATCTCACTTTTATTAAAATTGATAAGACATAACACAGTTTTCCCCCAGTGTATACTGGTGCCATTGTCCCTTAGGATAATGACATACACGTACTCTTATAACATTAGCAGAATCAGATATTTACGGTCAAAATTACACAGGAAAGCGCCGGGTTCTGCTAGGTCACCGAATTTAAGCAACGTTTATTCAGTCGTTTGGCTGTGTTTTAATGGAATAGTCCACACTCTCTCTCATCCATGTGGTCTAACTATATATATAGTGATCACGGCATTATACTAGGCTGGCTTCGAGGATTAGTATATATATATATATATATATATATATATATATATATATATATACATAAAAATTCTGAAAATTTACTACTACTAAATAAAAGAAACTCTACTCAAAACAACCGAGTTTCTGATATCTATTTCTTTAATGCTTCATATAAATGCCCAAACCTGATATATGTACCTCCCACAAACGGATACATACACCAAAATAATCACAAATATATATACTTACTAGAAGCATACGGAGACTTTTAGACAACACTATATATATATATATATATATATATATATATATATATATATTATATAAAATTATTACTATATATATATATAATTATTACTTGTTAACTGATGCGCAAATTGTGTGGAGCGACTGTAAAAAATGTGAAATATAAAATATTTTTCATAGCTTAGGGCAACTTTCTTCTTCTTCAGGCCGAGAACACACACACACACACGCACGAACGCACGCACACGCACGCACACATAAACACGCACACACACACGAACACATACACGCACACATATACACACACGCACACAAACAGATACACACACACACACACACACACACACACACATATATATATATATATATATATATATTATATATGCTGGTGATTAACAGAATTTTTACACATTTTATACGTATAAATTCATACCACCATTATTTGATGTGTCAAGTAATTTTTCAATATTAGTATATATTACATACATATATATATATATATGTGTGTGTGTGTGTGTGTGTGTGTGTGTGTGTGTGTGGATGGATGGTGTATATAAATGAAGATAGAAGAAATGAATATTCAAAGAGGAAAATTATCTTTAAAAGTTGGATAAAGCGAGACTTTTTTTTTTAATAAAATAATAAAATGTCTATAAGGCGGCAAAAAGGAAAAATATGAATTTTAGATTTTAAAAAAAAATACTTTAAAAAATTGAAAAAAATTCAGAAATATATGAAATTCAGAAAAAAAAAAGGAATCAAAAAGACAAGAACCAAAAAGATTAAAAATAAAAAATTAAAAATTAAAAAAAGATGAAAATAATATAAAATCTAACAAAAATCTGATAAAAGGCCTACCTAGCTATTTTCTAGGACGAACTCTTTTTCTTACTTTTTTTCTCTTTTTAAAAATTTTTTTTACATCTTCCTGTGATCTTTTTCTTTTACTTTTCTTTGCTGTTCCGAGTCGAAATATTTACCATCGCGGCAGTAGTGCAACCGGCGGTTGTGTGGCCGTCATCATTAGGGCCTATTTATCTCCGAGATGCTGTCAATATTGCTGCGCACAGACTCTCTCGATTCAATGGGGAGATGAAACCAATACATCAAGTCTTTAATGAAAAATAAAAAAATGAAATATAAAAATTATTAAGTACAAAGAAAGCCCCCCCCCAAAAAAAAAAGGTTCACGATTCCAATTCGTCCGCCCAAGAGCCTGCTGTACTCTGCAACCCATTCGAAACTTAAACTATTCTTTGCCCCCTCGAATGATTTAAAAAAAAGGGAGGGTGTTCTTCTAATGATCCGTATGACCCCCAACTGATAATGATTCATTTATCATAATGTCCCAACTCCCTATTCTTATCACCCTTGCCGCGATGTTGCATATAGAATGGCTCTCTGTGCGTAAAGAATATCTGTATTTGGTTCACCTGTCTGGAAGGCAATCTATATATCAATACTCGTGTTCCTTAATTGTATGACCGTTATTATCTTGCAACACCCTCTAGTTGAAAATACGAAATTAGTTAACATTTAACATTTAAATTAGTTAACATTTTGGACTATATGACTTTAGGCACCCTTTTTGATCTCGATTCAGAAGGACATGTTTTTCATTTACACCGTCAATATCTGGTTGTTTGTTAGGGGTTAGGGTTAGGGATTATGGTTAGGGATTATGGTTAGGGTTAGGGTTAGGGTTAGGGGTTAGGGTTAGGGTTAGGGGTTAGGTAGGTTTAGGGGTTAGTTTTATAATTTTAAAAAACTCTAAAAATCGTCTATCAACAAACAACCGGATATTGACAGTGTAAATGAAAAACATGTCCTTCTGAATCGAGATCAAAAAGGGGTGCCTAAAGGTCATATGGTTCAACATTTTTGTTAGATGGTTTGCAGTACAATAAGGCTAACGTTGCCGGTTCGTGAGAATGTTGATAACAATATCAAAGCAAAGAATCTATATATTAATACTCGTGTTCCTTAAAAGTAGGACCGTTATCATCTTGCAACAAGCTCTGATTAAAAATGCCACCGTCCAAATCGTCTAAGATGAAATACAAAATGTATTTCCTGATTATCGGGTGTTGCTTATCTGCCAAATTCTTATTTCTTATAAGTGTCATCACCTCAGCTAAATAATGGGCCATTCTGTTTTTATCATAAAGAAAGAAAGGGAAGAAAAATACATGCTACACAGAAAAAATACAATAAGAAAGAAAGAAAAAAAAGAAAGATAGATAGATAGATAGATATATAGAGAGTAGGGAAAAGATAGAGAGAGAAGACGAGAACGTGAAAGCGATACTGCTAAACTGTTTTCAATCGAACCTAATGAGAAGACGAAAAGAAGGAAAGAAAGAAAAAAAAAGTGTGTGTGAGAGAGAGAGAGAGAGAGAGAGAGAGAGAGAGAGAGAGAGAGAGAGAGAGAGAGTTAAAGGTCATTATACTTTTTACACATTAAACTATTTGCTATAGCTCTTAAGTAAACAAATCAAACGTTGTGATAATTATCATACTGTGGTATGTCCACTGGTTCTGCTAGTCAGATAATATTTCTCTCACTCACACACGCACATTCTTTCTTTTTTCGTTTTCTTTTTCTTTTTTCCGCTTTTCATTGCATTACATTCAAACAGATTAGCGTTATCGCTTCCGCTTTATCACTTTCCTCTTTCTGTATCTTTACCCCATTCTCTTTTCTTTTTCTTACTTTCTTTCTTTCTTTCTTGTATTTTTGATGTATAGTATGTTCTTTTCCTTTCTTTCTTCTATAATAAAAACGAAACGGTCCATTGTTTAGCTGAGGTGACGACACCCATCATCCTACCCAAAATCCATCCTCTACCAACTCTCCAGCTATGAAGCTTCTCCGGATTGGAGTGTGTGTTAAAGTGTGACAGTGTGACGGTAGGTAGGCATTAGTGAATTAATATATATATATATATATATATATATATATATATATATATATCAATAAAGGAAGAACTCAATACAGTAATCCATAATAAATTTATTTCGACAAAATTGGGGCCCATATAAATCTAAGTGATTTAAACCGGCTCCCCAAATGTTTGCCTCATCAGATGGGTCTCAATTCACTTATGAACAAGTGTTAAAAAATTTTTTTTATTATTATTTGTTTTTGTTTGAATTACATATATTCAGCTCTTTGGTTTTTTTTGTGATATGCTTGTTCATAAGTGAATTGAACTCATCTGATGAGGCAAACATTTGGGGAGCCGTTTAAATCAACTTAGATTTATATGGGCCCCAATTTTTGTCGAAATAAATTTATTATGGGATTACTGTATTGAGTTCTTCTTTATTGATAAATATTGCTCTGTATATAATCTAAAAGGTTATTTTTACATTGAGCTCTCTTTAGTGATTTATGATTCACTGTACATACTGGATCAATATTAGTACAGTGGATCTTGAAATCACATATAGAATCATCCCTTACTACAAGTTTTGGATAAATATATATATATATATATATATATATATATATATATATATATATATATATATATATATATTGTCCCTGTGTCACTGAAAGTTAAAGTATTTATTTACTCTACTAGGATATGACAAGGGATCAGTTTTAAAGCAGTGCAAAGCTTTTTCGAATCAAGAGATTTCCTTCTTCAAGACTGGTTGTCTTGCCATGGCTAAAGTGCTGAGTCTACCCTGGTATTTACCCATAGCTGGAGGGAATATAGTTGATTAATACTTGATTAGTTGTATATATTTTGTTGGGTTATTTTGAACATATAAGGCGTGCTGTGTCCCAACACTTAAACTTATAGATTCTGCGTGGGCGCATGGATTAAAGCCTGCCAATCAACACGTGGTTAGTTAACTACTTGATCACCGATCTTGAAAGCCGATCATTTGCACGTATTCGACACGGACGAGCGGATCAGCCACTGCTTAATACAAGGATTCTTCACTAAAGAACAACCAAAGGATTCTTCACTAAGGGACGATCAAAAAATTCTACTTACACCAAGGAACAACCAAGGATTCTTTACTAAGGAACACAAGGGATCTCCACTGTAAAGTGCTCTCGCCTGAAGCCTAAAAATGGCCACAAAAATCGTAAAAATTTTCGATGGCGAGAGCTTTGTACTATACTGTAACGATTGATTAATGTTGACGACAATCACAAGAAATAAGAATTCAGCAGATAAGCAACACCTGATAATCAGGATTTACATTTTTGCGTTTCATCTTGGATGATTTGGATGGTCTCATTTTTAACTAGTGGTTGTTGCAAGATGATAACGATCACACTTTTAAGGAACACTAGTATTGATATATAGATGACAAGACAGAGCACGGGGAGAGATAGATTCATGCCTTTTTTCAAACGTTTTACTGCAAAATGAATACTAGCATTACCATGAAAATATAGTCAAAACTCTTTTCTCTTTAATAATTTTATGTGATTTTTTTGTTGTTGTTTGTTTTACGACATATCAACCCTTTTCGGGTTATTTAATACTGAAACAAGTCATTTTGATAAAAGTTTCTGTTTCAAGTTCTTAATATCTTCAGATTGGAAGAAATCATTTTCATTAACTTGATTTGGTTTGGTTTGTTTAATGGCATAATAACCCTGTGGGTTATTTAATGCGTGGGAACAGAAGACAGAACAATTGTGGAGACGTGAGGGAAAATACATAATGTGAGACAAAATTAATTTTTAAGCGGAGTAAAGCTTGTTTGACTTCAAAGTGTTCCTTCTCCTAGACTGGCCGCCTAACCAAGACTAAATATCCCAGTGTGCCCAACTATTTACTCTTACCTAACCCTTGATCACCCAGGTTTGGGTTAAGAGTGCCAAGACTGTTCTTCTACAAGGATGATATTTTCCACGTATCCCACGTATACGGGTCAGACACAAGGCCCTATTAATGTGGGACCACCCACAAGCCGAAGCTCACGGGTGCAAAAAATACGTTCATCCCGCCGGCATTCGCCCTTCAAGGGAGCTCCTCAGGCAACAGTCCTGCCTCTTTAAATTGAGAAGGCAGGTGTTGGCTGGGGGCGGGGCTGGGATCAACGATGTTTACTTCTGCAGTCCAGGACCGAAGCCACTAGACCCTCGGCCACAAGGTTTGACATTAAATAACATAGGAAGGTTTATATGCCATTAAACAAACAAACCAAACCTAACCAAACTATTTACCTATAACAAAGTAAAACCTTTTTATAAATATAGTAAACTATATATATAAATATAAATATATATATATATATATATATATATATATATATTTTGTGGCAACCCTTGATGCACCAATTCTTTCCTATCGACTGTGCCAAAAAGTGTGGATGGTCCAACACAAGCCTTCACCACTATAAACAAATCACTGTATGGATGTTTATTATATGAACACTCATACGTCAATCGACGGGAGAGTCCATCATATATATATATATATATATATATATATATATATATATATATATAATATAGTGAAAGATAATAGGAAAGAAATGCTGTATGGATAAAAATGATTTATTGGAATGCCACACGTGTTTCAATTAAGAGTTTGTCCTTGCATACATTGTATTCTATTTATTATTATTTTAAATACAAAATAAATAAAATAATAATAAAAAAAAAATTTTTTTTAAATATACAAAAAAGCGGCCATCATCCAAATTCTCTGTATAATTACCGTTTTATTTTCAAATATCAAAATATCTCGCCATGATGATGATTGCTTTTTTTGTATACTTGAAATGTTTTTGTTATATCTCAAGATGTAGGAATAACCAATTGATAATAAAAACAGTGAAGTATGTTTAACATATAACAATATTTGTTTTATTTATTCTCACTGACAGGGATTATAGTGGGATGTTTTTAGATAGAATTCAACGGTGGGTATCATGTGTGTGGTCACACATGGGCCCAAGTCCTTGTCTGTCTGACTGTCAGTCTTTGTTTAACATAGGGTAGAAAATGCTTCTACCCTATAAGTGACTAAACTAGTCCAGCCGTGCTGATACACGTGGTCACTAGTTCAACCGTGCTGACGCATGTCTGTACAGTCCAAAACCCCAGTCTAAAGTAACATGGCGGAATTCCCATATCCGGGTTCCCGTCAGTCCCTTACTGATCAAAGAGGAGCCACTCTATTTTCGTTAGGTCCACCTAACAGTTTTATATTTTTTTATATTTATATTTATATTTTATTTTATTTTGTATTTGAAATAATAATAAATAGAATACAATGTATACAACATAATTGTCTGATTCACTTCCATTTTTTCAACACCATTCCAGCAAAAGCTGAAAAGTGACCATCCCACACTATATATATATATATATATATATATATATATATATATATATATATATTATTATTATTATTATTATTATTATCTAGCTATATAATTATAAGTATATGCCTGGTAGTTAAGCTCTGTATATTTTTCTTAGCATTTCAATTTCTCCCGTTCCCAGTACACCCAACACTCCATCCCTAAAGAGTCCCGGCTTAATCACTGGCTTTCTTGTCTACACCAGACACGCACATCCACCCTGGGCTATGGGGATGATAGTGTCGGGTGACGCACTTGTAGGCGCTTGCCGACGCACGGGTGGCCGGTGGCGAATAGATATCTTAATGACAAAGTATAGGTGGGTGCACCAAAGGACGCCGACCTATGTCCCACCGTAACGCCCCCTTTTAAGCACCACCCTTGATCGCAGTTTACGCTACAGATCGTTAAACTTAAAATACCCGGATGATTATTAATGGTAAACAGGTGAGGTCTTATCTCTATATATAATGGAGATTCGGTGCCTGTCTCTACGTCACTGCTTACGTCAAAATACCCTCAGGAATTGCAGAATTTTATCAATGCGTATTTGATTTATTGTCAAAATCATTAATACATGGAATAAATCTTATTTATTAAATAGGTCACTGAGAAAATCTGAGTTAGATTTCCCTCAAAACAGCCCATGTTATTCATCACCGTCATCATGTCGTGCACGCAGCACGGATATCCATGACAATCTCTCGCCAACCTTCCCTATCACTCATTGCCCCTGGGAGGTCTTCTGCGCAGCAACCAGCATCCTCGCATAGTTGGTCAATGTAGGTCCTTGGTGGGCGACCCACACTAGCATGTCCATGTGTTGGCTTCCACAGGAGAACGTCGCTTATGTGCTCATCCCCGCTTCTCTAGCAGTGTCCTGCATGCCTAGTCCGTCTCACTCGGATGGTTTACGAGATGGGGGGCAGGTGGCCATACAGTTGCTTTCTAGTGGAGTGCTGTTTCCACGACTTGTTCAAGACTGCACGCCGCATTCTTGTGCAGCTCCCATCTAGCTTATTCTTAAGGCGCTTTGTTAGGGTCCAAGTGGTGCAGCCATACAGCAGTACTGATATAACCACAGCCTGGAAGAGTTGCCTCTTTAGTCTGTCAGTGAGATCTGATTTCCATATGGCTGATAATTTTTTGTGGCTGACCATGCGTTTCCTATTCGTGTATTAATATCGCTCTCTGTGGACGAGATATTACTACCTAAGTAAGTGAATTGTTCTACTGGTTTAAGAGGCTTACCGGCGAGAGTGGAAATGTCCCTTTCTTTTTGAAACTTATGAACTCAATTTTATCGGAGTTTACATAGAGGCCGATATTCTCTGCTGCCTCCTCCAAGCTATGTAGTAGTGACTCAGCATGTGCCGGTGTATCTGCAAGAAGTGCGAGATCATCAGCATAGTCTGCATCAGTGTCTGTTTGTGCGGAATATCACCTGCTTCTAGTGCGTTTGAAATCCTGCAATGTGTTTTATATATCACTATGAAATGAAGGTTTACATAATATATGGTATTGTTAATTTGCATACTGGTTTTAACAAAACCGGGTTTAATGAAATAATTACTTGGTGTTATTGATCTCTAATATAAAATTAATCCTATGAATGACCTTATATGGAAACCAATTAGAATATGATTAAAATTCGTGTAATATTTTATATGCGTTTTTATTTAATTTCGTTAGTCTTTCTAATATATATATTTTATTACATTAAAACTTAGATACTTTACGGTCGGGGGCGCATATTCTTGCTAGTATATATTAAAAAGATGTAAAAATCATTGACAAAAAAGAATAACTGCCGTGTCGCCTGGGGTTGTAGAACACACCAACTGCACCTCTGCAAAAGAGTTAAATCCCCACCACCAATACCACCACCTGTTGACCGTTGGTGGTGACCGCTGATGCTTAAGGATGGAATCCTGGTAGCTGAGAATTCCATGACATGCAACACTCCATTTTGAACCTTACTCAGATCAATTGGCTGGTCACGTCAAGCCCTAGCACCTATATCATTGTCCCCTAACCCTATTTCACTTAGAGTAACCCCCAACCTTTGTATCATATATGTGTTAGAAGGCGTTGACTGAGGGCCTTAGTGTCCTGGGTGTGACGTTAAACTGCACCTAGTGGTGAGGTTCCAATTCTGGAACTCTGGCGAGTGTGGAGCGCCTCTTCATCACCATTACTCCCTAATCCAACTAAACCTGGAGTGGTAGTACCTGTTAGGGTCCCATATATGTGTTAATAGATTTTTTAAATGCATACTGAAAAAAGGTGTTTAAAAATAATTGAATACCCAACCTATATGATTGTCCCAACCCCATTGCACTTTATGGCAACCCCCAACCCTTTTTATTATAACTATGCTAGAAGGCAGTGTCTGAGGGACTTAGTGCCATGGGTATGACGTTAAATTGCATCTAATGTTGAAGTTCCAATCTTGAAGCTCAGATGAGTATGGAGTACCCCTTCATCGCCATCACTCCCAGATCAACCCTGACCCGGAGTGATAGTACCTGTTAGGGTTCCATCTATGGGTTAAATAGATAAAAACGAGTTTTAAAAATGTGTTTAAAAGAATTGAGTTAAAAAAACTGAATACCCATCAAGAATGGATAAAACAAAACGTCTTTATCATAAAGTAACCCAACGGGGGTTGACATGCCGTAAAGTTCAACCAACAAACCAACCTGTTGTGTCCTTAAAATGGATACTATCAGACAAGGTTGTAGTCGAGTGGAAGGACAAGTCAACACGTTTGTATATTTAAGATAGAAGGTTTTATTGCAGAGAGATACAATACGACAGACAAGGAATAATGAGGCACGATACTTATCCTCGAAGCCAGTCCAGTATAATGCTGTGCTCATTATATATATAGTCAGACCACATGGATGAGAGAGTGTGGACTATTCCATTACAACACAACCAATCAATTGAATAGGCTCATCGTTGCTTAAAACAAAACGTCTTTATCATAAAATAACCCAACAAGGTTTGACATGCCATAAAGTTCAACCAACCAACCTGTTGTGTCCTTAAAAGGGATACAATCAGACAAGATTATAGCCGAGTGGAAAGAACAGTCAACACGTTCGTAGATTTTAGATATTGGGTTTTATTGCAGAGAGATACAATGAGACAGACAAGGAATAGTGATGCACGCTACTAATCCTCGAAGCCAGCCCAGTATAATGCAGTGCTTATTATATATATAGTCAGACCACATGGATGAGAGGGTGTGGACTATTCCATTACAATACAACTAATCAACTGAATAGGCTCGCCGTTTCTTAAATTCGGTGACCTAGCAGAAAAAATGAGTTTTAAAAAATGAGTTTAAAAAATTGAGTTTAAAAAAATCTGAATACCGACCAAGAAAGAATAAAACAAAATGTTTTCAACCTAAAATAACCCAACAAGGGTTGACATGCCGAAAAATCCAACCAACCAACCAACCAACCAACCAATTGACTATACCGGAGAGATTTTTTTTTCTCATTGACAGGTGAACCTCAAATATATTGATTCGATTCCCTGATGACTCGTTTCGATTATTGATGAACAAATTAATAAGAAGTTTATTACCCTTGAGATTTAAAAAAAATAATCTGAGATTTCGCAGGATTCTATATCTCATTATTTTGATCGATTTATTATTTTTTTTTAGGGGTGAGGGATATTTACTAATTACTACAACAAATATTCTGTCACACACACACACACACACACACACACACACACAAATGCACACACATAAATGCACACACACATACACACAGAAGAAGAAGAAGAAGAAGAAGAAGGAGAAGAAAGAGAGAGAGAAGAAGAAGAAGAAGAAGAAGAAGAAGAAAGGAGGAGAGAGAGAGTAAGAAGAAGAGAGAGAGAGAAGAAGAAGGAGAGAGAGAAGAAGAAGGAGAGAGAAGAAGAAGAAGAAGAAGAAGAGGAGGAAGAGAGAGAAGAAGAAGAAGAAGAAGAAGAAGGAGAAGAGAAGGAGAAGAGAGAGAGAAGAAGAAGAAGAAGGAGAGAGAGAGAGAGAAGAAGAAGAAGAAGAAGAAGAAGAAGAAGAAGAAGGAGAAAGGAGAGAGAGAAGAAGAAGAAGAAGAAAAAGAAGAAGAGAAGAAGAAGAAGGAGAGAGAGAAAAAAGAAGAAGAGAGAGAGAAGAAGAAGAAGAAGAAGAAGAGATAAGAAGAAGAAAGAGAGAGAAGAAGAAGAAGAGGGGAGAGATAAGAAGAAGAAGAGAGAGAGAGAGAGAAGAAGAAGAAAGAAGAAGAAGAAGAAGAAGAAGAAGAAGAAGAAGAAGAGAGAGAGAGAAGAAGAAAAGAAGAAGAAGGAGAGAGAGAGAGAGAGAGAAGAAGAAGAAGAAGAAGGGAGAAGAGAAGAAGAAGAAGAAGAAGAAGAAGAAGAAGAAGAGAAGAAGAGAAGAGAGAAGAAGAGAAGAGAGAGAAGAGAGAGAAGAAGAAGAAGAAGAAGAAGAGAGAGAAGAAGAGAGAGAGAGAGAGAAGAAGAAGAGAGAGAAGAAGAAGAAGAAGAACAAGAAGAGAGAGAGAGAGAGAGAGAGACAGAGACAGAGAAGAGAGAGAGAGAGAGAGAGACACGTATATGTATTCCCTGTAAAAAGCTGTTATGACAATATGTCTGTCTGTATGTGTATCTGTTTATTTGTTTATCTATTATTCATTTCCAATTGTATTTTTCTAATAACCTGCTTCCTCCGACTTTAAAAAAAATTAGTAATTGTTTTGTTCATAGTTGATTTTCTAATCAGTGTCACCAACCTTGAACTCCACGTGAATCGGCGACGTATTTATCCATAGCTCAATCGGTAGAGCGTCCGACGAGGAATCACAAGGTTCTTGGTTCGATACCAACCCTCACCATCACAGCGTATGAGTAGCACGGGAATCAGTGCGTTAAAGTGAGGAGCTGACGGTAGATGTAGCGCTCCACCTCAGACATCAAAACAATCATCTTGGTCCAGCGCTAGTGAAAAGGGGATAGACACCCTCGTTATCTGGCTGATACCGATTTTGGCCACTCTGACGACAACGACTTACTTTACAACTTTATATCTCCCTCTCTCTCTACATCTTCATCCCCCCTCTCTATATCGCCCCCTCTTTCCCTAATCTCCCCCTCTCTCACTTTATCTCCCTCCCCATTGCTCCCCTTTCTCTCGCTGTCTTTTATTTTTACTAGTAAATATGTACACTCTCCGAGTGCTAGTATCTAAGTTTTAATGTAATAAAATATTATATTAAATTAGAAAGGCTAATGAAACTAAATAAGAATGCAGATAAAAAGATTCGTAACAGAGGGGAGTATAATAAAAAAATAGAACCACTGGAACTTAATCTTCCATCACTTCCGTCTTTCATTGCTAAATTTTCCTAATTTAACTATTAAAATAGGAAGTAAAGAATAAAATTACATTATTTTTTCTTGTTAATGGATTTCGCACACACAATTCTCTCTCTCTCTCTCTCTCTCTCTCTCTCTCTCTCTATATATATATATATATATATATAT
>CM042148.1:15190432-15200539 GCA_023376005.1 Doryteuthis pealeii
AATATATATAATGTTATATATTTGTTTAAATATTTATGTCTATGTCTATTTATCTATCTAGCTCTCTCTCTCTATTTATCTATCTCTCTATCTCTATCTCTCTCTCTCATATATATATATATATACATATATATATATGTGTATGTGTGTGTGTGTGTGTGTGTGTAGATAAAAGGATATGAAAACACACAATGCTGTTAAAATGAAAATATTTTGTATCATTTTCATAGCTAATATTGAACGATGTTTCGATTTATAAAAAATCATCATCAGAGCATTTTTTAATCCGGACTCATCAAGAGAAAAAACCATGTCCTGATGATGATTTTTTATAAATTGAAATATTGCTCAATGTTAGCTATGAAAATGATATAAAATATTTTAATTTTAACAGCATTGTGTAATTTGAAAAAAAAACAAGTGTTCCAAAAATAAGAGGAATTTATTGATCGACGCTTAAACGTTTCGGTTTCTTTAAACCTTCATCAGGATGTATTATGTGGTGAAGAAATTGATGGATGTTTTATAGATGACAGGAGATAAAAAAATCTATAAATATCTATCAATTTCTTCACCCCACAATACATCCTGATGAAGGTTTAAAGAAACCGAAACGTTTAAGCGTCGATAAATAAATTCATCTTATTTTTTTGGAACACTTGTTTTTCAAATTTCTTAATATTGTCGGATTTATTCCATATTTACTCTCATATTATATATATATATATATATATATATATTAATTATAACATATATATGAAGTTATAATATCAATCTATATATATATATATATATATATATATATATTATATATATATATGTATACATACATAATTTATAACATATATATGAAAGTTATAATATATATATATATATATATATATATATATATATATATAAGTTATAATTACAGTATATTATTAAGACTTCCTTTTTAGGCATGTGTGTTTTCCATTAAATTAAGTTTCTATTTAATGGACGCTATCCTTCTATCTGACCTATTTTTGCTGTTAGCGATTTTTGCGAGAGGATGGTTTTCATTAAGATATAGAACCCATAAAATGACGTCGTTAAAAATACTTACACGACTTTGTGCTTAAGCAGAAACGTTCTTCATTAAAGAATTTGGTTGTCATGAAATATCAAAGATATCTTGATTGCGTCTCACGGATTTCTGGATTTTTAACCATATTAAAATATCGAGAATCCGGACTCACATAAAGTGGAAGTTGTAAAAGGTTGCTGAAATTTAATTCTATTCTTACGGATTTCTTGATATCTTATCTATTAATAAAGGAGATTCGCTTCCGGTTTTTGTCTGTAACAAAAACTGCGTTACTGCTTACATCACATTATCCAACACATAATCCAACGTCATAACATAGAATGAATATACTCAAAATGTGATCCTGCAAAGTTAGACAATCCTCATTGTTTCAATAAATAGATGCCCGGCGTTATATATTTATATATAGATTGTTTTATTCTAATATAATATTTAAAGTTATCGGAACTGTTTCCATTTCAAATTGTCTTTCGTTCTTTTTTTTTTTTTTTTTACTCCTTTAATAAATTTGACGATTTTACATACTTATAGTACACATTCTATGACATTGAATTTTCAGCTCCCATCCCCTCAGGCAATATCTTTCAAAAATTATTTTTACATCGCCATAGCTGAAGGGAGAATAGGATTCGTACCTTTCCCAAAGGTATTAGCGCTAAGTGAAATGCAGTTACCACATCCAGGCGACAAGTCCATTTCCCATGACTTTAACCATTACAGCATGCGCTTCAACATATAATAATCCGTAATCCGGACTAAGTGAGATTATACTTTGTGAAAAGTAGCTAAAATTGAATCTTAATCTTATGGGACTCTGAATATTGTTTAGAATATGAAATAACTAAGAATCCCGACTCAGGTATAGTGTCATCGGACTACAAGAAGCATGGAGTCTTTGAAAGATTCAGTGTTTCAGCAGCCTACAACAGACACGGGCAGCTTATTCCATGCCTCCCCATTCTGAGCGTGAAAAAATGTTTCCGAAAGTCACGTGAGCAGTGCTGTTTTCTGACTTTGTAGGCATGCCCACGTGTGTTAGAAAGATGGAGACCAAAAAGGTGCTCACAGGTTGCTGTTGTTAAGATTGAAGGATATCAAATACGAAAAGTTTGCATAAAAAGTGCACAATACTAAATTATTTAGTATTACTAAATTATTTAGCATCACCTTAGTGACAAAAACAAAACAATAGTTTTAGTTAGATATTTAACAATTTTTTTATAAAGATAGTTTAGATGTATATAAAATACCTTGATAATAGTTCAAAAAAGAACTGAAAGTACTTAGTCTACCAATTATAACTCTTTTAGACAAATTATTAACAACTTTCAAGATAATAACACAAAAGAGTAGAGAATTGATTTTAATTCTTACGGATTTGTAGATATTATATAGAATATGTAATATTATGAAAGTGCACATATTTCTGTTTGGGATACGTCTGACTAATCAGCGCTGGGTAGCTTCGTCAGTTGGTTCATTAGGGGGGCGTCTTCGAACATAATACCCCCTCGCCCGTTAGACCCCATTAAAGATGATCAAACCCTAATGTGCTACCCGTTTGTTCAACGCCAACAGGACAAATGGCTTTAAATAGAGTATGCCAACGCAGACCTCGGCCTCTGTACCTCTGGTTGGTTAATTCTAAAGCCAATCAGCGTTCAGGTAGTTAGTTATAAACAGGTGCGCTTGGATCAGACATTTTTTAAATAATTTATTTTTGAATATTGTTTACAATATGTAATAATCGGGATTCCGGCCTCATAGGGATTCTATTTGTGACAAAAGCAGAAACGTGGTTGCATTTTAAGGATTTCTGGAAATAATCGAGAATTCAGAGTCACCGTGATTTGAAATGTATCAGAAGATTGATTGTAAAAATTTACGGATTTCTGGGTGTTTTTTGAAAATGCAATAATCGAGAATCCAAATCTAATAGTAAAAATAATAGTATTTATAAAATAAGTCATCCTAGTTATACATGTATAACACGCTCTTTTTTCCACATCTAAAGCCGAAAGGTTACAGGTGCGTAATCTAAAGCAGCGATGATCCTGTTCAATACTTGATTGGGTGACTACTTAAGTAAAAGCTGTTACTGTAAGCAATATGAGTCCTTGCGGCTCTTATTTGAATGGAATGATGACGTGTTAATCATAATCGTAAAATACTCATCTCTATTACTGTTTTATTCTGAGAGGCTGGAATCTGGTTGTTGGATCTGATGATGAGTTGGCTGACATTCTTGCTCTTTTGAGTCTGTAAACAACTTGGGATTGCTGGAGTATATCTTGCCTTGTGCCATTCATAGTTCTTAATAATAACACAATATGTTCTTGTTTTTTCTCATGAGATATCTCTTTTATTTTATCCCCATATCAAAATGCCTTGGGTGACAGACATGCATCTTGCATCTGTCCCTGACACTGCTTCATTCCAAAATGAGTTAAAGGCGTTAAATGACCTGAAATGGGTTGATATGCAGCTAAACAAAATACCGAGACGAAACCAAACCAATATTCAGGTCGTTGTGACCGAATGTAAATTATATATATGATCTAAATTAAGTAATGTGTAAAAAATCTGTTTTCTGTCGCTACACAAAAATACCTAAATGTAATGTTTGTTTATAACTCTATTTGTTCTTGTCTTAGATTATTTTTGCCACAAACATCTTGCATTTTTGTGGGTTATTTCTAAATACCATGTTTGTTCTAAATAGTGTGTTGTTTCGAAACATGAGTAAACTGTATAATTTTTTATTCTTTATTTTTAGTCTATACGAATATAAAAGCAAACTGCATCTTGTAGGGAGGTTCCAATTCTGGATCTTTGGTGAGTGTGCAGTATTCCGTCATCGCCATTACTCATTAGTCCTCTCTTACCAGAGTGGTAGTACGTGTTAGGCTTCCATCTATGGGTTAAATAGATTAAAAATGAGTTTAAAAAGTAATTGAATACCCAACAGGAATGAATAAAACAACAATATCTTCGGCATGAAATAGCCCAACAAGGGTTGACATGCCGTTAAATCCAAGAAACCAATCAACTAACGCGGATAAAAAATTGAGCCCATCTTAGATTTAACTGTCACAAATTCTAAAACACCAGTAACCCTGAAAACATTTTTAATTTTCTAAAAAAAAAAAGCAACCTTTTCAACAAGATATAACAGAACATAACCGAATATCTCCATAGAACCACTACTTAAAGACTGAAATCCAAAATAACCTTTTTGACATTAAATGACCCACAGAGGTTGATATGCCGTTAAACAAAACTCAAACTCAAACATCAATGCGTATTATATAGAAGATAGTTTGGGTTTTTTTTTTCAGAATTTCGTCGCCCAAATTTGTGTGTGCGTGTTATATACGAGTATACCCCTTTTTTATAAACCTTTATTTTCAAACTTTGTTGAGTTTTTTCTCATTGATTTTTAGACTGTTTTAGGTTTAAAAATAAAATTTACATTATTTCTAAACGAAAATACGTTTTTTATACAAATTTTTAAAAGACATTCTGGCCCAGAACGTGAGCGTTATTTGAACCTCTGCGGTCAAATGGTTAAATTTTCTTCCTTTTTTATTCAATAAAAATATGTGCTCTGATGAAGACCAGTTTTTATAAAGTGTCTTCATTTTAATTTTAAAATGTTTTCAATTGAATTACACTTTATAAACCCCAAAGGTTGAAACAGACATTTGTTAGCATAATATTCAATATTGTTTTTCTATTTCTATGTCGGATTTATTATATTTATAATATACTTTTCATATGATCGCGTGTAATGCACAAATAATTACGGTATCTTTTTCTTTACGTTTTTTTTTTTGTCACATGCCCCGTGTGTAAAGATTTCCCTTCCAAAGTACATTCCACTTTTTTAAGACCAATAAATAAACAGAAGAATATGGCGGCCGAGTTAGACAACCTAGACGAAGAAGCAGAAGCAGAAGCAGAAGCAGAAGGAAACAAGTAAGATCCTCGTCATCTCAAATCTATACTCTGTCTGTCTGTCTGTCTGTCTGCCTGTCACCAATTAAATGGACCCGAGTAAAGAGATATATAACACTATAGCTCAGTCGGTAGAGCGTTCGACTAGGAACCACAAGTTTCAATACCAGCCCTCGCCAACTCTGCGTATGAGTAGCACAGGGGTATGTACGGTAAAGTAAAGAGCTGATAATAGGTGTGGCGCTCCACCTCAGATGCTAAAATAATCTCCTTGGTTTAGTGCTAGTGAAAAGGAGATAGACTCCCTCGCTGTCTGGCTGATACCGACTAAAGGCCACCCCAACGACTTTACTTTTTTTTTTACTTACCCTTGGAAAATTAGGAACCCCTTCATGCCCCGGCTATGGTTTAATAAATAAATAAGTGTATTTGTGTTTTCTTCTTTTGATACAGTCAGAGCGGCTGCAACGTAAGACACAGTCTACCCCATCTTCAAGGATTGGAAGTGGACAACACCCAGCATGGAAATATTTCACTTTGTCTCCTGATAAACAAGACACCTTCCCAGCGTCTCGTCCACGAACGGCACACCGAAGACAATTCATGCGCGATTCTACAGTAAGTGGGAAAACTATCTTATTTCAATTACCGTATTTGACGGCATATTGGACGCAATTTTTTTCCAAAAATTTTGGCTCAAAAAATTGCCCTACGTCTTATACATTGTAGGTAAAGTTTTATTATTCACTCCTTTTGAGTTTTCACATCAGCGTTAGCTAATGGTCTTTCACTGGAGTCTGAGTGACAGCAAGTCTCCTTAGCTCTCCATGACTCTTCTAAATATTCTAGCAGATTGTAGCAGTGCAGTATTCTGGATGCTCTCAATCTTTCCACTGATGTCCAGATTTTCCAATCCCTTTGGGACCGTTCCAAGTGCACCAACTACAATTGGTATCACTTTCACTTTCATATTCTATAACTTTTTCAGTTCTCTGGCAAGGTCCAGATATTTGTCCATTTTTTTTTTATTTTCCTTCAGCTTCACCCTGTGATCTGCTGGAACTGCAAAATCCACCAGTTGACAAGTTCTTTCTTTTTTGTTGGGATAAGGTGATACCGAATTTAGGCCATCCCGACGACTTTACTTTGAAGAAAATTAATATTGTAATTATTGTTCATTTCGGTTTTAGTAAACACAGCTTCAGTTTTGATACATGTTGAACACAACTTATGAATAAACAGAAGAATATGGCGGCCGAGTTAGACGACCTAGATGAAGAACCAGAAGCAGAAGGTAACAATTAAGATCATCATCATCTCTAATCTCTCATCTATACTCTATCTGTCTGTCTGTCTGTCTCTCTCTCTCTCTCTCACCAATTAAATGCACCCAAGTAAAGACTAACACTATTTTGAAGAAAATTTATTGTAATTATTGGTCATTTCGGTTTTAGTAAATACAGCTTCAGTTTGATACATGTTGAACACTCCTTGTATATCATTAGTGTTTAATCCGCCCTGTCGGCTGGGGCGTTAGAATGCACCGACTGCACCTCTGCAGAGGGGTAAGACTCCCCCAATGGGGCCACCTGTTGGCCGTGGGTGGCGACCCGTGATGCTTAAGGATAGAGCCCAGGTAGATGAGCAGTTAATGACTTGCAATACTCCACTTTGGCCCTATCTTGGGCTAGACGGGTGGTCGGAGAGGCCCCCTCCGATCAATCGGCTGGTCACGTCAAGCCCTAGCACCTATATGATTTTCCAAACCCTATTGCCCTTATTGCAAGCCCCAACCCCTTTTTATCATATGGGTGCTAGAAGGCGGTGACTGAGGGTATACATGTCCTGGGAATGACGTTAAACTATCTGATGGTGAGGTTCCAGTTTGGGAGGTTTGGGGAATGTGGGGCACCCCTTCATCACCATTGCTCCCTTGTCCACTCTGACCCGGAGTGGTATTACCTGTTAGGGTCCCATCTATGGGTTGAATAGAAAAACATGAATTGATAAACAAAATTGTATTATGCATTAAGAATGAATTTATTTCACAACTTTGTCGGCATTAAATGGCCACTGAGGTTAATATGCCGAAAAACCAAACAAACCGAACCATTAGTGTTTAAACTATTGTTTGACTAGAAAAACATGAGTTGATAAACAAAATTGTATTATGCATTAAGAATGAATTTATTTCACAACTTTGTCGGCATTAAATGGCCCACTGAGGTTGATATGCCGTAAAACCAAACAAACCGAACCATTAGTGTTTAAACTATTGTTTGACTAGAAAAACATGAGTTGATAAACAAAATTGTATTATACATTAAGAATGAATTTATTTCACAACTTTGTCGGCATTAAATGACCCACTGAGGTTGATATGCCGTAAAACAAAACAAACCAAACCATTAGTGTTTAAACTTTGAAATATAGTCTGGTCGGTATAGGGTCAAATCCGGAGATAATTCCCGATAAAGAAATTTTGGTATGAATCAAATGCTTATCCTGTGTACATTTATATATCAAATACTTCCTTACATTGGTATTGAATAAAATTCTTTGCAGTCCATAGACTAAAAGAATTCTCTTTAAAGTCCATAGAATTTTCCGAAAACTGCACAAAAGTGAAACCTGTCTATTGAGCATAAATCGTTATAACTTAATAAATTTTATGGCTTTGCTCCTAATATTGACATAAAGTATACATATCAAAGTCAACAACCTATTGACATCACCAAATTTTGCTGACGTCATTATTTCCATGGATATCATCGATGCTTTCTGCGGGAGGGGAGGCCTTAGCTGATGGATACTTGAAAAGCTGTTTCACCGTAGTAGATACAGAGTAACTAGCCCCTGCCACGATCAACCCTTTTGATACATAATACAAACACAAAACTTAAATGTATACAGAAACGAACTTTGGAAAATCGGAGAAAAAAAGCCCCAACAAAAGATGTGTTATTTTTTGTCCCTTCTTCATCGTCGATTCGGATGTGTGTGAAGGTGCGAGACTTCTTTTAAAGAGAAGATTAGTTGAAATAAATATTTACAATAGCCAACGGGACCGGATCTTAAGTTTTTCTTATTTCGAATTGATACACACACACACACAGACACACACACACACACACAAAATATATATATATATATATATATATATATATATATGTGTGTGTGTGTGTGTGTGTGTGTAATGGAAAAGGTGACTTACCGGTGAATATGGTCACGATGGTTAGATGGTGCAGAATTCAGGAAGGTAAGTCAGCGATATAACAAATACAAAGTGCTCAATACACTAGTAGAGCAAATTTATTACAATATAGGTACAAGTGATAACCCACTCGAGTTTTACCATAAGGATCTTCAGGGTTAAATCCACTGAATTAATCGAGATACTGATTAATTGCAGTCGACTACATTATATATATATATATGTGTGTGTGTGTGTGTGTGTGTGTGTGTGTGTGTATCAATTTGTATTATATTTTATATGTTTTATACCTGGTATACTATAATAGCATCGAGCATATTTTTATGGGGTTTTTAAATTTCAATTTATTACACGCACACACGCACACACACACACACACACACACATGTATATATGCGTGTGTGCGTGTAATAAATTGAAATTTAAAAACCCCATAAAATATGCTCGATGCTATTATAGTATACCAGGTATAAAACATATAAAATATAATAAATTGATACACACACACACACACACACACACACACACACATATATATATATATAATGTAGTCGACTGCAATTAATCAGTATCTCGATTAATTCAGTGGATTTAACCCTGAAGATCCTTATGGTAAAACTCGAGTGGGTTATCACTTGTACCTATATTGTAATAAATTTGCTCTACTAGTGTATTGAGCACTTTGTATTTGTTATATCGCTGACTTACCTTCCTGAATTCTGCACCATCTAACCATCGTGACCATATTCACCGGTAAGTCACCTTTTCCATTACACACACACACACACACACACACATATATTATATATTATATATATATATATATATATTTGTGTGTGTGTGTGTGTGTGTCTGTGTGTGTGTGTGTATCAATTTGAAATAAGAAAAACTTAAGATCCGGTCCCGTTGGCTATTGTAAATATTTATTTCAACTAATCTTCTCTTTAAAAGAAGTCTCGCACCTTCACACACATCCGAATCGACGATGAAGAAGGGACAAAAAATAACACATCTTTTGTTGGGGCTTTTTTTTCTCCGATTTTCCAAAGTTCGTTTCTGTATACATTTAAGTTTTGTGTTTGTATTATGTATCAAAGGGTTGATCGTGGCAGGGGCTAGTTACTCTGTATCTACTACGGTGAAACAGCTTTTCAAGTATCCATCAGCTAAGGCCCCCTCCCGCAGAAAGCATCGATGATATCCATGGAAATAATGACGTCAGCAAAATTTGGTGATGTCAATAGGTTGTTGACTTTGATATGTATACTTTATGTCAATATTAGGAGCAAAGCCATAAAATTTATTAAGTTATAACGATTTATGCTCAATAGACAGGTTTCACTTTTGTGCAGTTTTCGGAAAATTCTATGGACTTTAAAGAGAATTCTTTTAGTCTATGGACTGCAAAGAATTTTATTCAATACCAATGTAAGGAAGTATTTGATATATAAATGTACACAGGATAAGCATTTGATTCATACCAAAATTTCTTTATCGGGAATTATCTCCGGATTTGACCCTATACCGACCAGACTATATTTCAAAGTTTAAACACTAATGGTTTGGTTTGTTTTGTTTTACGGCATATCAACCTCAGTGGGTCATTTAATGCCGACAAAGTTGTGAAATAAATTCATTCTTAATGTATAATACAATTTTGTTTATCAACTCATGTTTTTCTAGTCAAACAATAGTTTAAACACTAATGGTTCGGTTTGTTTGGTTTTACGGCATATCAACCTCAGTGGGCCATTTAATGCCGACAAAGTTGTGAAATAAATTCATTCTTAATGCATAATACAATTTTGTTTATCAACTCATGTTTTTCTAGTCAAACAATAGTTTAAACACTAATGGTTCGGTTTGTTTG
>CM042148.1:15200639-15223139 GCA_023376005.1 Doryteuthis pealeii
AAAAGAGATAGAGATGCGCTTTCTTCTCAACGACCCCCCCATTTAGCTTCATTGCGTGTTGAGCCCCAGTTGGTGACTCTAGACTGAACGTCCCTACAGAGAGCTGCTTCCATCTCGAGCATGTCCTAGATGTACCAAATTGTACATTAGCTGAAGGGGCAATGCCGAAGCTTCAACTTAATCCATTTCTATTACGGCCGAGTTACGCTGAAAGTACCCGGGTCCAGCAAGATCACCGGTTAAGCAGCGATTAGCCTGTTCAGTAATTAATTGGGTAATCACTTTAGCAACAGCAGATTTCGTAAGAAAAATTAATCCTTTTTTCATCAAAATGACATGATTTTGCATTAGATAACCGGAAAAGGGTTGATATGCCGTAAAATAAAACCACAAAATACTCCATTTTTCTGAAAACACTGAATTAAAACCTCTTAAGCTCTAACGCTTTAACAGTGACCTTGTGCCATATCCTGCTCATGCGATAGGATTAGGTAAATATGTAACAATAAGAAAAAGTCGTACAGTCGTCGGGAAGGCCTAAAGTCAGCGAGGGAGTACATCCCCTCTTCACTGGCACTAAAGTCAGCAAGGGAGTATATCCCTTCTTCACTAGCACTAAATCAAGGAGTTTGTTTTGTGTCTGGGATGGAGCACCACACCTACCATCAGCTCCTTACTTTACCGCACAGATCCCTGTGCTACTCATAGGCTAAGTCGGCGAGGGCCGGTATCAAACCAGCAACTAGGCGAACGCTCTACCGACTGAGCTAAACCGGCCCTATATACTGTTGCAGTTTTTTTGGTAATATAAAAAAACTTAAACTTAAACTTATACTTATAGACTCGGTGAGGTCACGTGGTTTAAACCCCAGACAATCAAAAATTCGAATACCTGGTTAGTTAACTATTTAATCGCTGATATTGACAGCCGTTCATTTGCACGTTATTCGCCATTGACTAACGGACCTATAGTCGGAAGCTCATACCCAACATTAAGGGACACCAAGGAACAACCAAAGGATCATACCTAACATTAAGGGTCACCAAGGAACAACCAAAGGATCATACGCAACATTAAGGAACACCAAGGAACACAAAGGATCATACCCAACATTAAGGAACCCAAGGAACACCCAAAGGATCATACCATCATTAAGGAACACCAAAGAACAACCAAAGGATCATACCAAACATTAAGGAACACCAAGGAACATCCAAAGGATCATACCCAACATTAAGGAACACAAGGAACACAAAGGATCATACCAACATTAAGGACACCAAGGAACACCAAAGGATCATACCATTAAGGATCAACAAGGATCATACCCAACATTAAGGAACACCAAAGAACAACAAAGGATCATACCCACATTAAGGAACACCAAGGAACACCCAAAGGATCATACCCATCCCACATTAAGGAACACCAAGAAAACCAAAGGATAACCCAACATAAGGACACCAAGAACGGATCATACCCATCATTAAGGAACACCAAGAAACAACCAAAGGATCATAAGGGAATCAAAGGAAACCAAATGATCATACCAACATTATCATACCAACATTAAGGAACACAAGAAAAACCAAAGATCATACCAACATAAGGGCACCAAGGAACACCAACATGATCATACCAACATTAAGGGTCACCAAGGAACAACCAAAGGATCATACCTAACATTAAGGAACACCAAGGAACAACCAAAGGATCATACCCAACATTAAGGGACATCAGGAACAACCAAAGGATCATACCTAACATTAAGGAACACCAAGGAACAACCAAAGGATATACCAAACATTAAGGGTCACCAAGGAACAACCAAATGATCATACCCAACATTAAGGGTCACCAAGGAACAACCAAAGGATCATACCTAACATTAAGGAACACCAAGGAACAACCAAAGGATCATACCCAACATTAAGGGTCACCAAGGAACAACCAAATGATCATACCAACATTAAGGGTCACCAAGGAACAACCAAAGGATCATACCCAACATAAGGAACACCAAGGAACACCCAAAGGATCATACCCATCATTAAGGAACACCAAGAAACAACCAAAGGATCATACCCAACATTAAGGAACACCAAGGAACACCCAAAGGATCATACCATCATTAAGGAACACCAAGAAACAACCAAAGGAATCATACCCAACATTAAGGGACATCAAGGAACAACCAAATGATCATACCCAACATTAAGGGTCACCAAGGAACAACCAAAGGATCATACCCAACATTAAGGAACACCAAGGAACAACCAAAGGATCATACCTAACATTAAGGAACACCAAGGAACAACCAAATGATCATACCCAACAGTAAGGGACACCAAGGAACAACCAAATGATCATACCCAACATTAAGGGACATCAAGGAACAACCAAAGGATCATACCCAACATTAAGGAACACCAAGGAACACCAAATGATCATACCAACAGTAAGGGACACCAAGGAACAACCAAATGATCATACCCAACATTAAGGAACACCAAGGAACAACCAAAGGATCATACTAACATTAAGGAACACCAAGGAACAACCAAATGATCATACCCAACAGTAAGGGACACCAAGGAACAACCAAATGATCATACCCAACATTAAGGGACATCAAGGAACAACCAAAGGATCATACCCAACATTAAGGAACACCAAGGAACAACCAAATGATCATACCCAACAGTAAGGGACACCAAGGAACAACCAAATGATCATACCCAACATTAAGGGTCACCAAGGAACAACAAAGGATCATACCTAAGGACAAAAGGAACAACCAAGGAACAACCAAAGGATCATACATCAAGAACAACAAAGGATCATACTCATAAGGACACCAAGGAACAACCAAAGGATCATACCACATTAAGGGTCACCAAGGACAACCAAATGATCATACCCAACATTAAGGGTCACCAAGGAACAACCAAAGGATCATACCTAACATTAAGGAACACCAAGGAACACCAAAGGATCATACCCAACATTAAGGGTCCCAAGGAACAACCAAATGATCATACCCAACATTAAGGGTCACCAAGGAACAACCAAAGGATCATACCTAACATTAAGGAACACCAAGGAACAACAAAGGATCATACCCAACATTAAGGGTCACCAAGGAACAACCAAATGATCATACCCAACATTAAGGGTCACCAAGGAACACCCAAAGGATATACCAACATTAAGGAACACCAAGGAACACCCAAAGATCATACCCATCATTAAGGAACACCAAGAAACAACCAAAGGATCATACCCAACATTAAGGAACACCAAGGAACACCAAAGGATCATACCCATCATTAAGGAACACCAAGAAACAACAAAGGATCATACCCAACATTAAGGGACATCAAGGAACAACCAAATGATCATACCAACATTAAGGGTCACCAAGGAACAACCAAAGGATCATACCCAACATTAAGGAACACCAAGGAACAACCAAATGATCATACCCAACAGTAAGGGACACCAAGGAACAACCAAATGATCATACCCAACATTAAGGGTCACCAAGGAACAACCAAAGGATCATACCTAACATTAAGGAACACCAAGGAACAACCAAAGGATCATACCCAACATTAAGGACATCAAGGAAAACAAAGGATCACCTAAACATTAAGGGACACCAAGGAACAACAAAGGATCATACCCAACATTAAGGGTCACCAAGGAACAACCAAATGATCATACCCAACATTAAGGGTCACCAAGGAACAACCAAAGGATCATACTAACATTAAGGCATCACCAAGGAAACAACCAAATGATCATACCCAACATTAAGGTTCACCAAGGAACAACCAAAGGATCATACCCAACATTAAGGAACACAAGGAACAACCAAAGATCATACCCAACATAAGGAACACCAAGGAACAACCAAAGGATCATACCCAACATTAAGGAACACCAAGGAACAACCAAATGATCATACCCAACATTAAGGGTCACCAAGGAACAACCAAAGGATCATACCCAACATTAAGGAACACCAAGGAACAACCAAATGATCATACCCAACATTAAGGGACACCAAGGAACAACCAAAGGATCATACCCAACATTAAGGGTCACCAAGGAACAACCAAAGGATCATACCCAACATTAAGGAACAGGAACAACAAAGATCATACCAACATTAAGGAACAACAACCAAAGGATCATACCCAACATTAAGGAAATCAAGGAACAACCAAAGGATCATACCCAACATTAAGGGACACAAGGAACAACCAAAGGATCATACCAACATTAAGGAACACAAAGGAACAACCAAAGGATCATCATACCCAACATTAAGGGACATCAAGGAACAACAAAGGATCATACCCAACATTAAGGAACACCAAGGAACAACCAAAGGATCATACGGATCATACCCAACATTAAGGAACACCAAGGAACAACCAAAGGATCATACCCAACATTAAGGAACACCAAGGAACAACCAAAGGATCATACCTAACATTAAGAAATACCAAGGAACAACCAAAGGTTTCTTCAATAAGGATCACGCTCAACACAGGGGATCTCCGCTGGAGAGTGCTCTTACTTGAAGCTTAAAGATGGTCACAAAATTCGTAACAATTGATTCGTACCAATATTAAGAGCAAAGCCATAAATTGTATTAAGTTATAAGGATTTATGCTCAATAGACCATTTTTATTTCTGTACATTTTTTTTTTGAAAAATTCGGTAAACATTCCTCTTTAGTCTATTGGTTGGAAAAAGCTTTTTTTTTCTCAAGGCCTATGCATAGGAAGATATTTGATATGTTTATGTACACAGGGTAGGTTTTCGATTCATATCACATTTGCTTTATCAGAATTACTTCCGGATTTCACTCCATTTTGAACGATATCCACCAGACTAATATCCAGAGTTTATATTTATTTTTAGTAAATTATAACCGACGTGTCAATTCTCTGGGTGTCTGTATGTGTGTGTGTGTGCGTGGAGAGAGAGAGATGGAGGGAGAGAGAGGGGGCTGTGTAGGTAGAAAAAAAAGGACAAACAGACAGAAAGAAAGATAGAATGAGAAAAAATGGAAAAAAGAAATATATGTGTGTTAGTGTGCGGTCAAAGTTATTTGAAATATGCTTTCACAGCATTATCAAAATATCTACATCTATCTATCTATCTATCTATCTATCTCTCTCTCTCTCTCTCTCTCTCTCTCTATATATATATATATATATATATATATATATATATATAATATAATAAAATAAATATATAAAGGTATTACATATCTATTTATTTGATGGCAATAGAACAGTCACAACCTTAGGTTTCATACATGCAAAATCGCATGCATTCATCAGGTGACGTTGATACGAATATTCGGATCAATGATATCAAACATATGTAATACCTTTATATATTTATTTTATTATATTATATAATAGCTCTATTCTTTATATCGAGCACTCTCCTAATACTACTGCAATTTGGAGCACCATTCCAGTGAAAGCTGAAGCGGTGACTATCCCAGACTATAGTTATATATATATATATATATATATATATATATATATATATATATATATTATTATGTGTGTGTGTGTGTGTTGTGTGTGTGTGTGTGTGTGTGTGAAAATAAAATGGAAATTAATCCGACAGTATGAATAAGATATAATGAAAAAAAAGATGTCGATACATTATAATGCAAAAGGGTCCTCATATTAGTTGAGGATTGGGCCGGTGTTGCTTTTTAAAACCGTCGAGAGATTTGGCCCCGAAACGGTTTGCACACTTCTCTCCTGATGAGCCTATTTCAGTTGTAAACATCTTTTGTTTTTTTCATTATATCTTATTCATATATATATATATATATATATATATATGTAGAGAGAGAGAGAGAGAGAGAGAGAGTGTGTGAGAGAGAGGGAGAGAGAGAGAGAGAGAGGAAAAAGAGTGAGAGAAAACTGTGGGTCTATCTCGGTTTCGATCTTAATGACACCTTCAGGACCTTCTCAAGATTTATTGGACACTCTTGGATAGCATACTGCAACGTAAACGTTAAACCGGCACTCGGACCCTATATATATATATATATATATATATATATATATATATATACATAAAGATTTTTATAGTGTGTTTGAAGCATTAATCATAAAATGTAATAAGATATTTTTTTAAGGCAAAATAATGCAATATATGTTGAAAAACATATTTATTTAATTTTTTTTTCATTTTTTTTCTCTTAATATTTTCGGACAAACGTCCATCTTCAGAGTGTTGAAAAGTTTCCATCTGTGTTTGTTAAAATCAACTGTGGTATTAATCCGTTGAATCTTCTGATGGAGATTTAAAAGTTCGGCAAAGATCGTCAAATTCCGTTAAATCCCGTGAAAAAAAAGGAAAAAAAATTAAATAAATATGTTTTTCAGCATAAATTGCATTATCTTGCCTTCAAAAAAAAATATCTTATATATATATATATATATATATATATATTATATATATGAGAGAGAGAGAGAAAGAGAGAGAGAGAGAGAGAGAGAGAGAGAGAGAGAGAGAGAGAGAGAGAAAAGGAAAGGAATCCGACGGTATTTAAGTATAAACATAAGATGGTTTATCAAGAAAAAAAACGAAACGTTGCTTTATTACATATATAATAAAATACATCCTCTGAATATTTAAAAAAAAAAAATATTTATATATATATGGTTTTCAAACTACTAATGGATATGCCACTTCGCCAGTAAATTTTTCGTCACTTCTCTTGTGGCATATCAACTACTTTAAAATCTGTTTTAAAAAACCCTTCTAAAAAACATTTTTCCTTAAAATACTTTTATCCTGAATATGACTAGTTGGGAACAATAAAAAGAAATACCAAAAAAGAAATATTCCTATTTGACTTATCACATTTATTCATCTTATATATAATATATATATATATATATATATATATATATATATAAGTAAAGAAATAACAACAGACTTAGAGATTGAGTATTATAGTCTATTTCAGGGAGCTTAGACTATAATTCTAAATCTCTAAGTCTTTTGTTATTTCTTTACTTATATATTTCTTCTGTGACTCTAACATTAAGAGCACGCATTGAGCTCTCAAACTGCCACAGTTTTTTAAATAAAACTATTGTGTCGTAAGGAAGATTTCTTCTCTGGACTTTTGGATGATATATATATATATATATATATATATATATATATATATATATATATATATATATTTCTTTGGTCGGAAGGAGTGTCAGGAGATGAAATTCAAGGGATTTTAGCACAATACGGGGAAAGTGCACTACCATGTAGAAGTGTGTATGAGTGGATAGAGAAGTTTAAATGTGATTAGATAAGCGTGATTTTTCTTTGAATTATTTTGGGTTTTCGGTCTGGAGTCCTCAACTTTATTTTTATATACACAACATTTCGGCCGATGTATCCTTCTGTCGTCTTCCGGTATTTCTTGTCGAACTCGGGAACTTTCTTGTTGAACTGCTTTATATTTCTTCCTTGTGCATACTACTAGCGGAACGGCCATGTTCGCGCTGTAAAAACAGCAAGCAAAATGGCGCGATCAGGCTCAAACTTGTATCACATAATCACAACCATGCCAACTATAAGCACGCATGCACAAAGCATAATATGACAATATAAAAGTAAGTTATGGCGATAGTGCGGATAATTTTTGACTCTCCCTCCTACTAACAACGGATTGCGACTCTTGCCGGTTGACATTCGCCCTCCAGCAGGGAAGCAAATAAATAATATACGCATAATGAATAAATATTTACACTTCTTCTGGCGATTTGAACCAGATCTTCCAAGTTCTATCGTTGCTCATGCAACTTGAATTAATGTCGGCAAGATTGTTTCCTGTGGGTATGGATGGACGGATGTGCCTGGTTTAGGTGTCGAGGGTATGGCAAGAAATGATTAATAAACGAGGTTCATTGAGTTTGAGCCGACGGAAATGTAAATTTGTGCGACAAATAACTGTTAAAAGAAATAAGACTATTTGCTTCGTCTGGCCTCCCATAACGGTTGAGTGAACCGTTTCGAGTAATCGATACAATTTTATGGTTTTCTGCGTCATCGGTCTTAATCGATGAATAGACGTTTTGTCGTCATCACTTTTATTATTGTGAGAATTGCACAGCTTCTCCAATAAAAATTACTAATCTCTCATATTTTAGGCTGGATTTTAACGGTATGTCAAATCGTGTAGGTTTATGTTATGCCTAGTGATTAACGAATCGCGTTCATTCTACGTTTATTTCAATATATTTTTGTGTATATTTTTCTTTTAATTATTTTGGTTTTTTGGTCTGGAGTCCTCGACTTTATGTTATATACACAACGTTTCAGCCGATGTGTCCTCCTGTCGTTTTCGGGTGTTTCTTGTCGAAATCGGGACCTTTCTTGTCGAACTTACTAATCTTCATATTTTAGGGTGAAACTTATGCGGATTTTAGGCTGGATTTTAACGGTATGCCAATCCGCGTAGAGTCAGTTTATGCCTAGAGGTTAGAAAACGCGTTCATTGAACGTTTATATTAATATATTTGTGTCGTTTTTTCTTTGTATTATTTATGGTTTTTTTGATTTTTTTTACTCATTCCTCATCTTTATTGTTATATCATCAACAATATCATCTTTATTGTTGAATCACAACGTTTCGGTCGATGTGCTCTTTGGCCATTCTTTGGGTGTTCCTTGTTAAACTCTGGAATCTTCATTGTCGTAATCGGGGGCCTTCATGGAACTTCGAACCGAACCCTTTATTAATCCATTGGGGTAGATTTTTCTCATTCCGTTAACCATGACCAGATACAAGTGTTAATATATGTTAAGTATTCTATGTCAGTTTCACTTGCAGTCAGGATTGAACCAGCAACCTCCAGATGATTGTCACTTAGAACTGTATTATCTCAACCCTTATATCCGTTTACACCATATGGACACGTGGTTAGTTTATTTAATCGCCGATATTGAACACCGTTGGTTTGCACGTTATTCAACATTGACGAACGGACCTGCAACCAACGACTTTGCTCAACGCAAGGATTTACCCAACACTAAGGAAAAACCAAAGGATCATACTCAGCACTAAGGAACAACCAAAGGATCATACCCAACACTAAGGGACACCAAGGAGCAACCAAAGGTTTCTTCATTAAAGATCGCGCTCTGCTTAACACAAGGGATCTTCACAGTAAAGTTCTCTCACTTGAAACCTAAAAATGGCCACAAAAATCGTAACAACAGTTATATGGTTTCAAGTACAGCGAGAATCCAACTCGTCATTGAGTAGTAACTTATCTGTGTGACTAGCTTGCAAATCATTACACAACGATGGGACGCATAATCAATGACAGATAGGATATCACAAACATGAGTAAGTGGATATGTGAGTACTCCACACTCCCTAGATTTTCATAATTGGCGCCTCACTATCAGACGCATTCTAATGTCATACTTAGGACACTCCCTTTTTTTAGAGGAGTATGACATACCACTCAACAGGAATTACATTCAGCGCATTCTAAGCCTTGA
Organism: Doryteuthis pealeii; assembly: GCA_023376005.1. NCBI lineage: Eukaryota > Metazoa > Mollusca > Cephalopoda > Myopsida > Loliginidae > Doryteuthis > Doryteuthis pealeii. Next base: position 15,210,205 of record CM042148.1, read on the forward strand.
TTCATTACAAAAATAGGTTTCATTTAAAGTTAGTCTTTCTGAGAAAAGCAGCATTCTTTTCTTTCTTTCTTTCTTTCTTTCCAAGCTTGACACTTAACTGACAGGCGGGAGAATCTCAGGTTTACTGTATCTAATTATGTCGATTTTGTTATTATAAAAATTTTTTCTATATCTCTCTCTTTGTATTGACGACTGCTAGACCGATCACGGCCAAAATGAATATTATTTACAAGAATTGCGCGAGTCTGTTTTTAATCAGCACAGGTTACTACGGAGCTTAATTTAAAGGTCGTTTTCACACACGAAGAAAAAAGCCCATATATAAGAATGAAGACCCACTACGTTACAGTATGGACAAGTATAGGTCTTCCATAAAAACTTTCTCTGGCCAAAATCCAGACGCTGATTGATCCTCTCGCAAACTTACTGATAATTTTGTAAAACACTAATACCAAGTTATAACTCCTTGCTAACCACTTGTACATGTCGGGAAGACGGGAGATCTACAGCATGGGTAACTGTCAGTCTTCTATACAAACTTGCTCTGACCAAAATCCAGGACGCAGAAAATTAAAAGACTAAAAAGTTAGCATCATCATCGTCATTGCAGTCTCCGAAGATGATATAGTTCTTGTGTCCCTGAAGTTACAGGGCCTCTCGCGTACCTGTGAAGTCCAATATTTGAAAAACATTCTCGGCCACAGACGTATATGTAAGGCTGTCCCTGAAGATGTTGATGTGCCGGTGCTTTGTTGCCGCCGCTTTCTTCTGGACTTGGCTTCATGGAGTTGCACCAAGGTGACATGAACAGTCCGCTAAGGAGAGCCTGCCGCCACCGAGGGCCGTCCTTTGTTAGGGTCACTTTGTGTCTTTGCTTTTGGAAAAGGCATAAACCCACATTTTCTCTCGCTCTCATGGGTGGGTGAATATTAGAGCAAAAGTAGTCTCTCTTGCATTGGTAAGTACAACCAACCTAAGAGAAGGAAAATTTCTCTTGAACAATATTGATGTCGTAAAAATGGGACGCTTGCAGTCTGGGCAAGTACCGGTCTTTCATACAAACTTTCTCTGGCCAAAATCCAGATGTTGATTGATCCTCTCGCTAAACTTACTGATAACTTTTGTAGAAACACTAACAGCAAGTTGTGCAACTCCTTGTTCCCCACTTGTACATGTCGCGAAGACGGGAGATCTGCAGCATGGGTAACTGTCAGTTTCTATACAAACTTGCACTGACCAAAATCCAGGACGCAGAAAGTTACTGATGCCAGACTAAAAGTTAGGGTCAGGTCACAGGTTACTACGGAACTTAATTTAAGGGTCGTTCTCACACACGAAGAAACGATCCCATATATATATATATATATATATTTTACCAACTCCTCCGCACGAGCAGGATGCGACACATGGTCGATTTCTTAAGCGGAGTTTAAAAGGTTTGAATTCAGAGTTTTCCTTCTTCTAGACCGGTTGCCTAACCAACGTTAAAGAGCCCAGTCTGCCCTACTATTTGCCCATAACTGGAGGGAGAGTAGGATTCATACATTTTCCAAGTGTATTAGCGCTAAGTGAAAATGCAATTACCACGTCCCGGATTTGAACTCGGGGCGACGAGTCCATATATAAGGACGAAGACCCAATACATTACAGTATGGGTAACTATCGGTCTTCCATACAAACTTTCTCTGGCTAAAATCCAGACGCTGATTGATTCTTTGGCCGAATACACTGATGCCAGACCTAATCTTAGGGTCACTCTTTTTTTGTTGTTTGTTTGCGAATTGCTTTACAATTCAAGTATGAAATGAAAATAACTTTTGAGAAGATGTTCTTTATCCATTTTTAAAGCAAGCGCAAATTCAAAGATGCGGAATCTGGCCGGCGAAATCAATGACTGATGGGATGCCACAACCATCGGTAAGTGAATAGGTGGGCGATCCGATTAAAATCAATTGCATTTGTTGACTCGATGATGCAGAACTCCTCGATGAAAAATGTCAGTTCTAATCCGTTTACTGAAATACTAAAGTGTCCATCCCAAATCTCTATGGGTGCTTCAAAAGAAAATGACAAAGCTGCACTTGGCCTTCTGGGTAAAGCGCCTCTGTCATCCGTCTCCCACAGACAGGTCATTCTTTCTTCTTTTTCTTTTTTTTCTTTTTCTTTTTCTTTTTTTTTTTTCTTCTTCCCGGTTTTCTTCTGTTTTCTCTCCCTTCTTCTTCTTCCCTCCCCCCCACACACCCTTGTCTTTTATGCCCTTGTTCTTCCTTCCGCTAAATCTTGGTCGGCGTTTTGATGCGATAGATTGGAAGGAGAGACCCTTAGAAGAGACGCAGCATGTTCCGACAGTCTCGGGCGACCAGAAGACAATCCTCTTAAGACCACATGACATATCACGTGGTTTGATGAAGGCAGGCATCTTTTTATAAAAGGTTAAGAAAGAAAATAAAAAGAAAGAAAGAAAGAAAGAAAGAAAGAATAAAATAAAAGCAAGTAACAAAGAAAAAGAAAGAAAGGAAGAAAGAAAGAGAGGAGGGAGAAAGAAAGAAGAAAGGAAAGAGACAGAAAGAAACCAACTAACCAATAAACAAGGAAACAAACAAATATACAAATAACATCGAATAGAGCCGAATAATAGAAGAAAAGAAAAGAAAAGAAAAACAGGCAATGAAAAAGGATTTTGTACAATAAATAAATAAATAATTAAATAAATAAACGAATAACATCAGATATAGCCAAATATTGAAAAGAAAAAAGAAAACAGATTATAAAAAAGAATTTTGCATAAGAAAGAAAGAAAGAATGAATGAATGATATAAAACCAAGTAACAAAGAAGAAAGAAAGAAAATAAGGGAAAAGAAAGAAAGAAAGAAAGAAAGAAAGAAAGAGAAAGAAAGAAAGATAACAAACAAACTACCCAACAACATCGAATAGAGTCGAATAATGGAAAAATAAACACAAGTAATAAGTCAAGAATTTTGTATAAGAAAGAAAGAGAGAAAGAAAGAAAGAAAGAAAAAAGAGGTAAGGAAGAAAGAAAGGAAAGGAAACAAAAAATAAAAAATAAACGATGAAAGGAAAACCGAACCGAGGAAAGTCGAAAAGAAAGAAAATCAAAAAAAAGGGGAACGAAGGAAAGAGAAATATTTTTTAAAACTCTAAAAGAAAGAAAGAAAGAAAGAAAGAAGGAATGATTTTTAAATTCTAAAAGAAGTAAAAGAAAATAAGAACAAAAATAGAAAGAAGAAAAGGGAAGAAAGTAAAATAAAGAAAGAAAGGTAAAAGAAAAAGAAAAAAGCAATATAAAGATTAAAAGTGAAAAGAAAAAGAAAGTAAATAAATAAATAAATAATAATAAATAAAGAAAGAAAGAAAGAAAGAAAGAAAAGAGAAAAATAAAGAAGAAATATAACGATTAACTCTAAAAGAAGGAGAAGGAAAAAAGATAGAAAAAAAAGAAAGACAGAAAATAAACATTAATTTTAAAAGGAAGAAAGAAAGAAAGAAAGAAAGAAAGAAAGAAAGAAAGGAAAATGAAAATGAAAGAAGAAATATAAAGATTAACTCTATTATTTCTTGTGTAAATAGAAGTTAAAGAAAAAAGAAAAAGAAAAAAACAAAAGAAAAAAGAAGAAATATAAAAATTACCTTTAAAAGAAATGAAAGAAAAAGAACGAAAGCAAGAGAAAGAAAGAAAGAAAGAAAGAAAGAAAGAACGAAAGAACGAAGGAAATACAGAAAAATAGAAAAACATAAGAAAAAGAAAGAAGTATAAACCTTAAATGTAAAAGAAGTGAAAAAAGAAAGAAAAAATAGGAAGAAAGACAGAAAGATAGAAGTGTAAAAAGAAAGACAGAAATGCAAAAGAAAAGAAAGAAGAACTATAAACATTAAATGTAAAAGAAGTGAAAAAAGAAAGAAAAAGGAAGAAAGACAGAAAGACAGAAGTGAAAAATGAAAGATAGAAATACAAAAGAAAACACAGAAATACAAAAGAAAAAAAAAGAAGAACGAAAGCTAAAGAAAGAAAGAAAGAAATAGAAAAAAAAATAGAAAAACGTAAGAAAGAAGCGTAAACAGTAAATGTAAAAGAAGTGAAAAAGGAAGAAAGACAGAAAGACAAAAGTGAAAAAAGAAAGACAGAAATACATAAGAAAAAGAAAGTAGAACTATAAACATTAACTGTAAAAGAAGTGAAAACAAAAAAGAAAAAAAAAGGAAGAAAGTTATAAAGACAGAAGTGAAAAAAGAAAGACAGAAATACATAAGAAAAAGAAAGAAGAACTATAAACATTAAATATAAAAGAAGTGAAGAAAAAAAAGAAAGAAAAAGACAGAAAGACAGAAGTGAAAAAGGAAAGACAGAAATACAAAAAGAAAAAGAAAAAGAAATATAAACATTAAATGTAAAAGAAGTGAAAAAAAAGAAAGAAAAGGAAGAAAGACAGAAGTGAAAAAGAAGACAGAAATACAAAGAAAAAGAAAGAAAACTAAACATTAAATGTAAAAGAAGTGAAAAAAAAGAAAAAGGAAAAGACAGAAGTGAAAAAAGAAAGACAGAAATACAAAAGAAAAAGAAAGAAGAAATATAAACATTAAATGTAAAAGATGTGAAAAAAAGAAAGAAAAAGGAAGAAAGACAGAAGTGAAAAAGAAAGACAGAAATAGAAAGAAAAGAAAGAGAAATATAAACATTAAATGTAAAGAAGTGAAAAAAAAGAAACAAAAAGGAAGAAAGACAGAAGTGAAAAAAGAAAGACAGAAATACAAAAGAAAAAGAAAGAAGAAATATAAACATTAAATGTAAAAGAAGTGAAAAAAAAAAACAAAAAGGAAGAAAGACAGAAGTGAAAAAAGAAAGACAGAAATACAAAAGAAAAAGAAGAAGAAATATAAACATTAAATGTAAAAGAAGTGAAAAAAAAAGAAAGAAAAAGGAAGAAAGACAGAAGTGAAAAAAGAAAGACAGAAATACAAAAGAAAAAGAAAGAAGAAATATAAACATTAAATGTAAAAGAAGTGAAAAAAAGAAAAAAAGGAAGGAAGACAGAAGTGAAAAAAGAAAGACAGAAATACAAAAGAAAAAGAAAGAAGAAATATAAACATTAAATGTAAAGAAGTGAAAAAAAAGAAAGAAAAAGGAAGAAAGACAGAAGTGAAAAAAGAAGACAGAAATAGAAAAGAAAAGAAAGAAGAAATATAAACATTAAATGTAAAAGAAGTGAAAAAGAAGAAAAAAAGGAAGGAAGACAGAAGTGAAAAGAAAAGAAATACAAAGAAAAAGAAAGAAGAAATATAAAATTAAATGTAAAAGAAGTGAAAAGAACAGAAAGAAAAAGGAAGAAAGACAGAAGTGAAAAAAAGAAAGACAGAAATACAAAAGAAAAGAAGAAGAAATATAAACATTAAATGTAAAAGAAGTGAAAAAAAGAAAAGAAAAAGGAAGAAAGACAGAAGTGAAAAAAGAAAGACAGAAATACAAAGAAAAAGAAAGAAGAAATATAAACATTAAATGTAAAAGAAGTGAAAAAAAAAGAAAGAAAAAGAAGAAAGACAGAAGTGAAAAAGAAAAGACAGAAGAAAGAAGAAAATTAAACATTAAATGTAAAAGAAGTGAAAAAGAAAGAAAAAGGAAGGAAGACAGAAGTGAAAAAAGAAAGACAGAAATACAAAAGAAAAAGAAAGAAGAAATATAAACATTAAATGTAAAAGAAGTGAAAAAAAAGAAAGAAAAAGGAAGAAAGACAGAAGTGAAAAAAAAAGACAGAAATACAAAAGAAAAAGAAAGAAGAAATATAACATTAAATGTAAAAGATGTGAAAAAGAAAAGAAAAAGGAAGAACAGAAGTGAAAAAAGAAAGACAGAAATAGAAAGAAAAAGAAAGAAGAAATATAAACATTAAATGTAAAAAGTAAAAAAAGAAAACAAAGGAAGAAAGACAGAAGTGAAAAAAAAAGACAGAAATAGAAAAGAAAAAAGAAAGAAGAAATATAAACATTAAATGTAAAGAAGTGAAAAAAAAGAAACAAAAAGAAGAAAGACAGAAGTGAAAAAGAAAGACAGAAATAGAAAAGAAAAGAAAGAAGAATATAAACATTAAATGTAAAAGAAGTGAAAAAAAGAAACAAAAAGGAAGAAAGACAGAAGTGAAAAAAGAAAGACAGAAATACAAAAGAAAAAGAAAGAAGAAATATAAACATTAAATGTAAAAGAAGTGAAAAAAAGAAACAAAAAGGAAGAAAGACAGAAGTGAAAAAAGAAAGACAGAAATAAAGAAAAAGAAAGAAGAAATAAAACATTAAATGTAAAAGAAGTGAAAAAAAAAGAAGAAAAGGAAGAAAGACAGAAGTGAAAAAGAAAGACAGAAATACAAAAGAAAAAGAAAGAAGAAATATAAACATTAAATGTAAAAGAAGTGAAAAAAAAGAAAAAAGGAAGGACAGAAGTGAAAAAAGAAAACAGAAATACAAAAGAAAGAAAGAAGAAATATAAACATTAAATGTAAAAGAAGTGAAAAAAAAGAAGAAAAAGGAAGAAAGACAGAAGTGAAAAGAAAGACAGAAATAGAAAAGAAAAAGAAAGAAGAAAAATAAACATTAAATGTAAAAGAAGTGAAAAAAGAAGAAAAAAAGGAAGGAAGACAGAAGTGAAAAAAGAAGAATACAAAAGAAAAAAGAAAGAAGAAATATAAAAATTAAATGTAAAAGAAGTGAAAAGAACAGAAAGAAAAAGGAAGAAAGACAGAAGTGAAAAAAGAAAGACAGAAATACAAAAGAAAAAGAAAGAAGAAATATAAACATTAAATGTAAAGAAGTGAAAAAAAGAAAGAAAAAAGGAAGAAAGACAGAAGTGAAAAAAGAAAGACAGAATACAAAAGAAAAAGAAGAGAAATATAACATTAAATGTAAAAAGATGAAAAAAAAGAAAGAAGGAAGAAAGACAGTGAAAAAGAGACAGAAATACAAAAGAAAAAGAAAGAAGAAATATAAACATTAAATGTAAAAGAAGTGAAAAAGAAAGAAAAAGGAAGGAAGACAGAAGTGAAAAAGAAAGACAGAAATACAAAAGAAAAAGAAAGAAGAAATAAAACATTAAATGTAAAAGAAGTGAAAAAAAAGAAAGAAAAAGGAAGAAGACAGAAGTGAAAAGAAAGACAGAAATAAAAGAAAAAGAAAGAAGAAATATAAACATTAAATGTAAAAGAAGTGAAAAAGAAGAAAAAAGGAAGGAAGACAGAAGTGAAAAAAAAAGAAATACAAAAGAAAAAGAAAGAAGAAATATAAAATTAAATGTAAAAGAAGTGAAAAGAACAGAAAGAAAAGGAAAAAAGACAGAAAGACAGAAGTGAAAAATGAAAGACAGAAATGCAAAAGAAAAAGAAAGAAGAAATATAAAGATTATCTCTGAAATAACTCTAAAAAAAAAGAAAGAGGAAAAAAAAGAAAGAGAAGAAAAAAAAGAAAAGAAAAAAAAGAAAGAAAAAATAATGGTGGCTTGTGGGGGGAGGGTTATGGTTTCGTATTGGAGGAAAGAGAAATACGAAAGAAAAAGAAAGAAGAAATATAAATATTAAATGTAAAAGAAATGAAAAAGAAGGAAAAAAAGGAAGAAAGATAGAAGTGAAAAAAGAATGACAGAAATACAAAAAAAAAGGAAAGAAGAAATATAAACATTAAATGTAAAAAAAGTGAAAAAAAGAAAGAAAAAAAAAGGAAGAAAGACAGAAATAAAAAAAGAAAGACAGAAATAAAAAAGAAAAAGAAAGTAGAATTGTAAACATTAAATGTAAAAGAAGTGAAAAGAAAAGAAAGAAAAAGGAAGAAAGACAGAAAGACAGAAGTGTAAAAAGAAAGACAGAAATACAAAAGAAAAAGAAAGAAGAAATAAAAATATTACTTCTGAAATAACTCTAAAAAACGAAAGAGAAAAAAAGAAAGAAAAGAAAAGAAAAAAGAAAAAAGAAAGAAAAAATAATGGTGGCTTATGGGGGAGGGTTATGGTTTCGTATTGGAGGAAAGAGAATAAAATGTAAAAGAAGTGAAAAAAAGAAAAAAATAGGAAGAAAGACAGAAGTGAAAAAAGAAAGGCAGAAATACAAAAGAAATAGAAAGAAGAAATATAAAGATTAAATGTAAAAGAAGTGAAAAAAAGAAAGAAGAAAGAAAAAGGAAGAAAGAAAAAGAAAGAAGAAATATAAAGATTACCTCTGAAATAACTCTAAAAAAAGAAAGAGAAAAAAAGAAAGAAAAGAAAAAAAAAAGAAAGAGAAGAAAAAAATAAAGAAAGAAAAAAATAATGGTGGCTTGTTGGGGGAGGGGGTTATGGTTTCGTATTGGAGGAAAGAGAAATACGAAAGAAAAAGAAAGAAGAAATATAAACATTAAATGTAAAAAAAGTGAAAAAAAAAGGAAGAAAGATAGAAGTGAAAAAAGAAAGAAGAAATATAAAGATTACCTCTGAAATAACTCTAAAAAAAGAAAGAGAAGAAAAAAAAGAAAGAGAAGTAAAAAAAGAAAGAGAAAAAAATAAAGAAAGAAAAAAATAATGGTGGCTTGTTGGGGGGAGGTGGTTATGCTTTCGTATTGGAGGATAACGGTGAATTACCTTTGCTTCGATTCTAGTAATCTCTTCGTTCGTTCGGTCGTGTGGAAAAAAGTCGAGAAGGGGATTTGGCTCGTTGGGCAGAGAAAGGACAAATCACTTGTGAAGCTACGATCCAGCGTTGAGGGTTCGTGCAAGGAGGGGGGGAGAGGAACGGACAAACAGACAGACGGGCAGACGGATGGTCGGTCGGACGGACAAGCAGAGCGAGACCAAGCACAGACAAGAGGCCGGCAGGAGGACAAAAAGAATAAAGACAAGCCGCCATAGATTAAATGCGTTTGAAATGCCGGGTTGGCAAAAGCGAGAAGCAGCGCGTAAGAATGAATAACAAAAGATGGACAAGGGAACCAGGTGTAAAGGTCTGCTGGCCGTAGTCCGCTTCAACGGATACCTTTATCAGTTCAGTTGCCGGAAGAACGCGTACTCTGGGTTGATGTCGAAAACTCATTGAAAATGAATAATCAAGAATACCAAAGTGGGCTGAAATGTTCATAGGCTGAAAATTTCATACAATGATTTCATATATGCTGTTGACGTTTTTTTTTCTTTTTTTTTTGTAATTTGATCCAAGTACTACATATCGAATAGGCATAGCCTATCATTTTTGTAAGGAGTGTAATTTAGAATTTAACCGTAAAATTAAGATTGTTAAAAAAAATTAACCATAAACTCAATGGAGAATCATAGAAAGTTTGAATGACAAAGTTTGACCCCTAGTTCACCTGAAGCAGGGCTCCGATTGGTTTAATAAGTCACGTGATCACATAGGGAAAAGTTAGAATCAGAGTTAATTGGAGTCGAGGCCAGTGCTTATCGGGACCGGGCGTATCTGTCCGTCTGAGTTGTAACTGATACTCCCCGCGCGCGGGTTAAGTTGTATCGCGGGAAATTTTAAAAATATGTGTACACAAAATATGTCTCCGTGTTCCTGATATGATAAGAACTAACTAGAATGATACACACACAGAGCGAGAGAGAGAGAGAGAGAGAGAGAGAGAGAGAGAGAGAGAGACCCGATGAAGAAGAACCCGATGAAGAGATAAAACCTGATACGAAGAAGATAAAAGAACACAGAACAGGAGCAGCGAATCTAAGCAGATTATTTAACACCGATAGAAAACCTGTGGGTCCACAAGGGGACTATCTTGAAAAATAAATTTAATTTGGTCATATTCCATGAGAGTATCTTGGTAAGCATATAAACTTTTCAGGCAACCCTCTTACATGCGTATAACCTAGCACAGGGATCTCAAACACACAAGTATCCTGGGTATTACGTTAAACTGCATCTAGTGGTGAAGTTCCAGTTATGGAACTCTGGGGAATGCGAAGTACCCCTTTATCGCCATTGCTCCTAGGTCCATCCAGAGTGGTAGTACCTGTTAGGATCCCATATATGAGTTAAATTGATCAAAAAATGAATATTAAGATGTGTTTATGAAATTAAGTTTGAAAAGTATTCAACCTATCAAGAATAAAACAAAATGTCTTAGGCATAAAATAACCCAACAAGGGTTGAAATGCCGTAGAAACCAACTAACCAACCAACTAACCAACCAACCAACCAACCAACCAACCATCAAACATGTGGTTTGCAAACAACTTTTCTATGACATCAATATTCGCGACTAATATTTTCCAGTCAGAGCCTCTAATCACCGGGCTATCAGGCCCACCAGCGGAAGAGAATTTTACTGATAAATACATACATATATAAAAACTGTCTGAGAGAGCTCAATCCGTTTTTTTAAGGATATCCTTGTAATGTAAGCGTAATCGGCAGCCGGTGGCGAATTTCCAAGAATCGAACTGAAATAGCAGTGTTGGATTGTCTTTCCTTTGCCTAGAAGAGTTATCTTCCCTCTGGGTTCCCGTTTTTTACCACCAGGGTTTTTGGTATTTAAGCGCCTGTTTCAAACTCTCCTCCTTTTTCTTCTCCGAGAACTCACACACATGGGTTAGACGTTTATGTCTACACCTTCTCGTGTGGGGGCTTCGGTCCCCATTACAGCCACTAGTAAGTGACTTTAGTCGATGGACTCTCCATAGCTGACCATTACTTCTATACATACATTTAGGTATCTCTTGTATACCTCCTTATTGTATCTCTATTCATGAATGTGTCCTTTTTAACATCTTCTTTGTATTTCTGTTATATGTATCATTTCCATGTGCCTGTATTAAAGTTCATGTTATGTTTAACACTCGTGTCGGAGTTGAATTGTTCAACCAATTATAACATTATTATAACCTTGAACCTTACAGTAGTAATATTATTTACCTTCAAGAAAGTACATGGTGCTCCAAACAATATGTAGATAGAGAATTAAATCTGAATAAAGTTCTCCTCGTAAAACATCATTTCGGCCTCACAGAGACTTTTAAATTGTCTATAACAGAAAACATTGAACAATGATATTCAATAACATTACATCAATACAAAAAACCTATGAAGATAGATGTATATTATGTTTAGAAACCCGAATCTCAAAAAGACTTAATACCAAATTAGACCACTCAAAAAACATTAAATTTATATCCCCTATGACTTCCCGTCTGACTGTTCATTAAATTCTATATGAATAATATTAAAATCCTAAAAGAATTTATCGTTAAAAAATATTTCTGCATCAGTATATATATATATATATATATATATATATATATATATATATATATATATATATATATTTATATATATTTATATATATAAAATTATCAAAGATTTATCAAATTATTTTCTGCTTCTCTCTCGATGAGTCCGGATTAAAAACATTTACATCTAAAAACGGACCTAATTATCATTATGCTCTGATGATGATTTTTTTATAAATCGAAATATTGTCAAGCAAGGAAAATGATATAAAAATATTCATTTTAACAGCATTGGGTGTTTTCATATCCTTATATATATATATATATATATATATATATATATATATATATATAAACATAAACTTATTCTGAAATTTGCTACATTCAAGTACATACATAATTGTGCATACCAAAAAATTATTTTAACATTTTTAAATCAGTTATTACGGGTGTGGGTGTGTCTCTATGGATATGTAAAAAAAAAGACTAAAGCTGAAGGTTAATTTTATTTTTTAAGTGATCTTTGCAAAGAAAAAAAAATTAATATTTCCAGTTTGTATATATATAACAGGTATACACAAACACACACACACATACGCACCCCCATATATATATATATATATATATATATATATATATATATATATATATATATATATAATCACATAGCGTCAATACAAACATCTCATGAAGATAGATAAGTATTATGTCTAAGAACGCTAAACTCAAAAGGACAATTAAACCATTGAAAAATACTAAAATATCTGTCCTTTACACTAATGGGCAAACATATATATATATATATATATATGAAATAAATATTTTTAGAAAAAACAAACAAATGATGAACTTCATATATATATATATATATATATATATATATATATATATATATATATATAGAGAGAGAGAGAGAGAGAGAGAGAGAGAGAGACAATACGTGACCCGTTGGGTCACTCATTGTGCTCTGGCTAGGTAATTAGGGTTAGAGAAAAATGAGTTTGCAAATTTTTTAATTTTTAAAAGACAAATAATGATAATTTAAATAAAAACATTTAAATCATTTTGTAAGATTTCTAAGTTAGGGAATGGTTGACCTAATTTAAGCGAAGTGCTAGCCGCTTGTGGAACTTGACATACAAATATATTTCAAACTCTCTAAATAACTCACAGAGAAATTTTGCTATACGTATAAAAAAAATTAGTGCTCAACATCAGTGGTAGAGCTGACATATCTAAGTTCGGATAGCGTAGACATAGAATCAACGGCGCTTTATAACTGTCAATTTCTCACCTAAGCGTTCGTCGGACCAAGAACTCTGAAGAAAACACAAGTGAGAAACTGATGTTTACGCTATCCGAACTTTACATCAATTCTAGAAACTCATGAAAATAGATATATATTACGTCTAGAAATGTATGATGATCACAGATATTACGTCAAGAAATCTATGAAGATAGCAGGATGTTACGTCTAGAAATCTATGAAGATAGCAGGATATTACGTCTAGAAATCTATGAATATAGACAGATATTATGTCTAAAAATCTATGAAGATAGACGGATATTACGTCTAGAAATCTATGGATATAGACAGATATTATGTCTAGAAATCTATGAAGATAGCAGGATATTACGTCTAGAAATCTATGATGATAGACTGAAATTACGTCTAGAAATCTATGAAGATAGCAGGGTATTACGTCTAGAAATCGATGAAGATAGCAGGATATT
>CM042148.1:15225639-15233139 GCA_023376005.1 Doryteuthis pealeii
GTAGAACAAATACGAAACATTGTACCTTTACCTATATATAATAGACATTAGGTGTCTGTCTGTCTGTCACAGAGACTCGGCTACTGCTTATGTCACAATACTCTCAGGAATTGAGTGAGTTTATCAATGAGTATTTAATAGTCAGAATCGTTAATACATAGAATAAAGAACAACCATGTATTATATATACGCAGAAATAACCATGCAATATTAAACGGTCTACATTGTTTATTAAAACAAGTTTTAATGAATACATGCCCGGTATTATTGATATAATATAATATATATAATATATAATATATAATTTGTTTTATGTTAATATATATTTAAAAGAAGTTATCTAAGGTATAGAGCAGTGGTTCTCAAACAGTGCGTTAGAGCTTTTTCAGGTGTGCTCCGTAGTATTCCTGAAAAATCCACCTCATATTTATGGGAACTGGGATTTTCAACTCTCGCAACAATTGTAAAAAGAGAGGAACTCTTCAATGCATTGATGAGGAAGTGAGAGTTTGTCTCTCAAACATAAGATCAAACATTGAAGAAATCGCAAGGTCTCATCAAGCTCATGTTTCTCATTAACACAGGAATTAATAAACTTCATAGAGGTATGTTATGTTTGCTTTTGTTAAATATGTTATTTTTTAAATATTTAACAGTTAACTTAATGACATATTAGTCCTATTTTGTATAGAGTGCGCTATCAAGGGTAATGAAGGACTATTTGCTCGTAAATTCCTACCATAAAAACTTTTAGAATATGCACATTGAAATGAATATTAAAATAAATAAAGAAGATATATTTTGTATTGTAAAATACCGGGTGCAAGAAAAATAAAACATTTAATAGAAAAACACGGACATAAAATGGGGGTTCAGTTTATTTTATGGTAGGAATTTACGAGCAAATAGTCCTTCATTACCCTATCAAGTATCTGTAGTATTGTATGTGCGCCCAGACTGTTTAAAGTTTGAGAACCACTGGTATAGAGCTTTACGAGAAAATTATTTACAAACTAGTAATATCCACATAATGTTCTTTAACATTAATTAATGATTTATATATTATTATACAAGGAAAAACCATTCTGTTTTGATTATCGTCCGTCGTAAGTTTTTGTTTTATGACACAAGATAATCAAAACAGACGCTTTTGATGCTCTCAACAGAAAAAAAAACCCTAAAATATTTGAATCAATTTGTATTTAACTGTTAGAAATTTGGTTTTATTAGAAAGAAAACGTAGTTGTTTCAATTTTGACAGCAAAACTATTTTTATGCCTATTATTGAATAAAATATAAGATTTCAAAGATCTGTTTACGTTTGTTTACGAAAGAGCATGGCAAAAATTAAGTTTTACATCGACCGGAGGGTCGAGTTTTTTTTTTTTTTTGGCAAGAACATATAAATGATGAACAAAAGTGATAAGACAGATAGGAATATTCCTTTTATGCTATTAATATATATATAATATATAATATATATATATATATATATATATTATATATATATATATTGTCAAGAACATATAAATGATGAACGAAAGTGATAAGACAGATATAATATTCCTTATGCTATTTATTATATATATATATATATATATGTGTGTGTGTGTGTGTGTGTGTGTGTGTGTGTGTGTGCTTGTATAGTAGACTTGTGTGTGTACCATAAACAATAAAACATTACATTGGATATATATTTCTATGCACATATGTAAGTGTATAGGCTATATATATATATATATATATTATATATAATATATATATATATATTATATATATATATATGGAAAATAATTCCGACAATATGAAGAAATTTGAAAAACGAAGTGTTCCAAAAATAAGATGAATTTATTTATCGACTCTTAAACGTTTCGGTTTATTTAAACCTTCCTCACACACACACACACACACACACACACATATATATATATATGTATGTAATATATATGTAAAACAAAAATAATTTTAAAAAATTTTTTCTGAGAACAAAATACATTTTGCGGACCTTCCTTTTTTTTTTTATAAAATATTGAATTTTCTCCCGTTGGAACCAGAACAATATTTTAATATATATATATATATATATATATATATATATATATATATATATATAATATATATATATATATAGGGACTTTCGAAAATAGGCAAAAAGCAAACGTGTCGCTTAAGAAGGAACTATATTCTTCCAACCAAATGACTCGCGAGCATTTCTCACCTGCATTTCTCATTTCTGTTTTTGAAAAGCAAGAAATAAAAACGAAAAAAGACCAAAAAAACAACTCCATATCTTAAAATTTAGTCTGAAAAATTAGCTTCACGTCACATTTCAACCTGCGTGTGTCATCGACACAGATTTATATTTTCGATTCGTATTTTTTTTCGTTTCATTTCGTTTCGTTTCGTTTTCCGTTGTTGTTTTTTTCTATTAATTTTATCTCATTTCGTTTCTTTTCTTTTTTTCTTTTTTCAGCTTAGTTTATCGAAAATGACGAAAAGTTTCATCTATCTATCAAAAAAAAAAAAAAAAAGAACAAAAGAAAGAAAGAAAGAAAGAAAGAAAATTAAAAAGAAAATTTTAAAAAAGAAAGGTAAAAGTTTTCTTTATAAAATGATAGTAACGTCTTTATAGGTGGCGCTGTCGTCGTCGTCGTCATCGTCGATCTCGTGTAGATTTTTATCGCCATTTTTCTCCTCGAGTCACTCGGGTCGGCCTAGGGACATTTTCATTATATTAAGTCACGCTCGTCTTAGGGTCTGCAAGAGAAAAAAAATAACAAAAAAAGAAAAATTTAAAAAAAGAAAAACAATAAAAAAATAGAAAAAGAAACAATTACTTTCCCCCTTCTCCCCTCCAATTCGACAGCTGCATTTCATTTTCCTATAATTAAGCCTTTTCGCTTTTTATTTGTTGACGTCGTGTATATTCGTGTACAAGTCGATCTCGTGTATTAATCGATTCTCGCTCTTTGGTTTGGTCTGTTTTCTTTGCTTAAGGAAAGCTCAACCTTTGTGGGTTATTTAATGCCAGATCCACCCTTTTAGAAGAACAGTAAGTGAAGTAAAAACCAAAGTCGTCGGGGTGGCCTAAAGTCGGTATCAGCCAGATAGTGAGAGAGTCTATCCCCTTCTCCCTAGCGCTAGACCATGGAGATTGTTTTTGCGTTTGAGGTGGACCACCACACCTACCATCAGATCCTTACGTTACCGCACATATCCCTGTGCTACTCATACGCAGAGTTGGCGAGGGCCGGTATCGAACCAGGAACCTTGTGGTTCCTAGGCTGAAGAACAGTAGTGGTACTATTTAACCCATCTGTGGAATAATGGCGGTTATACCTTTTCCAGGTGTAAGCCGTCCCATCGTGGTGTAATGGTTAGCAAGCTAGTTCCACAGATCGATCACTAATGAAAGTTTGATCATCACTGGATGTCTCATACTTGTGGCCCCTAGTTACACTCAACTCCTAGCGAACGGGTTGGGTAAATACAAACCTTTCCCACGGGTATTAGTCGGTCGGACTAATACCCGTTGTATTATTATATTGTTATTTTCTTTTTTCAGGCTTATAAGTAAGCGCGTGGTGTAATGGTTAAAGTCATGGGAAATGGACTCGTCGCCCCGCGTTCAAATCCTGGACGTGGCAATTGCATTTTCACTTAGCGCTAATACCATTGGTAAATATATAAATCCTACTTTCCCTCCAGCTATGGGTAAATAGTTGAGCAGACTTTAACCTTGGTTAGGCAACCCGTCTAGGAGAAGGAAAACTCTGAATTCAAGCCTGTTAAACTCCGCTTAAGAAATTGACCTTGTGTCACATCCTGCTCGTGCGGAGGGGTTGGTAAATATATATAAAAAGTTTTTTTTATGTTTAAAATGTCGCAGTTATAACGGTGACCAAATCGTAGAAAAGTCATCGGAGAGGTCTATTGTCAGTGTCAACCGGACAGTGAGGGAATTTATTCCCTCTTTTCACTAGCACTAGACCAGAGAGATTGTTTTTGCGTCTGAAGTTGAGCACCACACATGCCATCAGCTCCCCACATTATCGCACAAATCCGTGCTATGCTACTCATACGCAGAGTTGGCGACGACCAGTATTGAACCTGGATATTTGTGCTTCCTATGTGGATGCTCTACCGACTGAGCTAAACCGAGAAGAACAGTAGTAGGTAGTATTTAGCCTAAAGCTTGAGAGGATAAGAAGGTTCTTACCTTTCCCAAGGGTATTATTCCGAAAGCGAACGTACTAGCACGACTGGAGTTCGAACTCGTTTACTCCGTTGTCGCAGTCTTGAACGTTAGTCATTACGCTCTTCCCACGCCCGTTTGATTTGGGAAATCATTGCTTTATATGACTCAGAGAGGTATGCAATCAACTATTCTCCCTCCAGCTATGGGTAAATTGTATGGCAGACTGGACACTTTAACCTTGGAATGAAAACTCGGATATATGCAGATATTTACTTTTCTGATTATTCGAATAAAAATAAAACAGAAAGTGCTAATATAGTTCTACACAACAGTTCCTTTTATCCGCGGGGGATATGTTTTAAGAGCTCAGCAGTTACCTGAAACCGCGAATAACTCTGAACCCTATATTCCTTAGACCATCTCATCTGCAAGGGATAAGTGCCAAGACATCACGTGGTTATCTAAAAACGCGGATAATTCTAAATATGTTGGATTTTTTTTGCCCTATATACTTAAAAATAAAGTCGACGGAGTGGACTATTGTCGGTATCAGCCATACAGCGAGGGAGTCTATCCCCTTTTCACTAGCGCCAGACCGTGGAGATTGTTTCATGTCTGGGGTGGAGCGAGGGGCGGCATCGAACCAGCAACTAGGTGAACGCTCTAGCGACTGAGCTAAACCAGCTCTATATACTGTTGCAGTTTGTTGGTAATATAAGGCGTGCTGGAATCCACCACTTAAACTTATAGACTCAGCGAGGTTTTTGCATCTGAAAAGGGTGCCACACCTACCATAAACTGACCACTTTACCGCACAGATTCCTGAGCTACTGATTTGGCTAGGTCCGGTATTGAACCGGGAACCTTGTGGTTTGGAGCCGGATGCTCTACTGACTGAGCTAAACCGGCCGGTATACTTATAAAGACGTTTAATTTAGGAATGCGTAAGTAAGTGAAATAAAAAGTAAGACAGTGAGGAAGTCTATCCCCTTCTCACTAGAGGCTCACGAGGGTTGGGGTGTGCTGGAATGTGACATTGTGGCAAGCGAGTTCAAACTCCAATCGTGCCATTACATTCACTTCCGGACTAATACCCTTGGGAAAGGTATAAAATCCTTCGTCCCCCCACCCCCGCTATGGGCTAAATAGTATAACTAGTGTTCTTTTCCAAGAATGGCTTTGGCATTAAATGACCCGCAAAGATTGATATGCCATTACATAAAGAAACCAAACAAAACCAAACCAAATCAAAGCAAAAAGCTTAACGAAAACAACAATATTTTAGTACAATCATACTAGCAACAGAAAACACCCTCCGGGCGTCGTAAAAGTTAATTTTTGAAAGACATTGTCTGAGAGGGTGGGAGTTAAAAATTCAATGTCAGAGGGTTTCTATCATAAGTAAGCAAAATCCTCATATTTATTAAAGGAGTAAAAAATAAAAATAAAACAATTTGAAATGAAAACTGAGCCCCGTCCCTCTCAAATAAAATGTTGCGTGCATGTAATAATCAAACAATTATTTTGAATATTTTCCACATCAATTTTACACAAAATCGTAGGTATTTATTTATTTGTAAACTTTTTAGTTAACTTCTTGTTACTGTAAAAAGAAAAGGACGAGAGTAAAAAACAATTTTTAAAATTGCTTACTCAAATTTTGTGTGTATATAGCATAATGATATTGTGACGTAAGCTGTAACGTAGAGCTATGACGTAGTTTTTGTTACAGACAGAAATACAGACAATCTCCATTATTAATAGATATCTTCCTTCGTGGGTACTATTTAACCGATTGCTGACGGCTGAAATAGATAGATATAAGCAGACTGAGATAGATAGATAGATAGATAGATAGATAGACTGATAAAAGCAGATAGATATAGGTTGATCTCGTGTATTAACCAATTCTCGCTGTGTGGTTTAGTTTGGTTTCTTTGTTTCATAGTATATCAACTTCCCTGCAGTATTTAATGTCGAAGCCATCCTTGTAGATGAACAGTAGTAGGTATTATTTAACCCAAAGCTGGGAAGGATGAGGAGGTTCATAGATTTTACAAGGGTATTAGTCCGAAAGTGAACATACTAGCATGACTAGAATGCGAACTTGCTTACTATGATGTCCCTGTCTAATTCTGATATATATATATATATAATCCTTGTAAAAGAGGGGTGATTCTTTCGAAATATTAGATGAAATAGAATGGAACTTAGTACATAAAATCCAACTCAATTTCTCATTCATTTAACACTTTACTCATGCTTCGCATTAAATCGCTCAAAAATATATTATAGAAACACACACACACACACACACACACACACACTCACACATATACATATATATATATATATATATATATATATATATATATATATATGTGTGTGTGTGTGTGTGTGTGTATTTGGGCAGCATTCTTTCATTTATACAAGTAGAATTAAACAAAAGGCACATCTCCTGTTTAACAATTTTATTTTTTATCTTTTCTAACTTTCTGGCCAACTTTTTAATGTTTGGGTGGAATTGATGGACAAGTCCACCAAAGTTCAGTTCCCGAGTACTTTCGGCACTTCGAAGATTAGAAAAGATAAAAAATAAAATTGTTAAACAGGAGATGTGCCTTTTGTTTAATTCTACTTGTATATTTGTTTATCGACGCCTAAAAGTTTCCGTTTATTAAATAAACGGAAACTTTTAGGCTTCATCAGGATTGATTATGGAATGTAGAAATTGATGGATGTTTTGTAAATGACAGATGTTTATAACTGACTGTAATATATTATATATAATATATATATTATATATATATATATATATATAATATATATATATATATAATATGTGCAAACGTTTCGGGCCTAATTCTAAGAGAATTAGGCCCGAAACGGTTTGCACACTTTCTCTTCTGATGAATATATATATATATATATATATATATATATATATATATATTTATTAAATATAACTGTTTATACAGAGGTTTTAGGGAACATTTACCTAAGGTTTCTGGCTAATGCCGCCTTGGGAATGCTGCACCTCTTTTGTTGTTAAACATTGTTTACCAACACAAGAGGTGCAGCATTCCGAAGGCGGCATTAGCCAGAAAACCTTAGGTAAATGTTCCCTAAAACCTCTGTATAAACAGTTATATCTATAAATACAGCTCTTACGTTCGTAATTGAGCACTTTATTTTACTTTATTTCAACTCGGAAAAATTACCAATATTATATATATATATATTATATATATATATAAGTTCGTTCGGGTCTCGAACCCGGCCAGAGGTAGCTGCTAAAAATC
>CM042148.1:15238139-15248139 GCA_023376005.1 Doryteuthis pealeii
GGAAAGAAGAAGAGAAGAGAAAAAAAGAGAAAAAATTAAGATGGGGGAAAGAAGAGAAAAAAAAAGAAAAAAAGAGGAGAAAAAAATTAAGATGCGAAAAAGAAGAGAAAAAAGAAGAGAAAAAATTTAAGATGAAGGAAAGAAGAGGAAAAAGAAGAGAAAAAAATTTAAGATGGAGGAAAGAAGAGAAAAAAGAAGAGAAAAGAATTTAAGATGGAGGAAAGAAGAGAAAAAAGAAGAGAAAAAATTTAAGATGGAGGAAAGAAGAGAAAAAAGAGAGAAAAAAATTAAGAAGAAAAGAAAAAAATTTAAGATGGAGGAAGAATAGAAAAAAATGAAATAAAACTTGTGTTTTTAAAGCGAGAGAAAGATAAAAGTTCGTTGTGAAAATGGCGATCAGATAACTCTAAAGTTGCGGAGGGAGGTGAAGAGGTCGTTTGAAATGAAATTTTAGAAAAAAAAAAAGTTTTTTTCGAAGAAATGAAGAGGGTAAGTTTTCAGCTTCCCCCGTTTCTTGAAGCCGATTCTTTTGATTTCCGGGGTTTCGTTTGCTTTGCCAATCATGACACGATTTGTCAGTGACAAAAAAAATGTCCGTCCTTGGCAAACGATAACATCAAGAAAATCACGTCTTCTACTCTACCAGTACTCATTTAATACACTCAATATGCAATATTCGGATTTACCTTGGGTTTTACGGCGGCAAAAAAGCTTTTCAAAAGGATTGAAAGAACAAGCTAAATAATATTGATTCTTAATACAAATCATATCTATCTATCTATCTATCTATCTATCTATATATATATATATATATATATATATATATATATATATATTATATTATTTTATATCATATATATATATGGATTTAAATGTAAGGCGTAAACAAAAACCGATATGCACACCTAATTCATTTAATTATATATATACATATATATATATATGTATATATATGTATATATATATCTTATAAATCCTTTATGAATTTGTAAACTTTTTTTTACATACATGCTTTTCTTATTAAGCTTAGTCACATTGTAAATGATTTAAATGTACTATAATTACGTATTCTGTTATCGTTGTCTAATTTAAAAAGAAAAAAGAAGAATTCCAGATATTTCACAATATATATAAAATTACAGAAACTTAAATCAATAATAAATGAATACAATTTAATAAAACAAAGTAAAACTCTTTAAAAAAAATAAAAAAACAAAACAACGAGATATTTAATGTTATGTTATGAAATGTGATATTACCGAATAACGCAATGATGAGCAGTAAACATACATTCCCACATAATTAAATGCATATAATCGCGTATGAACTGATGTGTTTCAACTAGTAAATAAATAAATGAAAAAAATAAATAAATAAACAGATAAATAAATAATAATTGTCCCTTCCCCTATATGCTTTAAAAACAATAAATAAATCGGTACTTCTTGGAGCAGCGAAATATATATATATATATATATATATATATATATATATATATATATATATATATTTATATATATGTGTGTGTGTGTGTGTGTGTGTGTGTGTGTGTGTGTATGTGTGTGTGTGTGTGTGTGTTAAGGTAGCATTCTTTCATTTATACATGTAGAATTAAACAAAAGACACGCCTCTTGTTTAACAATTTTATTTTTGATCTTTTCGAGTTTTCTGGCCAACTTTTTAATGTTTGGGTGGAATTCGTGGATAAGTCCACCAAAGTTCAGGTCCCGAGTTCTTTCGGCACTTCGAAATGCCATCATCAGGGGTGATGTGTTCCAGTTTTTAAAAAAAATTAATGTGGAGGCTGGAAGGAGAAGAATTGATGAGAAAGGTGTTATAGGCATTTTAAAATGTGTGTACTGCAGTGGAAATTCATTTTGTTTAAGGATGGTTTGTATTGTTTTATGGATAAAATAACATTTTGAAATGCCTATGAGAATGTCCATCATTTAAGAAAGAACTATATTCAAGTCCTGAAGAAGGTCTAATAGACCGAAACGTTGAATCGTCGACAATAAACATCCAGTTTCCATAACATCCCGTGTTAGTCCACCTTTCTCCCCATATTGTCGGGTTAACCTCCTCATATTTCTTCCATTTCTTTTTTCGAAAATCTCAGAAATTCTCCGTATTTCAACCCATTTGATTTAAAACACCAAAGATTTACTCTGACGAAGGCCGTTATTTCTTTGTATACTAAAAAAAAATGTAGTTTTTCTATTATTGTTATTGTTATTTTATTTTGTATTTAAAATAATAATAGATAGAATACATGTATGCATGTATATAACCTCCTGGCCGAAACAAGTGTCAGTAAAATAATATAAATATAAAATAAATCCTATTTTATCCATTCAACATTCTCTTTCCTTTATTTTTCATTTCAATATACCATCGAATCCGCTTCCATTTTGAACTTACACACACACACACACACCACACACACACACACACACACACACACACACACACACATATATATTATATATATTATAATATATAGTATTACTATATGTTACTATGTTTTTTTGTTTTACATATATCCCGTTATTAAATTATCTTTTCAAAAATGTCAAAATCATTTCGAGAAACGAAAAAGTTACAGAAAAACTTCTAGTTCCCTACATGAAGGATCAATATGCAAAACAAAAACAAATGAAAAATGAATTAGTTTTTTTTATTTAGAGTAAACGTTTATTTATAATAAAAGCTTTTCTTTTATTACTTCATATACCGAAAATTTTATTAAAATCGGATAATTAGTTTATTTTTGATGACTTTTTAAAGAATTTTCTGTGATGCCCTTTTTTGCAAGATGCGAGAATTTCTCTATCTCTCTCTCTCTCTCTCTCTCTCTTTCTCTCTCTCTCTCTCTCTCTCTCTCTCTCTCTCTCTATATATATATATATATATATATATATATATATATATATAACCAAATTGTCGAAAAATCCGTGTTTTACAAAATAAATCCCCCCTCCCTTTGAAAAAAATTAATTCATTGATAAATCAACACTGAAAATTTCATTAAAATCGGATAGTTCCCTTATACTTTGGTATTTTTTTCATCGGTAGGGTTAAATTTATTTTGTAAACACGGATTTTACGGTATCCTCGGCTGCCAAGTTAAACAAAATTGACTGATAAAATAGTTTTAAATGCATTAAAAATAAATCACATGTGTAATATTATTTTGCTTTTTTTTTTACTGATGCTCATTATGTTACTACGTTTCAAATTAGACAAAAATTTGACTTGAACTAATCGATTTAATTAATTTTAATTCGTTTTTAAAATGAAAAGCAGACGAAAAATTGGGTATACCTAATATATATATATATAGGAAATCGGACCATATTACCTTTAGGCACCCCTTTTTGATCTCGATTACGAAGGGCCAGTTTTTCATTTACACCATCAATATCCGGTTGTTTGTTAGGAGTTAGGGGTTAGGGGTTAGGGGTTAGGGTTAGAGGTTAGGGGTTAGTTTTATAATTTTTTTTTAAATCTAAAAATCGTCTGTTAAAACAACTGGATATTGACGGTGTAAATGAAAAACATGTCCTTTCTTAAACGAGATCAAAAAGGGGTGCCTAACGGTCGTATGGTCCAGGAAATCTACAAAACGACTGAATAGATAGATGTCAAGTGTACCTAGCCCCTCCCAATACCCAGGCACATGTGCTTTTTCGATACGGGTCAGCAAAGCGGACCGGGTTAGTGGCTGGGAGTAAATCAGGGTCGAGAACCAGTGTATCGAATTATAACAAATGTCAGTAGGAAATGTATACGTTATACAAAACGGAAGTACACACGTTTGGCTACTGAAAGAAAATAGCTTGTGTCATCAAAAGCTATAGAGACCCCATGGTGTTGTGGTTAACGTGTTGAATTGTGACATCGTACTAAGTTAGTTCAAACTCCAGTCACGTTATTACGCTCACTTTCGGACAATTACCTTTGGGGAAAGTTATGAGCTTCCTCATCCTCCCAAATATAGGTTAGATAGTACCACTAAATAAAAATGGTGTACCAGAACGATATATGTTGCATAGGCCAAACTCGAGTTGTAGTAGTAGTCGTCGTTAGTAGTAGTAATAGTCGTTAGTTCAGAAACAACATACTCAAGGCTTATAGTCACAAAGGGTTGTTTATTCCTTTCAGGCTCGTGGGTTCTTTTTCAGAGAAAGGGAAGGATAGAGAAAAAGAGAGAGGGGGTACGGTCAAATTACGCTATCCTAAATCATGTTCAGTAGTACTATTTCAAAGCCATTCAGGGAACCGGGAAATCCCCATCTGCCTTCCACGAAGCCTGGCTGAAAAAGAAAGATTTTTCTCCTCTTCCGTTTCTCGTTCCAATGTCACATCTGTTTCCGGTCAGAACCCGGAACTTCCGTTTTTATTTTTAAATCTATTTTCGGCGTCATTCTTCGATCATTGCTGTTACCCTGTTGTGTGTTTACTCTTCCAAACTTTAACCTTTGTTCTTATTTCTTTTTCTTCTCTTTCTCCAGAAATCCGATTACTGTTTTATTTTTCAATTGCCGAATTCCCTGTAGACCATAATAATTACGCTACAATGGACTCTCTCCTCGATTTCGACGCATGTAGCTTTATCCAATGAACAACCTATACAGTGGTTTTCTTATAGTGGTGAAGGCTTGTGTTGGACCATCCGTACTTTTTGGCACAGTCGATAGGAAAGGAATGCCATAAACCTAATCAACGACTGACCTCAGGATTTTCAAATTAAGAGTTTCCTTCTCCTAGACTGGTTACCAATCCAAAGTTAAAGAGCCCCGTATGACCTACTATTTTATCCATAGCTAGAGTGAGAAGTAATGGATTCATACCTTTCGCAAGGGTATTTGTATCAAATTGTACCAGTAGGGATCCTAGCTAGTCTGTATGCTTTGGCTGACTGTCTGACTCAATTGGACAAAAATGTGTTGTTTTAAATGGATTCAGTCTCTTTGTCTCGTCAGAATTGCCAAATGTTCATTAATCATACTTATATTTACCAACCCTCCACACGAGCAGGATGTGACACAAGGTCAATTTATTAAGCGGAGTTTAACAGGTTTTAATTCAGAGGTTTCCTTCTTCTAGACTGGTTACCTAGCCATGGTTAAAGAGCCCAGTCTGCCTTACTATTTACTCATAGCTGGGGGGGAGAGTAGTTGGATGCATACCTTTCCCAAAAGTATCAGCGCTATGTGAAATGCAAACAGCCATGTCTAGGATTTGAGCACGAGTCGACGAGTCCATTTCCTACGACTCTAACCATAATGTCACGCGCCTCCATATACGAAATGTACACTAGAGTACTTCTAAAAGGATAGCTTTGGCATTAGATAACCCAGGAAGATTAAAACAAAGAAACCAAATTATAATTTGTTTGCACACATTTATGTGGTTTCAGGTATTCCTACCTATTACTAATTTATAAACAATTAT
Source organism: Doryteuthis pealeii (assembly GCA_023376005.1). Classification (NCBI taxonomy): domain Eukaryota; kingdom Metazoa; phylum Mollusca; class Cephalopoda; order Myopsida; family Loliginidae; genus Doryteuthis; species Doryteuthis pealeii. The sequence goes on from CM042148.1 coordinate 15,243,597, forward strand.
ATATGGTATCGAGTATTTCTACCTAATACAACTTTAAAAACCTTTAAATATAATATCATGTATTCCTATCTAATATCAATTTATACACAATTATACATGGTATTGAGTAGTCCTATCTAATACTAATTAATACCCAGTTATATATGGTATCGGGTATAACTAACTATTACTAATTTATACTCAATTATAAATGATGTCGAGTATTTCTACCTGAGAGGGTATTCAAAATTTTGTTAAAACTCATTTTTTTCTATTTACTTCATAGATGGCACCCTAACAGGTAATACCACTCCGGGTCAGAGGGGACCTGGGGGCAATGGAGATAATGGGGTACGCCATGCTCCCCAGGGCTCCAAAACTGGAACTTCACCATTAGATGCAGTTTAACGTCATACCCAGGAAAAATCATTTTAGGGTGAGAATCAAACTCACTGATAATGGTCCTCTAAGCCGAGCTTGTTGACCATTACAACAGTCGTGTATCTAGCAAACACGGTTTATAAACTGTTCATTAGTGGAGTAAATTCAACCTTCATTGGTTCCACATTTTTGTTACATTGCAACTAAGCCAAATTCGACCTCGCTGGATGCCCCATAGTTGCGTCCTTGTGTCGTATCCTACCCGTGGTGAACGGGTTGGGTAAATACCTACTAAACCAAGTTTGATAAATATCAACAACTCTTATATTGTTTTATTCTGATTTTTCAAAGGTGGGAGAGGGGCCTTTTGTTTTTACATTTTATTTGCCTATTTTGTTTTGTATGTGTTTTACCTCTTTCTTCGTGGCCGCCTTAAAAGACTTTCTTTTCCATTGTCTTCTTTATTTTCTGCATTTTACGCTTCTCTGTTTTATAGACATTTATTTTCGAAATGACAAACATCCGATTATTTATTTCCTTATATTCTTTAACTTTTTTTTCTTTTTTATATTGATAGACTTCTGTTCTTTCTTTCTTTCTTTCTTTCTTTCTTTCTTTCTTTCTCACTTTCATTTTTCTGATATATAGCCCATTCCTTTTTTTTCTTTCTGTCTTTCTTTTTGTCTTTCTTATATGTTTAAATTGAATTTCTTTTTCTTTCTTCCTTATATTTACTCCTTTCTTTCTTTCTTTCTTTCTTTCTTTCTTTCTTTCTTTCTCCCTTTCATTTTTCTAATATGTAACCATTTCCTTTTTTACTTTCTGTCTTTTTTTTGTCTTTCTTATGTGTTTAAGTTGAATTTTTTCTTTCTTTCTTATATTAATTTCTTTTTTTCTTTCATTCTTTCTTTCTTTCTTTCGTTCTCACTTTCCCTTTTATAATATGTAACCCTTTCCTTTTTTCTTTCTGTCTTTCTTTTTGTCTTTCTTATATATTTAAGTTGAATTTCTTTTTCTTTCTAATATTTACTCTTTTCTTTTTCTTTCTTTCTTTCTTTCTTTCTTTCGTTCGTTCGTTCGTTCGTTCGTTCCTTTCATTTTCTTATATGTAGCCCTTTCCTTTTTTTCTTTCTATCTTTCTTTATGTCTTTCTTATATGTTTAAGTTGAATTTCTTTTTCTTTCTTTCTTATATTAATTCTTTCTTTCTTTCTTTCTCACTTTCATTTTTCTAATATGTAGCCCTTTCCTTTTTTCTTTCTGTCTTTCTTTTTGTCTTTCTTATATGTTTAAGTTGAATTTCTTTTTCTTTCTTATATCAACTTCTTTCTTTCTTTCTTTCTTTCTTTCTTTCGTTCGTTCGTTCGTTCGTTCCTTCTCATTTTCATTTTCTAATATGTAGCCCTTTCCTTTTTTTCTTTCTGTCTTTCTTTTTGTCTTTCTTATATGTTTAAATTGAATTTATTTTTCTTTCTTATATTAACTTCTTTCTTTCTTTCGTTCTTTCTTTCTTTCTTTCTTTCTTCCTTTCTTTCGTTCGTTCGTTCGTTTCTTCCTTCTCACTTTCATTTTCTAATATGTAGCCCTTTCCTTTTTTCTTTCTATCTTTCTTTTTGTCTTTCTTATATGTTTAAGTTGATTTTCTTTTTCTTTCTTTGTTATATTAATTCCTTTCTTTCTTTCTTTCTTTCTATCTCACTTTCCCTTTTATAATATGTAACCCATTCCTTTTTTTTCTTTCTGTCTTTCTTTTTGTCTTTCTTATATGTTTAAGTTGAATTTCTTTTTCTTTCTTTCTTATATTTACTCCTTTCTTTCTTTCTTTCTTTCTTTCTTTCTTTTTTTCTTTCTTTCTTTCATTCTCACTTTCCTTTTTATAATATGTAACCCTTTCCTTTCTTTCTTTCTGTGTTTCTTTTTGTCTTTCTTATATATTTAAGTTGAATTTCTTTTTCTTTCTTTCTTATATTAATTTCTTTCTTTCTTTCTTTCTTTCTTTCTTTCTTTCGTTCGTTCGTTCGTTCGTTTGTTCCTTCTCACTTTCATTTTCTAATAAGTAGCCCTTTCCTTTTTCTTTCTATCTTTCTTTTTGTTTTTATATGTTTAAGTTGAATTTCTTTTTCTTTCTTTCTTATATTTACTCCGTTTCCTTTTTTCTTTCTGTCTTTTTTTGTCTTTCTTATATATTTAAGTTGAATTTCTTTTTCTTTCTTTCTAATATTTACTTTTTACTTACTTTCTTTCTTTCTTTCTTTCTTTCTTTTTATATGATTAATATTGGTGTCTTTTTCTATTATTTTTCTTTCTCTTTTTTTTAAATGCTTATAGACTTCCGTTACATTTTTCTTTCCTTTCCTTTTCTTATCTTTCTTTATACTTTCTGTCTTTCATTCATTTATTTTTCTTTCTCTTATTCATCAACCTTCAGTTTTGTACTCGTTTTTTACTTTTCATTTTTTCTTTATTTATTTCATTATATGTAGTCCTTTCTTTCTTCCTTCTACCCTTTCTTTCTTTCATTCTTTTCTTTTTTCATTCTTTCTATCTTTTTTCTAATATGTAATCATTTATTTCCTTATTTCATTCTTTCTTTCATCACTTTTAATTTCTTTCTTTCTTTTTTCGTGTATGAAATCCTTTTATTCTCTCATTAATTTTTCTTCTTTCTTTTTCTTATATATAGTTCTTTCATTCTTTCCATCTTTCTTTCTTTCAGTATTTCTTCTTTATTTCTTTCGTCACTTTTTGATTATTTTTTCTTGTATGTAATCCTTTCTTTCTTTCATTCTTTCATTCTTTCTTTTATTCTTTATTCTTTTTTCTTATATACTTCCTTCTTTCTTTCTTTCTTTCATTATTTCTTTCTTTCATCACTTTTAATTTCTTTCTTTTTTCGGTTATCTAATCCTTTCTTTCTTTCTTTTTTTCTTTCATTCTTCTTTCTTTCATTCTTTCTTTGTTCCTTTCTTTTTTCTGTCGTCACTTTTTATTTATTTATTTTTTTCCTGTATTCCTTTCTTTCTTTTATTCTTTTATTCTTTTAGTCTTCTTTTTCTTATATATTTTTCTTTCTTTCCTTCTTTCTTTTTTCTTTCTTTCTTTTTTCTGTCGTCACTTTTTATTTATTTCTTTTTTCCTGTATTCCTTTCTTTCTTTTATTCTTTTATTATTTTAGTCTTCTTTTTCTTATATATTTTTCTTTTTTTCTTTCTTTCTTTCTTTCTTTCTTTCTTTCATTCATTCTTTCTTTCATTCTTTCTTTGTTCCTTTCTTTTTTCTGCCGTCACTTTTTATTTATTTTTTATTTTTTATTTTTTCTTATATATTTTTCTTTCCTTCTTTCTTTCTTTCCTTCTTTCTTTCTTCCTTTCTCATATGTTTAATTTCAATTTCTTTTTCTATTCAGTTTTCTTTAATACTTTTCTTTTTTTTCTTTTTCGTTTTCCATACACTTTCCCTTAACCTCCTTTTCCCACAGGTCACTTAAATCAAATTTTTTTAGATAATTTCTACCATTTATTTTCTTATTTTCTTCCCTCTCAAAATAAAAACCCTTTTAAAGTGTTTTTTCCTTACCCACATGACCAGGTCTCGGAAACAATTTTTATTTTATTTTTTTTTATATATATTGTTTTCTACCTCTTTCTTCTGTCTCCCAAATCCAATGCAAATCTGATATTTTAATTTGCTTCCACCTTCCAACCCCCGCACTCCATTCAAAATGGCCGCCGATATTATTAGGTTATCTTTTCAAAACCAAAACCTGCAGACGTACTTTGCAAATAAAACAAAATAACCTCATGTATCTCAGAAAGAAAGAAAGAGAAACAGAAAGAAAAAGAAAGAAATCGTTGTAATGTGGGCGCCAAAACACGGACATCTTTAATTACAGTCATTCGGTCGGATATGACTTTGCAGTTGTCGTCTGCTTACGGCTGTTAGCGGGAGTTCTTTTAAAGTGGAAGACGTCGGACCGAAAACTGGGACATCTGGTCAGTTTGTCCTGGAGGAATATCATAAACAAACAAGACATAATTCGTGCTTGTGTTTAGATATACTTTGTAAAAGACTTGCAATCAATTCTAGCCCTTCTTTTTTTTTTAAATCAACGTAGAGGAAGTGGTCTGTCATTAGACATAAGAACATGTAAAAATAAATATCTAAATAAAAACAAAGCAAAGATC
>CM042148.1:15253738-15274088 GCA_023376005.1 Doryteuthis pealeii
GGAGAATCGCCAGTTGTCGTGCTGGAGTAAAATGGCAGGCCCCAGTCGTTCGTCAGGCTATGGAATTGAACATCACGTGACTACTGCCCGGGCGCAGGCGATGCCAAGTCTATCAGATAACCGGACGAAGGCCTGCATGCCGGTCTTAGACCAGCCAGCAGTGAGAGAATCATACCACACAAATCGGGAATATTCTATGAAGGTGGAGAGTCATTTAGAATTTATTGGCGATATACATCTAGAATTAATGAGTATAGACAACACGCACTACACGAACACACACACACACACACACACACAACGAACACATACACATACACACCTATATATATTATTATAGTAATTGGTAAATTTTCTTGAAGCATTGTTAGTATGTTATAATATATTAATTTGAAAGCAATTACAATCAAGTAAAAATAAAAAACAAAAAATAAAAACAAAAGATGCTATTTTTTTGACAAAAAATAACACTTTTTGTTTTTATTTTTTTACTTGCATTGTAATTGCTTTCAAATTAATACACTTATATATATTTACAGTATGAGTAAAATGGAAATGAATCCGACAGTATATTATAGAAAGTTTTTAGAAAAAACAAGATATTATTAGTTTTGCTGACAGAATCTGTTTCGACCTTATAAAAGCGGTCTTTTTCAAAGCAACTATATTTATGAAGAAAGACGGAATAAATAAATCGTTAATCACGAGGTACAAACAAACGCTTTCGATCAGAAAATGCTTCTAATTTTTAAAAATAAAATTTATTTTATTTTTAACACAGAATACGCATTTTCAAAAATTTAAAAATTCCGGCCCTGATCGAGAGCGGTTATTTCTACCTCGTGATTAACGATTTATCCATTCCGTATTTCCTCATAAACATACCTGCTTTGAAAAAGACCGCTTTATAAGGTCGAAACAGATTCTGTCAGCAAAACTAATAACATCTTGTTTTTTCTAAAAACTTTCTATACATATTATAGTATGTACATAAATAACATACTCGAGTTTCACCATAAGGATCTTCACTGAAGATGCTTAAATGGTGAACTGGAGTAGGTCATTTCTATAGATACTATAATAATAAATTCGCTCTACTTACGTATTGAGCACTTTATATTTGTTATAACGCTGACCCTTATTTGATAAAACTTGTATCATCTAAATATTGAGACCAATTTTCACCCGGCAAGTCACTCCTTTTTTCATATATATATATATATATATATATATATATATATATATATATATATATATATGCTCCCCATCCTGGTAGGTTGAGCGCTTTCGAAGGAATTTTCGCTGACGACCACCGACTAAGCTTAAAGGCAACGCTCTCCTATAAAACGTATTGTACATTATCTGGTAGCCTTTACATATATACATATGTATGTATTCATCAGATAAATCTCCGTCCCAGTTTGTGGGTGTTGACTGATGATAAATCTATTGGGTTTCCATCCCGACTGGGGATAACCTGCTAATGTCTAGCCCCACTGAAAAATTGTAATACGTCGAAACGCAGTGTCTTTGGACGACTATATACTCTTTGGCGGCCTTTACATACATACAGATGTGTGTATTAAAACAGTTAAAATCCCCTTCGCATTCTGTGGGTGATGATATGGCCGATCTGTTAAACTGTCCGACTGCTGCTGAATCGATCGGAGTTCTATCCCGGCTGTAGGTGTCTCACAAAATGTCTAGCCACACTGAAAAGATTTGATAATCCTAACACGTGTCTGTAGATGACTATAAATATATATATATATATATATATATATATATATATATATATATATATTGAATACTGAAATTCTTGAAATTATTCTGCCACCACAAACTTCTTTTTGCTGAAATTATAAACCTTTCAGTTGAAGTGTAGAATTCTATTATTCTAATTAACAGAAAAACGCACCCTGAGGGAACAAGTATTTAAGTTTTGATATAAGTAAATATTATATTGAGTGAAAATGACCAATGAAATTAAATACGAAGCCCTACTAAGTACACTTATTTTTGCTTTATTCAAATTGATTTCAATACAAAATTATACATATACATTATATGTATATGTATATATATTATATTATATATATATATATATATTATATATATATCATATATATATATTGTATGTATTTTAATACGTTTGAAAATAAAACAATTATATAAGAAATCAATAACAGTAAGTAATTATTCATTAAACACAGTTTTATTAAAACTGCTATGCAAATTATTCTCACCATATACTATGTAAGCATTTATTTCTTAATGATATATAACTCACATTACAGGATTTTAAACCCATTGATAATATGGGCTGTTTTGAGGCAAATCTATCCCAACTGGACTTTGATAGACAAATTGTTAATAAATAAATTGCTATTTGAGATTGAATAATGATTATTTGATAACCAATGAGAATAAAACGCTAATAAATAAGGGAATTTTGACGTTGGGGGTGACGTAATTTCGATTACAGACAGATAGACAGACACACGATCTCAATTATAATAAAATTTGTTCTTTTATATTGACTTGACATTTTTGATTTACTCAGGGTTATTATAATATCTGAAAAATAATATAAAGTTTAAATTAAAAACAAAACAGGAATTTTTTAAAACGTTTTAGAATTTTTTTTTATCCCCCTGAATTAAAAAAAATTATTGGGTGCTGCACAACTATGAATTAATACCAGGCGCTTTTACTGACGGTGAGTGAAATATCATCCTTTGGTCTTCTCTGGTTCTTCAGAAATCTATAATAAGTAATTGATAGTTACCTCCCCTATTTTATGATTACTTCCCCTTTTGGAGAACTCTCTAGTGAATACTAGACTATATAAACTCTCAATAAGTGTACCAATTATTCCAAGTAGAATAAAGCTTTCTAATCTCTATCGGTGTTATCGTTTGTCAATACAAAATCTTTAAAGAAATTTCCTGGAACTTCAAAACTTCCACTAATTCCTAAAGTTCAGGAAATCTTTTTAAGAGTTTTCGAATAATGGCGATAGACGAGATGTTTTCAAAAAATTACTCTTAGCTTTCATTAAAGAATTGTTTCAAGAAAGAAAGCTCACAAACAAAACATTGAAAAAAAAATAAATAAAAAAAATAAATAAATAAAATAATAACAAACCAAAAACCAAAAAAAACGGATGGAAAATATAATCAAAGAAAAACGGCAGCCTTCAATTTTAAAAAAGCAAAGCGGTTTTGGGGGTATTAGAATTAATCTTAATTGATCTTTGCTTTGTTTTTATTTAGATATTTATTTTTACATGTTCTTATGTCTAATGACAGACCACTTCCTCTACGTTGATTTAAAAAAAAAAGAAGGGCTAGAATTGATTGCAATTCTTTTACAAAGTATATCTAAACACAGCACAATTATTTCTGTTTGTTTATGATATTCCTCCAGGACAAACTGACCAGATGTCCCAGTTTTCGGTCCGACGTCTTCCACTTTTAAAGAACTCCCCGCTAAGCCGTAAGCAGACGACAACTGCAAAGTATATCCGACCGAATGACTGTAATTAAAGATGTCCGTGTTTTGGCGCCCACATTACAAGTTTTTTCTTTCTCTTTCTGTTTCTCTTTCTCTTTCTTTCTGAGTACATGAGGTTATTTTGTTTTATTTGCAAGTACGTCTGCAGGTTTTGGTTTTGAAAAGCTAACCTAATAATATCGGTGGCCATTTTGGAATGGAGTGCGGGGGTTGGAAGGTGGAAGCAAATTAAAATATCAGATTTGCATTGGATTTGGGAGACAGAAGAAAGAGGTAGAAAACAATATATATATAAAAAAAAAATAAAATAAAAATTGTTTCCGAGACCTGGTCATGTGGTAAGGAAAAAACACTTTAAAAGGGTTTTATTTTGAGAGGAAGAAAATAAGAAAATAAATGGTAGAAATTATCTAAAAAAATTTGATTTAAGTGACCTGTGGGAAAAGGAGGTTAAGGGAAAGTGTATGGAAAACGAAAAAGAAAAAAAAGAAAAGTATTAAAGAAAACTGAATAGAAAAAGAAATTGAAATTAAACATATAAGAAAGAAAGAAAGAAAGAAAGAAGAAAGAAAGAAAGAAAGAAAGAAAGAAAGAAAAATATATAAGAAAAAAGAAGACTAAAAGAATAATAATAAAGAAAGAAAGAAAGAAATACAGGAAAAAAGAATAAATAAATAAAAAGTGACGACAGAAAAAAGAAGGAACAAAGAAAGAATGAAAGAAGAAGAAAGAAAGAAAAGAAAGAAAGAAAGAAAGGATTAGATAACCGAAAAAAAAAAGAAATTAAAAGTGATGAAAGAAAGAAATAATGAAAGAAAGAAAGAAAGCAGGAAGTATATAAGAAAAAAGAATAAAGAATAAAAAGAAAAGAATGAAGATGAAGAAAAGAAAGGATTACATACAAGAAGAATAATCAAAAAGTGACGAAAGAAATAAAGAAGAAATAATGAAAGAAAGAAAGATGGAAAGGATGAAAGAACTATAAATAAGAAAAAGAAGAAGAAAAATTAATGAAGAGATGAAAGGATTTCATACACGAAAAAGAAAGAAAGAAATTAAAAGTGATGAAAGAAAGAAAGAAAGAAAGAAGTATATAAGAAAAAGAATAAAGAATAAAAAGAAAAGAATGAAAGAATGAAAGAAAGAAAGGATTACATACAAGAAAAAATAACCAAAAAGTGACGAAAGAAATAAAGAAGAAATAATGAAAGAAAGAAAGATGGAAAGAATGAAAGAACTATAAATAAGAAAAAGAAAGAAGAAAAATTAATGAGAGAAAGAAAGGATATCATACACGAAAAAAGAAAGAAAGAAATTAAAAGTGATGAAAGAAGAATGAAAAAGAAAATAAATGATTACATATTAGAAAAAGATAGAAAGAATGAAAAAGAAAAGAATGAAGAAAGGGTAGAAGGAAGAAAGAAAGGATAGAAGAAAGGAAGAAAGGAAGAAAGGACTACATATAATAAAATAAATAATAAAGAATGAAAAGTAAAAAACGAGTACAACTGAAGGTTGATGAATAAGGGAAAGAAAAATAAAAGAATGAAAGACAGAAAGTATAAAGAAAGATTAGAAAAGGAAAAGAAAGAAAAATGTAACGGAAGCCTATAAGCATTTTTAAAAAAGAGAAAAAATAATAGAAAAAGACACCAATATTAAACATATAGAAAGAAAGAAAGAAAGAAAAGAGTAAATATTAGAAAGAAAGAAAAAGAAATTCAACTTAAATATATAAGAAAGACAAAAAGAAAGACAGAAAGAAAAAAGGAAAGGGTTACATATTAGAAAAATGAAAGTGAGAAGAAAGAAAGAAAGAAGAAAAGAAAGAAAGAAAGAAAGAAAGAGTAAATATAAGAATGAAAGAAAAAGAAATTCAACTTAAACATATAAGAAAGACAAAAAGAAAGATTGAAAGAAAAAAGGAAAGGGCTACATATTAGAAAATGAAAGTGAGAAGGAACGAACGAACGAACGAATGAATGAAAGAAAGAAAGAAAGAAAGAAAGAAAGAAAGAAAGAAAGAAAGAAAAAGAAATTCAACTTAAACATATAAGAAAGACAAAAAGAAGGACAGAAAGAAAAAAAATGAAAGTGAGAAAGAAAGAAAGAAAGAAAGAAGTAACAGAAGTCTATCAATATAAAAAAAGAAAAAAAAGTTAAAGAATATAAGGAAATAAATAATCGGATGTTTGTCATTTCGAAAATAAATGTCTATAAAACAGAGAAGCGTAAAATGCAGAAAATAAAGAAGACAATGGAAAAGAAAGTCTTTTAAGGCGGCCACGAAGAAAGAGGTAAAACACATACAAAACAAAATAGGCAAATAAAATGTAAAAACAAAAGGCCCCTCTCTCACCTTTGAAAAATCAAAATCAAACAATATAAGAGTTGTTGATATTTATCAAACTTGGTTTAGTAGGTATTTACCCAACCCGTTCACCACGAGTAGGATACGACACAAGGACGCAACTATGAGGCATCCAGCGAGGTCGAATTTGGCTTAGTTGCTAAGTAACAAAAATGTGGAACCAATGAAGGTCGAATTTACTCCACTAATGAACAGTTTATAAACCGTGTTTGCTAGGTACACGACTGTTGTAATGGTCAACAAGCTCGGCTTAGAGGACCATTATCAGTGAGTTTGATTCTCACCCTAAAATAATTTTTCCTGGGTATGACGTTAAACTGCATCTAATGGTGAAGTTCCAGTTTTGGAGCCCTGGGGAGCGTGGCGTACCCCATTATCTCCATTGCTCCCAGGTCCCCTCTGACCCGGAGTGGTATTACCTGTTAGGGTGCCATCTATGGAGTAAATAGAAAAAAATGAGTTTTAACAAAATTTTGAATACCCTCTCAGGTAGAAATACTCGACATCATTTATAATTGAGTATAAATTAGTAATAGTTAGTTATACTCGATACCATATATAACTGGGTATTAATTAGTATTAGATAGGACTACTCAATACCATCTATAATTGTGTATAAATTGATATTAGATAGGAATACATGATATTATATTTAAAGGTTTTTAAAGTTGTATTAGGTAGAAATACTCGATACCATATATAATTGTTTATAAATTAGTAATAGGTAGGAATACCTGAAACCACATAAATGTGTGCAAACAAATTATAATTTGGTTTCTTTGTTTTAATCTTCCTGGGTTATCTAATGCCAAAGCTATCCTTTTAGAAGTACTCTAGTGTACATTTCGTATATGGAGGCGCGTGACATTATGGTTAGAGTCGTAGGAAATGGACTCGTCGACTCGTGCTCAAATCCTAGACATGGCTGTTTGCATTTCACATAGCGCTGATACTTTTGGGAAAGGTATGCATCCAACAACTCTCCCCCCAGCTATGAGTAAATAGTAAGGCAGACTGGGCTCTTTAACCATGGCTAGGTAACCAGTCTAGAAGAAGGAAACCTCTGAATTAAAACCTGTTAAACTCCGCTTAATAAATTGACCTTGTTTCACATCCTGCTCGTGTGGAGGGTTGGTAAATATATGTATGATTAATGAACTTTTGGCAATTCTGACGAGACAAAGAGACTGAATCAATATAAAACAACACATTTTTGTCCAATTGAGTCAGACAGTCAGCCAAAGCATACAGACCAGCTAGGATCCCTACTGATACAATTTGATACAAATACCCTTGCGAAAGGTATGAATCCATTAATTCTCACTCTAGCTAAGGATAAAATAGTAGGTCATACGGGGCTCTTTAACTTTGGATTGGTAACCAGTCTAAGAGAAGGAAACTCTTAATTTGAAAATCCTGAGGTCAGTCGTTGATTGGGTTTGTGGCATTCCTTTCCTATCGACTGTGCCAAAAAGTGCGGATGGTCCAACACAAGCCTTCACCACTGTAAACAAATCACTGTGTAGGTTGTTCATTGGATGAACCCTCATGCGTTTAAATCGAGGAGAGAGTCCATTGTAGCGTAATTATTATGGTCTACAGGGAATTCGGGAATTGAAAAATAAAACGGTAATCGGATTTCTGGAGAAAGAGAAGAAAAAGAAATAAGAACAAAGGTTAAAGTTTGGAAGAGTAAACACACAACAGGGTAACAGCAATGATCGAAGAATGACACCGGAAATAGATTTAAAAATAAAAACGGAAGTTCCGGGTTTTGACCGGAAACAGATGTGACATTGGAACGAGAAACGGAAAAGGAGAAAAATCTTTCTTTTTCAGCCAGGCTTCGTGGAAGGCAGATGGGGCTTTCCCGGTTCCCTGTATGGCTTTGAAATAGTAGTACTGAACATGATTTAGGATAGCGTAATTTGACCGTACACCCTCTCTCTTTTTCTCTATCCTTCCCTTTCTCTAAAAAAGAACCCACGAGTCTGAAAGGAATAAACAACCCTTTGTGACTATAAGCCTTGAGTACGTTGTTTCTGAACTAACGACTATTACTACTACTAACGACGACAACTACTACAACTCGAGTTTGGCCTATGCAACATATATCGTTCTGGTACTCTCTATCTTTCCCTTTCTCTGAAAAGGAACCCACGAGCCTGAAAGGAATAAACAACCCTTTGTGACTATAAGCCTTGAGTACGTTGTTTCTGAACTAACGACTATTACTACTACTAACGACGACTACTACTATAACTCGAGTTTGGCCTATGCAACATATATCGTTCTGGTACACCATTTCCATTTAGTGGTACTATCTAACCCATATTTGGGAGGATGAGGAAGCTCATAACTTTCCCCAAAGGTAATTGTCCGAAAGTGAGCGTAATAACGTGACTGGAGTTTGAACTAACTTAGTACGATGTCACAATTCAACACGTTAACCACAACACCATGGGGTCTCTAAAGCTTTTGATGACACAAGCTATTTTCTTTTTGGAGCCAAATGTGTGTACTTCCGTTTTGTATAACGTATACATTTCCAACTGACATTTGTTATAATTCGATACACTGGTTCTCGACCCTGATTTACTCCCAGCCACTAACCCGGTCCGCTTTGCTGACCCGTATCGAAAAAGCACATGTGCCTGGGTATTGGGAAGGAGTAGGTACACTTGACATCTATCTATTCAGTCGTTTTGTAGATTTCCTGGACCATACGACCGTCAGGCACCCCTTTTTGATCTCGTATAAGAAAGGACATATTTTTCATTTACACCGTCAATATCCAGTTGTTTTAACAGACGATTTTTAGATTCATAAAAAAATTATAAAACTAACCCCTAACCTCTAACCCTAACCGCTAACCCTAACAAACAACCGGATATTGACGATGTAAATGAAAAAGTGGCCCTTTTAATCGGGTTCAAAAAGGGGTGCCTAAATGTAATATGGTCTGATTTCCTATATATATATATATATATATATTAGGTATACCCAATTTTTCGTCTGCTTTTCATTTTAAAAACGAATTAAAATTAATTAAATCGATTAGTTCAAGTCAAATTTTTGTCTAATTTGAAACGTAGTAACATAATGAGCATCAGTAAAAAAAAAAAATAATATTACACATGTGATTTATTTTTAATGCATTTAAAACTATTTTATCGGTCAACTTTGTTTAACTTGGCAGCCGAGGATACCGTAAAATCCGTGTTTACAAAATAAATTTAACCCTACCGATGAAAAAAAATACCAAAGTATAAGGGAACTATCCGATTTTAATGAAATTTTCAGTGTTGATTTATCAATGAATTAATTTTTTTCAAAGGGAGGGGGGATTTATTTTGTAAAACACGGATTTTTCGACAATTTGGTTATATATATATATATATATATATATATATATATATATATAGAGAGAGAGAGAGAGAGAGAGAGAGAGAGAGAGAGAGAGAGAGAAATTATCGCATCTTGCAAAAAAAGGGCATCACAGAAAATTCTTTAAAAAGTCATCAAAAATAAACTAATTATCCGATTTTAATAAAAATTTTCGGTATATGAAGTAATAAAAGAAAGCTTTTATTATAAATAAACGTTTACTCTAAATAAAAAACTAATTCATTTTTCATTTGTTTTTGTTTTGCATATTGATCCTTCATGTAGGGAACTAGAAGTTTTTCTGTAACTTTTTCGTTTCTCGAAATGATTTTGACATTTTTGAAAAGATAATTTAATAACGGGATATATGTAAAACAAAAAAAACATAGTAACATATAGTAATACTATATATATATATATATATATATATATATATATATATATATATATATATATATGTGTGTGTGTGTGTGTGTGTGTGTGTGTGTGTGTGTGTAAGTTCAAAATGGAAGCGGATTCGATGGTATATTGAAATAAAAAATAAAGGAAAGAGAATGTTGAATGGATAAAATAGGATTTATTATATTTTATATTATTTTACTGACACTTGTTTCGGCCAGGAGGTTATACATGCATACATGTATTCTATCTATTATTATTTTAAATACAAAATAAAATAACAATAACAATAATAGAAAAACTACATTTTTTTTTAGTATACAAAGAAATAACGGCCTTCGTCAGAGTAAATCTTTGGTGTTTTAAATCAAATGGGTTGAAATACGGAGAATTTCTGAGATTTTCGAAAAAAGAAATGGAAGAAATATGAGGAGGTTAACCCGATAATATGGGGAGAAAGGTGGACTAACACGGGATGTTATGGAAATTGGATGTTTATTGTCGACGATTCAACGTTTCGGTCTATTAGACCTTCTTCAGGACTTGAATATAGTTCTTTCTTAAATGATGGACATTCTCATAGGCATTTTAAAATGTTATTTTATCCATAAAACAATACAAACCATCCTTAAACAAAATGAATTTCCACTGCAGTACACACATTTTAAAATGCCTATAACACCTTTCTCATCAATTCTTCTCCTTCCAGCCTCCACATTATTTTTTTTTAAAAACTGGAACACATCACCCCTGATGATGGCATTTCGAAGTGCCGAAAGTACTCGGGACCTGAACTTTGGTGGACTTATCCACGAATTCCACCCAAAGATTAAAAAGTTGGCCAGAAAACTCGAAAAGATCAAAAATAAAATTGTTAAACAAGAGACGTGTCTTTTGTTTAATTCTACATGTATAAATGAAAGAATGCTGCCCAAACACACACACACACACACACACACACACACACACACACACATATATATATATATATATATATATTATATATATTCGCTGCTCCAAGAAGTACCGATTTATTTATTGTTTTTAAAGCATATAAGGGAAGGGACAATTATTATTTATTTATCTGTTTATTTATTTATTTTTTTCATTTATTTATTTACTAGTTGAAACACATCAGTTCATACGCGATTATATGCATTTAATTATGTGGGAATGTATGTTTACTGCTCATCATTGCGTTATTCGGTAATGTCACATTTCATAACATAACATTAAATACCTCGTTGTTTTTTTTTGTTTTTTTTTAAAGAGTTTTACTTTGTTTTATTAAATTGTATTCATTTATTATTGATTTAAGTTTCTGTAATTTTATATATATTGTGAAATATCTGGAATTCTTTTTTTTTTCTTTTTAAATTAGACAACGATAACAAAAATACGTAATTATAGTACATCTAAATTATTTACTATGTTACCAAGCTTAATAAGAAAAGCATGTATGTAAAAAAATTTTTTTTACAAATTTATAAAGGATTTATAAGATATACATATACTATATATACATATATATATATGTATATATATAATTAAATGAATTAGGTATGCATATCGGTTTTTGTTTACGCCTTACATTTAAATCCATATATATATTGATATAATATATATATATATATTATATATATATATATATATAGATAGATAGATAGATAGATAGATAGATATGATTTGTATTAAGAATCAATATTATTTAGCTTGTTCTTTCAATCCTTTTGAAAAGCTTTTTTGCCGCCGTAAAACCCAAGGTAATCCGAATATTGCATATTGAGTGTATTAAATGAGTACTGGTAGAGTAGAAGACGTGATTTTCTTGATGTTATCGTTTGCCAAGGACGGACATTTTTTTGTCACTGACAAATCGTGTCATGATTGGCAAAGCAAACGGAACCCCGGAAATCAAAAGAATCGGCTTCAAGAAACGGGGGAAGCTGAAAACTTACCCTCTTCATTTCTTCGAAAAAAATTTTTTTTTCTAAAATTTCATTTCAAACGACCTCTTCACCTCCCTCCGCAACTTTAGAGTTATCTGATCGACATTTTCACAACGAACTTTTATCTTCTCTCGCTTTAAAAACACAAGTTTTATTTCATTTTTTTTCTATTCTTTCCTCCATCTAAAATTCTTTTCTCTTCTTTTTTCCCTTCTTTCCTTCATCTTAAATTCTTTTCTCTTCTTTTTTCTCTTCTTTCCTCCATCTTAAATTTTTTTTCTTTCTTTTTCTCTTCTTTCCTCCATCTTAAATTGTTTCTCTTCTTTTTCTTTCTTTCTCCATCTTAATTTTTTTTCTCTTCTTTTTTCTCTCTTCTTTCCTTTATCTTAAACTTTTTTCTCTTCTTTTTTCTCTTCTTTCTTTTCATCTTAAAATTGTTTTCTCTTCTTTTTCTCTTTTTCCTCCATCTTAAATTTTTTTCTCTTCTTTTTCTCTTCTTTTTTCTCTTCTTTCCTTTATCTTAACTTTTTTCTCTTCTTTTTTTCTCTTCTTTCCTCCATCTTAATTTTTTTTCTCATCTTTTTTTCTCTTCTTTCCTTCATCTTAATCTTTTCTCTTCTTTTTTCTCTCTTTCTCCATCTTAAATTTTTTTCTCTTCTTTTTTCTCTTCTTTTTTCTCTTCTTTCCTTTATCTTAAACTTTTTTCTCTTCTTTTTTTCTCTCTTTTTCTCCATCTTAATTTTTTTTCATCTTTTTTTCTCTTCTTTCCTTCATCTTAAATTCTTTTCTCTTCTTTTTTCTCTTCTTTCCTCCAGCAAAATTCTTTTTCTTCTTTTTTCTCTTCTTTCCTTCATCTTAAAATTCTTTTCTCTTCTTTTTTTCTCTTCTTTCCTTCATCATAAATTTTTTTCTCTTCTTTTTTCTCTTCTTTCCTCCATCTTAAATTTTTTTCTCTTCTTTTTTCTCTTCTTTCCTCCATCTTAAATTGTTTTCTCTTCTTTTTTCTCTTCTTTCCTCCATCTTAAATTTTTTTCTCTTCTTTTTTCTCTTCTTTTTTCTCTTCTTTCCTTTATCTTAAACTTTTTTCTCTTCTTTTTTTCTCTTCTTTCCTCCATCTTAATTTTTTTCTCATCTTTTTTTCTCTTCTTTCCTTCATCTTAAATTCTTTTCTCTTCTTTTTCTCTTCTTTCCTTCATCTTAATTGTTTTCTCTTCTTTTTTCTCTTCTTCTCCATCTTAAATTTTTTTCTCTTCTTTTTCTCTCTTTCCTCCATCTTAAATTTTTTCTCTTCTTTTTTCTCTTCTTTCCTCCATCTTAAATTTTTTTCTCTCTTTTTTCTCTCTTTCCTCCAAATCTCTTCTTCTTTCCTCATCTTAATTTTTTTTTCTCTTCTTTTTTCTATTCTTTCCTCCATCTTAAATTTTTCTCTTCTTTCCTGCATCTTAAATTTTTTTCTCTTCTTTTTTCTATTCTTTCCTTCATCTTAAATTTTTTTCTCTTCTTTTTTCTATTCTTTCCTCCATCTTAAATTTTTCTCTTCTTTTTTTTCTCTTCTTTCCTCCATCTTAAATTTTTTTTTCTCTTCTTTTTTCTATACTTTCCTTCATCTTAAATTTTTTTCTCTTCTTTTCCTCTTCTTTCCTCCATCTAAAATTTTTTCTCTTCTTTTTTCTCTTCTTTCCTTCATCTTAAATTTTTTCTCTTCTTTTTTTCTCTTCTTTCCTTCATTTTAATTTTTTTTATTTTATTTTTTTCTCTTCTTTCCTCAATCGTAAATTTTTTTCTCTTCTTTTTTTCTCTTCTTTTTTCTCTCTTTCCTTCATCTTAAATTTTTTCTCTCTTTTTTTCTCTTCTTTTTTTCTCTTCTTTCCTCCATCTTAATTTTTTTCTCTTTTTTCTCTTCTTTCCTTCATCAAAAATTTTTTTTCTCTTCTTTTTTTTTCTTTCCTTCATCTTAAATTCTTTTCTCTTTTTTTCTCTTCTTTCCTTCATCTTAAATTTTTTTCTTTCTTTTTTCTCTTCTTTCCTCCATCTTAAATTTTTTTCTCTTCTTTTTTCTCTTTTTTCCTCCATCTTAAATTTTTTTCTCTTCTTTTTCTATTCTTTCCTCCATCTAAATTTTTTTTCTCTTCTTTTTTTCTCTTCTTTCCTCCATCTAAAATTTTTTCTCTTCTTTTTTCTCTTCTTTCCTTCATCTTAAATTTTTTCTCTTCTTTTTTCTCTTCTTTCCTTCATCTTAATTTTTTTCTTTTCTTTTTTCTCTTCTTTCCTTCATCTTAAATTTTTTCTCTTCTTTTTTCTCTTCTTTCCTTCATCTTAATTTTTTTTCTTTTCTTATTTCTCTTCTTTTTTCTCTTCTTTCCTCCATCTTAAAACTTTTTCTCTTCTTTTTTCTCTTCTTTTTTCTCTTCTTTTTTCTCTTCTTTCCTCTATCTTAAAATTTTTTCTCTTCTTTTTTCTCTTCCTTTTTTCCTTCTTTTGCTTTCCTTAAAACTTTGATTCTTCGTTTCTTTCTTTCTTTCTTTCTTTCTTTCTTTCTTTCTTTACTTCTTATCGTCTTTGTTTTTTCGTTTCTTTGCTTCTTTTGTGATTTTGTTTTTGTCTTATTTTTTTCAGTTTGTTTTTCCTTTTTTTTATTCTTTCTTTCTTTCTTTCTTTCTTTTTTCTTTCTTTCTTTCTTTTTCTTTCTTTCTTTCTTTCATATTTTATCCCTTTTCATTGTTTTCTAATCTTTTTTCGTACTTTCGTATTTTCTTTCATTCTATTTTCCTTCTTTCTTTCTCTCTTTTCCTGTTTCTTTTTGTTTTTCTTTCATTATTTCTTTGAATATTTGTTTCTTCCTTTTTCTTTCTTTCTTTCTTTCTTTCTTTCTCATGTCATTCCTTTTTCGTTCTTTCTTTCTTTCTTTCTTTCTTTCTTTCTTTCGTTCTTTCTTTTATTTTTCGTACTTTTGCAATTTATTTCATTCTTTTTTCCTAATTTAGTTCGTTTCTTTTCCTTTCTTTTTTCTTCTTTCATTATTTTTTTTAATTTTTCGTTCTTACTTTCTCTATTTTTTCTTTTTTTCCTAATTATTTCGTCCCTTTCTTCGTTCTTTTTTAATTTTTCCTTTTTCCTTTCTTTCTTTCTTTCTTTCTTTCATTCTTTGTCTCTTTGTAATTTTCTTTTTTCTTTTATTCCTTTTTCCTTCTTTCTTAATTTCTTTCTTATTTCATACTTTCATATTTCTTTGTTTTTTTTCCTTCTCTCTTTTGTTAATTTTTCCTTCTTTTTTTTTTATTCTTTCCTCATTTCTTTGTGTATTTCCTTCCTTCTTTCTTTTCATACTGACATCACTTTTTCCTCATTCAACCATCACACTATTGCGCCAGTGATGCGATAGTTTGCCTCTCAAGCCATTGATGATATCACCAGTTCGATAATTACAAGGAACCCCGATTATTTGCCTCCCGAAAGAGCGACGAAGAAACGACATGCGACAGAAAGTGGCCATACAACTTGTATAAAAGTTGGTTTTTATCATCAGGATCTTTATGGCTTTAGTAAGAACACAATTATTTGTGGCCACGACTGGAGGGATTTGTGTTTGAAAAGGCCGAGAAGCTACATTTCAAACGGGACGAAAAATAAGACTGACAACAAAACTCCCAAGGACACCAAATGACTGGGATGCATTTGATTGGGACTCAAATGTCCAGGAGTATAGGTCGAGTCTTGAAGACATAATCTTTTATAATACGTCTTTGGATGAGGAGTATTCTAAAATATCCACTCATACACGAGTACATATAATATTTATAATACGTCTTAGGATGAGGAGTATTCTAAAATATCGACTCATACACGAGTACATATGATATTTATAATACGTCTTTGGATGAGGAGTATTCTAAAATATCCACTCATACACGAGTACATATGATATCTATAATACGTCTTTTGATGAGGAGTATTCTAAAATATCGACTCATACACGAGTACATATGATATCTATAATACGTCTTTGGATGAGGAGTATTCTAAAATATCGACTCATACACGAGTACATATGATATCAATAATACGTCTTTGGATGAACAGTATTCTAAAATATCGACTCATACACGAGTACATATGATATTTATAATACGTCTTTGGATGAGGAGTATTCTAAAATATCGACTCATACACGAGTACATATGATATCAATAATACGTCTTTGGATGAGGAGTATTCTAAAATATCGACTCATACACGAGTACATATGATATTCATAATACGTCTTTAGTAGAGTCGAAATGTATTGGGGCGTTATTCTAAAATATCGACTCATACACGAGTACATATGATATCTATGATACGTCTTTGGATGAACAGTATTCTAAAATATCGACTCATACACGAGTACATATGATATATAAATATCATATTTTAGAATACTCTTCATCCAAAGATGTATTATAAAATAGCTCTTTGGATGAGGAGTATTCTAAAATATCGACCCATACACGGGTACATGACATTTATAATATGTTTTTGGATGAGGAGTATTCTAAAATATCGACTCAAACACGAGTACATATGATATTTATAATACGTCTTTGGATGAGGAGTATTCTAAAATATCCACTCATACACGAGTACATATGATATCTATAATACGTCTTTGGATGAGGAGTATTCTAAAATATCGACTCATACACGAGTACATATGATATTTATAATACGTCTTTGGATGAGGAGTATTCTAAAATATCGACTCATACACGAGTACATATGATATCAATAATACGTCTTTGGATGAACAGTATTCTAAAATATCGACTCATACACGAGTACATATGATATTTATAATACGTCTTTGGATGAGGAGTATTCTAAAATATCGACTCATACACGAGTACATATGATATCAATAATACGTCTTTGGATGAGGAGTATTCTAAAATATCGACTCATACACGAGTACATATGATATTCATAATACGTCTTTAGTAGAGTCGAAATGTATTGGGGCGTTATTCTAAAATATCGACTCATACACGAGTACATATGATATCTATGATACGTCTTTGGATGAACAGTATTCTAAAATATCGACTCATACAGGAGTACATATGATATATAAATATCATATTTTAGAATACTCTTCATCCAAAGATGTATTATAAAATAGCTCTTTGGATGAGGAGTATTCTAAAATATCGACCCATACACGGGTACATGACATTTATAATATGTTTTTGGACGAGGAGTATTCTAAAATATCGTCTGATACACGAGTACATTATATTTATAATACGACTTTTGATGAGGGGTATTCTAAAATATCGACTCATACACGAGTAAATACTCTACATCCAAAGATGTATTATAAAATAGGTCTTTGGATGAGGAGTATTCTAAAATATCGACTCATACACGAGTACATATGATATTTATAATACGCGTTTGGATGAGGAGTATTCTAAACTATCGACTCATACACGAGTACATGATATGTTTAACATGTTTTTTGGATGAGGAGTATTCTAAAATATCGACTTATACACGAGTACATATGATATCTATAATACGTCTTTGGATGAGGAGTATTCTAAAATATCGACTCATACACGAGTACATATGATATCTAATACTTGAACACACCACACTGGCCTATAAACAGAATATTTTAATGAAGTTAACTTAGTCGGTCAATGTTTTCCCCTCGCTTATTTTTCTCCTCTTTTGTTCGGTAACTTTTGTTTATTTTCAATCCGCCAAAAGTCCTAACGAGACGGAATTTAATCACGTGTCTCCATCAGAATATCCTAGCGTCGACGCGAGGAAATTAAGAGTCTTAACTGAAGTGTGTTTCATATTTTTAGACGTTTGCTACTGTGTCTCGTTACTATGGCTGAAGTAAATTGAACTCAATCAGTCTCGCGCCAGGAATTCCGCATCCCCACTTCCATTGAATCTCAACCGCCACCCAAATCCAGCCTCACTTCTCCCTAATTGCCAGTTAACGCCCCAATTACATTCGACTCTACCCAGCCCAGCCCAGCCCAACCCAACCACCGTCAGGAAGTATTTTAGTCGTTGGTAGTTATTTACTTTAGGTTAGCCTATATTAATTTAGCCACACGGCCAAAAGTATAAGGCACCCAGTGGAGAATCGAACTCACAGTAAGTTTCTCTTAACCTCGCTTGATATCCTGTATCAGTTTGTTCATATCCCTCTCTTTTCTACTCCCTTCTCTTTCTTTCTCCCTCTCTCTCTCTCTCTCTCTCTCTCTCTCTCTACACACACACACACACACACACACACAACACATATATTATATATATATTATATATATATATATAATGAAATAAGTAAAGTCATGGTATCAGCCAGACACGAGAGAGGTCATCCCCTTTTCAATAGTGCCTAGACCAAGGAGATTGTTTTAGCATCTGAGGTGGAGCGCCACAACCTACCATTCAGCTCCTTTACTTTACCGCACAGATCCATTGCCTACTCTACACTGAGTTGGCCGAGAACGGGTAATCGAACTAGGAACCTTGTGGTTTCTAGGACCGAACACTCTACGAATGAGCTAATTTTTTCAGAGTTGAAATAAAAGGAAAATAAAGTGCTCAATTACGAATGTAAAGAGGCCTGTATTAAATCTAACTGTTTATACAGACGTTTTAGGGAACATTTTACCTAAGTTTCTGGTTAATACCGTCTTCGGAATTGCTGCCACCTCTTGTGTTGGTAAAACCTCTGTATAAACCAGTTATATCTAATAAATTAATATATATAATATATATATGATATATATATACAGTCAGTTACAAACTCCTATCATTTACAAAACATCCATCAATTTCTTCATCCCATAATCATCCTAATGAAGGTTAAAGAAAACCCGAAAAGCCGTTTTAAACGTCGAATAAATAAATTCATTTTATTTTTGGAACCTTCTTTTTCAAATTTCTTCATATATATATATATATATATATATATATATAGTGATATATATATATATATATATATATATTATGACTCTCTCGGTCAATTTCGACGCATGAGGGTTCATACCACATGAAACACCCACCAGTTGCATTTGTTTATAGTGGTGAAGGCTTGGTGTTGACATCCGCCAGCTTTTTGGCACAGTCGATAAGAAGAATTTATGCGATCAAGGGTTTAGACACAAACCCAATCAACGACCGACCTCAGGAATTTTTGAATTCAGAGTTATCCCTCTCCTATACTGACTACCCCCCACCAAGGGGTTTTAAAAAAATAAGGGGGGGGGCCCCTTGTCTGCCGCCTACTATTTAACCATAGCATGAGGCGAAATATATCGATTTATTTTACCTTTCCCAAGAGGCGTATAACGAAAAATGCAACTATATATATAATATATATACTATATATGGTGTCTGTGTCAGTGCTGTGTGTGGTGTAGCTGTGTGTGTGCTGTATTGTGGTGTTGGTGTGTTTGCTCTCTATAATATATTGCGGGAGGAGGATTTAGTGCGAAAGCATGCAGTAAAGTGTTTAAATAAAGAGAAATAGAGGTTGGATTTTTATGTACTAAGTTCCCTTCTATTTCACATCTAATATTTCGAATAAATCACCCCCTTTTACAAGGATTATACTATATTATATATATATATAATATAATATTATATATATATGTTTTATATATACTAGCGATATATAAAATGACTCGCGATTCGAGTTCAATGTTCCTAGCACGAAGTGTTGGCATTTCACATAGCGCTAATACCCTTGGGAAAGGTATGAATCCATATATTCTCCCCTCCAGCTAGGGCTTAAAATAGTAGGGCAGATTGCGCCCTTCATCCTGGGTAGGTAACCAGTCTAGGAGAGGGAAAACCTGAATGGGCAAAATTCCTGAGGTCGTCGTGATTGCGGTTTGTGGCCAACCCTTGATGCACAATTCTTTCATCGACTGCCCCTGCCAAAAAGTGTGGGACGGTCCAATTACAAGCCTATCACACATAAACAAATCACTGTGTGGAAGTGTTCATTGTGTAGTATGAACCCCTCATGCCGTTCGAAAATCGACGAGAGAGTCCATAATATATATATATATATATATATATATATATATATATATATCAGAATTGGGCAAGCGACACCATAGTAAGCGAGTTCGCTTCTAGTCGATGCTATTATGTCTCTCTTTCGGACTAATACCCTTGTAAAATCTATGAACCTCCTCATCGCTTCCCAGCTATTGGGTTAATTTAATACCCGGGTTAGCTCAGGTCGGGTAGCAAGCGGTTCGGGCTAGAAACCACAAGGTTTCCTAGGTTCGATTTTTTTTTTTACCGGTCCCCCGCCCAAAACTCAGCGTATGAGCTTAGCACAGGGATTCTGTTTGCCGGTAAAGTAAGGAGGCTGGATTTGGTAGGTGTTTTTGGTGGCCGCTCCCACCCTTCAGATCGCAAAAAAAAAAACCAATCTCCTTGGGTTTCTAGCGCTAGTGAAAAAAGGGGATAGGGGGGACTTTTTTTCCCTTCGGCTTTTTTTTTTGGAAACCTGGCCCCTTCATTACCGAAACCCTTTTTTTTTTTTTTAGGGGGGGGGCCGCGCCCCGTCCCGACTTTTTTTTTAACTTTACCTTTTTTTTTTTTAAACTGTTTTTCAATTCTACAAGGATGGGCTTTTCGGACATTTAAATACTTTTTGCCCAGGGAAGTTGATATACTATGAAACAAAGAAACCAAACTAAAATCTACT
>CM042148.1:15274188-15289188 GCA_023376005.1 Doryteuthis pealeii
ATTCGTTTTAAATGAAAGCAGACGAAAATTGGGGTATGCTAAATATATTATTTATATATTATTTAATATAAATATATATATAGATCCGGACCAAAATTCCTTTAAGTAAAAAAAAAGTCGTCGGGGCGGCCTAATGTCGGTATATATAAGCCATACAGCGAGGGAGTCTATCCCTTTTCACTAGCGCTAGACCAAGGAGATTGTTTTTGCGTCTGGGGTGGAGCGCCACACCTACCATCAGCTCCTTACTTTACCGCACAGATCCATGTGCTACTCATACGCTGAGTTGGCGAGGGCCGGTATCGAAATTACCTTTAGGCACCCCTTTTTGATCTCGATTAAGAAAGGACATGTTTTTATTTACACCGTCAGTATCCGGTTGTTTGTTAGAGGTTATGGTTATGGTTAGGGTTAGGGATAAGTTTTTTTTTTTTTTTAAATCTAAAAATCGTCTGTAAAAACATATTACAAATATTGACGGTGTAAATAAAAAACATGTCCTTTCTTAATCATGATAAAAAACGGGTGCCTAAAGGTCATATGGTCCTGTATTTTAAATTTAGAAAGGAAAAAACAAAAAAACAATTCAGAATCTGTCTCGATACTTTTTGATCAATCCTCATATTTGTTTCCTAACATCCCGTATCTGTCTACTTTTCTCCATAATATATATATATATATATATATATATATAGGAAATCGAACCAAATTACCTTTAGGCACCCCTTTTTGATCTCGATTGAGAAAGGATATGTTTTTCATTTACACCGTCAATATCCGGTGGTTTGTTAGGGGTTAGGGTTAGGGTTAGGGATTAGTTTTATAATTTTTTTAAAATCTAAAAATCGTCTGTTAAAAACCACCGGATATTGACGGTGTAAATAAAAAACATGTCCTTTCTTAATTGAGATAAAAAGGGGTGCCTAAAGGTCATATAGTCCTGTATTTTAAATTTAGAAAGGCAAAAAGAAAAACAATTCGGAATCAGTCTCGATACTTTTTGATCAATCTTCGTATTTTTTTCCTCCCCATTTTTTTTTTGTATAATTATATATTTTTTCTTTTTTTTTCCTCTCTTTTTTTCTTCTCTCCTCCTTTCTTTTTTCTTTATGTTATGAATGAAATGGGCGAATAACTGTAATTAATATATATATATATATATATATATATATATAATATATATATATATGAAAAATAGATGGAAATTAATCCGACAGTATGAAATTTAATATTTTGAAAAAACATCGATTTGGTCGAAACAGATCTGTCAGCAATTACATAACAAACATCATATGTTTTTTCAAACAATTTTAATTATATATAATATATTATATATATATATATATATATATATATATAATATATATGTGTGTGTGTATGTGTTGTGTGTGTGTGGTGTGTGTGTGATTGACTACCGGTAAAACATATTGGGTTGGTCTCAATATTTGGTAAGTATAAGTGTTGCTCTGATAAATCAGCGTTTATAACAAATATAAAGTGCTCAATACGTAAGTAGAGCGGATTTAGTATTATAGTGTGTAACAGAAATAACCTACTTGAGTTTCACCATGAGGATCTTCAGGGTTTTAAATCTACTGAATTAATCATATCTTGATTATTAATCAATATCTCTATTAAGGTTATTTCTGTACACATATATATAATATATATATATATATAATAAGTAAAAGTAAAAGTAAAGTCGTCGGGACGGCCTAAAGTCGGTATCAGCCAGTCAGCGAGGGAGTCCTCCCTTTTCATAAGCGCTAGAGACCAAGGAGATTGTTTTTAGCATCTGAGGTGGAGCGCCACACCTACCATCAGCTCCTTACTTTACCACACAGATCCCTGTGCTACTCATACGCTGAGTTGGCGGGGACCGGTATCGAACTAGGAACCTTGTGGTTTCTAGCCGAACGCTCTACCGACTGAGATGCTCCTATATTTTAAATTTAGAAAGGAAAAAAAAAAATTCAGAATCAGTCTCGATACTTTTTGATCAATCCTCGTATTTTTTCCCTCCCCCATTACTTGCTTCGTTTATTCTATCAACTTCCTCCTTTCTTTGTACTCTCTACTCGTTCTCCAATTTCACTTATTTCTTTTCTTCGCCCTGACATGGCGAGACGCGCCAGGCTGACACTCTTTAACAATCAAGAGAAATATGATATTCGAGCAATTAACACATAATCGAATATGCAGACGCATACACGTTGACAGACGCATGCGCAGTAACGCACCGCTGTACATCCGGGCGGCAAGCGGCAGTGGCCTCGTAAATTAGCGAAGACGTAAAAGCAATGACTGCACTTCAGTTTTTCGTAATTTTCGAGAATTTTAATTTGTTTTAATTTTTCGGTAAAGGATTGTAAGTATTCTGCTTTCAATTTCCTTTTTATTTCTAATGATTTATATATATATATATATATACATATATAAAATATATATATATGATTGTGTGTTGTGTGTGTGTGTGTGTGTGTGTGTGTGTATGTATATTGGCCATATGTTATTAGTGTTGGCTTTTCCATCAAGTTTCTTGTTGGAATCGTGTCAATGTATATTTATTTCAATGCGTCATTCGATCGCAATTATATATATATATATATATATATATATAAAGAGAGAGGCAGACAGACAAACAGATAGAGAGACAGACAGACAGAGAGGGAGAGAAAGCGAAAGAAATATCAATAGTTGTCGATAGATTGGTAGCTAAAGAGATGAATCAGAACCGTTTGGAAAGATAAGAATAGATTGAGAGACAAAATAAAAAGAAAGAAAAAATGAAATGAGAAAGGAAAGAAGAGGAGGAAGAAGAAAGAGAAAAGAAAGAAAGAATAGAAAGAACACGGTGGTGAGTGAAAAGGTAAGATATATGAGAAAAGTGTAAAAGAGAGAGAAAGAAAGAAAGAAGAAAGAAAGAAGAAAGAAAGAAAGAACGCAGTGACGAATGTGAAAGGAAGAAATATGTGAAAATAAATAAATGAATAAAGAAAGAAAGAAGAAAGAAAAAAAAAGAAAGAAATGTGGAAAAATGAATAAAATAGAAGAAAGGAAGAAGGAAAGAAAAAAGAAAGAAATGGGATGAAAAAAAAGATTGGGAATTTGAAAGAAATATAGATAATAAATAAATAAATACGAAGAAAGAAGAAAGAAAGAAAGGTGGTTAAGAAAAAGATAACAAAGAAACAACATTGAAAGTAAGGTAAGAAGTAAACAAAAAGATCAAAGTGTTTATGAAAGAAAGAAAGAAATGGACAAAGCGGAAAGAAAGAAAGAAAGAAAGAAAAAAGAAAGAAAGGATAAAGCAGAAGAAAGAAAGAAAGAAAGAAAAAAATGATTAGAGTGACAAAAACGATAGAAGCAAAACAAGGAATAAGAGGAATGGATAAAACAAAAATAGAAAGAAAGAAAGAAAGAAGGAAGGGGAAGGAAGGAAGAAAGAAAGAAAGAAAGAAAAAGAAAGAAAGAAAGAAGGAAGAAAGAAAAAGAAGAAAAAGAAAGAAAAGAAAAAAAGAAAGAAAGAAAGGAAGGAAGAAAAAAGAAAGAAAGAAAGAAAGAAAGAAAGAAGGAAAGAAGAGAGAAAGAAAGAAAGAAAGAAATGCGCACAGAAAAGAAATGGTAAAAAGAAAATGTGAAAGAAAAGGCCAACATAAGACGAAACCAAAGAAAGAAAGAAAGAATGAAAGAAAGAAAGAAGCGAGGAACTTAGGGAATATGAGACTATAACCACGCTTAAGGGCAATACCGATATTGACATGCGTAGGCCAGAATGCGTATGGGATCTGAGTATTGTCGATGTACCCCTTATTTTGGAACCTGTGCCCACGTTTTGATCTTTAACACTTTGCCTACCAAATTTCCCCCACGGCTGTACAAATATTTCTTGGTATTTCGGTTTGATGGGATATTTCAAAGTTGACTATCTATTAACCTCAAATAAAGTCCTATTATTATTGTAACTAGCAAAATAAAAACGCCCTCTGGCCAACGTAAAATAGATATTGCCTGAGGGGATGGGAGTTGAAAATTTAATATCAGAATTTGTATAATAAGTAAAGTAAAATCATCAAATTTATTAAAGGAGTAAAAAAAAATTTATTAAAGGAGTAAAAAATTAAAAAATTGAAATGGAAACTTAGTTCTGATAACTTTAAATATATATATATATTTTAAAACTATAAATAGATAGATAATACCAGGTATGTATTTATTAAAACTTGTTTTAAAAAAACAATGAGGACTGTCTAACATTGTATGCTCAAATTTTGAGTGTATTCTATTTATGACGATTTCAGGCAGTGTGACGTAAGCAGTGACGTAGTTTTTGTTACAGACAAAAGCCGGAAGCGAATCTCCATTATTAATAGATCAGAGTTCTTCAGCTTAATTATGATGAACTAGCCATCAGTTTTTGTACTTTGCTTCGCAGTGGCGGGAAGAGCCGCTGTGAGAGGTTTAAAGCAGGCAAAGAGTCAAAAGTGATCTTTTACTGTCATGCAACTATATTGCATGTTCGTTTGATACTAAATTGAAATATACTAATAATTGTAAATTTTTATGGGTATTATGCATCCAATAAAGCACCGGGTTAGCTCAGTCGGTAGAGCGTTCGGCTAGAAACCACGAGGTTCCTAGTTCGATACCGGCCTTCACCAACTCAGCGTGTGAGCAGCACAGGGATCTGTGTGGTAAAGTGAAGAGCTAATGTTAAGTGTGGCACTCCACCTCAGATGCTAAAATAATCTCCTTGGTCTAGCACTAGTGAAAAGGGGATAGACTCCCTCGCTATCTAGCTGATACCGATATTAGGCTGCCCCGACAACTTTACTTACTTCATGCATATACATGCATTATGAGGGAGCATATGGACACACAACACACACACACACACACACACACACACACATATATATATAATATATATATATAATATATATATATAAACAATGGACTCTCTCGTCGATGAGTGTTCATACACACAATGAACACCCACACAGTGATTTGTTTATAGTGGTGAAGGCTTGTGTTGGACCATCCACACTTTTTGGCACAGTCGATAGGAAAGAATTGGTGCATCAAGGGTTGCCACAAACCCAATCAACGACCGACCTCAGGAATTTTGAATTCAGAGTTATCCCTCTCCTAGACTGGTTACCTAACCAAGGCTGAAGAGCCCAGTCTGCCCTACTACTTAACCCATAGCTGGAGGGAGAATATATGGATTCATACCTTTCCCGAGGGTATTAGCGCTATGTGAAATGCCAACAGCTTCATCTAGAAATTCAATTCGAATCGAAGAGTCCATTTTCCACGAATCTAAGCGCTAGCCCACGCGCCTCCATATGATCTCCCTACATGCATATGATTCCTCCACTTTTAGTATTATATAAGTTCTCCTGTACCAAAAATCTATTCATATATATATATATATATATATATAATATATTATATATATATATATATATGTATGTATATATATGCGTGTGTGTTATAGTAAGGGAACATCCGGTGTCGTATAGGTAAACACTTCTATATAGTATGTGTTTTATGCATATTAAATATATGAATATGAATTACTAAACAGAAGCAGTACCTGACTGCATTTAGTGTTATTTCCATGCAAACAGAACCACCAGATGTCGCTAGTCTGGCGTCAATTAAACAATGCGTAACTAGAACAAAACATTTCAAGTTTGCTTCCTGCGTCTAACAGACTTTAGTCTACTGGCTGTTGGGCCAGCTTGGTGACAATCATAGTTTCGTATGTATATCAGCAAGATATATATATATATATATATATATATATATATATATATGTGTGTGTGTGTGTGTGTGTGTGTGTGTGTGTGTGTAAAAAAGGAATAGGAATTGAATCCGACAATATGGGGAAAAATGAGTAAAGAAAAGAAATGTAGATGGATAAAAAATGAATTTAATCGATATCACTTTAATCGATATCACTTACACATGTGTTTCGGTCAGTTTATCAAAATGTATACGGATTACGCTATTATTATTATTAAAATAATCAGATGAAATTGAAATAATAATAATAATAATAATAATAATAATAATAATAATAATAGGAAAAATGTAAAAATATTCCGTACACAGAAAGATTTCTCTACTCAAAAAATAAAAATTCACTCTGATGAAGGTCGTAAAAATCTTTCTGTGTACGGAATATTTTTACATTTTTCCTATTATTGTTATTATTATCATTATTTCAATTTCATCTGATTATTTTAATAATAATAATAGCGTAATCCGTATACATTTTGATAAACTGACCGAAACACATGTGTAAGTGATATCGATTAAAGTGATATCGATTAAATTCATTTTTTATCCATCTACATTTCTGTAACGTTGTCGTATATCTGGTCACAGTACCCAAAACGATATACATAACGGGGCGGCGGAGGTAGCGATATATTCACGGTACTAAAAATCTTCTTGTTGATAAAGATTACAACGCGAGAAATATGTAGTCACAACTGCTAGCCTTTATTTCCAGGGCAGGCTCCTCTCGTGGGTTCATATCAGAGAGGAGGAAAGGCAAAGAGAAAGAGAGAGAGAACTATTAAACTACCGTCATCTCACACGGGACCAAGGGTACGTCTTAACCCTACGCTGTCCCAAATCGAAAAAGAGGCCGGTCCCTTTCTTCGTTGTTCCACGTCACCACGTGACTTCCGGTTCCGGTCAACACCCGACTTCCGGTTGACACTCAATTCTCCATTCGGGAGGTCACGCACCGGTCAAACTGTTTTGTGTTCATTACTCTCTCACTTATTTCTTTCTTCCTCCTTTTCTAATATAGTAGTTCTCGCTCACAAAAGCCAAGGCCTTCATTATCTCGTTACACATATCCTCCAATAATATATATATATATATATATATATATATATATATATATATATATATGATAAAGAAGATGACTTACCGGGGAATAAAATATTGAGTTAATCGCAATATTGACGGTCGATAGAAGTATCAACCGAATAAGTCTGTGTTATAACGAATATAAAGTTCTCAATGCGTGTGTAGAGTGGATTTATTATTGTGTATATAGAAATAACGTATTCAAGTTTCACCATAAGGATCATCAGGGTTAATTGCAATGAATTAATCAAGATAATGATTAATTACAGTCAATTGCGGAAGTGAATAATTCAATTATATATGTATATATATACTTGGTGAAACGGGTTCAAATACTGAACGAGGCTGTTTGCATTTCACATAGCGCTGATACTTTGGGAAATGTATGCATACAACCTTTCTCCCTCCAGCTATGGAAAAAAATAGTAGGACAGACTGGATTCTTTAACACTAGTTAGGCAACCAGTGTAAAAGAACGAAATCTCTGAATTCAAACCTTTCAAACAACTCCGCTTAAAAAATTAACCTTGTGTCGCATACTACATGTGACGAGTACTTGGTATATATATATATATAATATATATATATATATATATATATGTGTGTGTGTGTGTGTGTGTGTGTGTGTTTGTGTGTGTGTGTTTGTTGTGTGTGTGTGTGTGTGTGTGAATAAAAAGGCCTTTTTATTCACAAATAGATTTGGTCTGTTTATAGAAATTAAGCATTGAGTTTCATACGGAACCTGAACTCTACAACAAACTACTGGTAGAGAATAGGACCAGCCCAGAATCACCTTGTACCAAGAAACTTGGTACCCCAATAAAGTATATATATATATATATATATATATATATGAAAAATAAATATTCAGAGGATGTACATTTGATATGAAATTTGCCAAAGTTTCGGCCATTGCAACCATCATCTGGGCAGTGTAATTATTGTTATTCAAATGAAAAAATGAAACGAAAAAATGTGTGTGGACTGACGTCATTCTTTGTGTTCGTTTTTTTTTTTTGTTTTTGTTTTTTTAACTAACATCTTTGTTGTTTCGATATCATAACAAAAACATTGAGTATAATTCAATTATTAAATACTAGAAGCGGCTACCCGGTTTTGCCAGGGTAGTGGGGGATTAAAAAGTCTCACATATCCATTGATTGTTTTGGACTTCTATAATTGATTTTTTTAATGTTTTAATCTTGCACGCACCAATGGCTTTCTTCATTATTTCTTACTGTTTAAATTCTAATTTTAAATATCTTCATTAATATTTTTTTAAATCTTTATCATTTTTGCACAAAACGCAAGCTCTAGTGATAGTGAATGTGTACATGTATTTACTTTGTTGTTAATTGTTTTATTTTCCTAATTTCCTCCGGACGGACATACATACATACATACATACACACCTGCTGTTCTTTATACATGTATAGAAGATAGGTAGATTAAAATTCTAATTTACATAAGGGATTTTGTAATTGTTTTTACTAATTTAGCTAAAGAAGGGGTTAAATTAAAAGAACCGAGTCTTTGTTTGATAGTATCTTAATTAGAAATAATTATAGATTCATCAATCTTTCGGAGTTGATTATTATGTATTTTAACTAACATTTTATAATCTTTCAAATCAAAACTAGGGTTTCTAAATTATGTTTGGCTAAAGCATTACGAAAGTTATCTAATTATTATGGGTATTATCTAATTATGTGGGTATTATGATGGGAGTAAAAAATGGTCATATGCTTATTCTTATTTGAAGATTTATTATATACTCTCTCTCTCTCTCTTTCTCTCTCTCCTCTCTCTCTCTCTCTCTCTATATATATATATATATATATATATATATATATATATATATTATTGTTGTTGTTGTTGTTTATCATTAGTGTTATTATTATTGTTTTATTATCTTTTTTAATATTATTATTATTTTATAAATTGTTAATGTAAGTATAGGCATTTTAAAACATTTTATAAAATAATAATGATATTAAAAAAGATAATAAAACAATAATAATAAGACTAATGTAATATATATATATATATATATATATATATATATATATATATATATATATATATATATATATAACGTGAAACTTTGAGTCATGAGTTTTTTGTTTTATTATTTATTTATCCTATTTTAAACTTGAAAAAGAATGTGATATTGTTCTGCAATTTTGTGCATAGAACGTAGTAAAGACTTTGCCGTTAAATTTTAATCAATGTATATATATATATATATATATATATATATTGGGAAGATATGTGCTTAATTGAAGTCATACCTAATTTGAACATTAATTAGTTGATAATTAATGAATTAGGCGGATATATCTGTTTAAATGTGAAGCGTAAACAAATCGAGAAAAAGTCAATCTCTGAAAAAATTTTCAAATTAATGACTTCAATTAAGAAAATAGAACGTACATACTGTCGTGCAGCAAGCTATGATATAATCTTAGTGTAACAATCTCCGACTGTAGGAATAAGTGGCTTACAGACTCTGCTGATGAATAATAGGCCGAAATGTACATTCAATTTGTTTACGTCTCTCCCAAAATTGTCGGCATAGCCATATCAAACTAACTGTTTGCGTACTTTCATATATATATATATATATATATATATATATATATATATATATATATATATATAATTATAATTATTAATGTGTATTGTTGGCACTATCATACTTGAAGAAGCGGTAGTAATCCAACGTACAGTGTTATTAGAAGAGTGCTCAATATCTGTGATAGAGCGTTAATAGATGAATAAATGAACAAATAAAAGGTTTAGCTTTAAATAAAAGCTAAATCTTTTATTTGTTCATTTATTCATATATATATATATATATAATATATATATATATATGTGTGTGTGTGTGTGTGTGTGTGTGTGTGTGTGTGTGTGGTGTCTGCGCGCGCGCAAGCGTGTCTGCCTGTCTGTCTGTCTGTCTGTCTGTCTGTGCCTGTGTCTCTGTCTCTGTTTCTGTCTCTCTGTGTATTGCAAACGATTTTCCACTCATTTGGAAATATTGATTTTCAACCACAAGCAAATACCTCGACCGTAACTGCTGATTTTTAAGGGTCGTTTGCCCGCCCCACTTAAGAGTATTAGCGCTGTACAGTGTTCCTCGGCTGATCGATCTTTCTTCGTCGGGCCTTGTGCCATCCTAAGCTGAGAGTACTGAACACCAGGAAAGACATTGTATAACATTGTTTTATGTTTCGTTGTCGTGAGATGTTAAAACAAAAGAAGAGATTGTCGAACACCCGCCGAAAGCTCTTTGTCTCTATTGTCTTATGTGTGTATACAGAAAAGCTCCAAGATAATCCGATAGCTCCAAGATAAGGTTACTCTGCAAAGCCGGGAAATGCATGCATATATATATATATATATATATATATATATGTGTGTGTGTGTGTGTGTGTGTGTGTGTGTGTATCCCCAGGCTGCGCTCTCTGCATGTGTTTGTAAGCGTAGGGTAAACTAATACACAATGTGTCCATACATCTATTTACCAACCCCTCCGCAAGAGCAGGATGTGACACAAGTCAATTTCTTAAGCGGAGTTCAACAGGTTTGAATTCAGAGTTTTCCTTCTCCTAGACTGGTTACCTAGCCATGGTTAAAGAACCCAGTCTGACCTGCTATTTACCCATAGCTGGAGTGAGAGTATGATTCATACCTTGCCCAAGGGTATTACCACTAAGTGAGATGCAATTACCACGTCCAGGATTTGAACTCGGGGCGACGAGTCCATCTCCCATGACTTTAACATTACACCACGCGCTTTCTACATGTGTCCATATATGCGTATTAATTTTCGGTAAAACCGAGGTATTTCATTTCTGTTACTGTTCTCAAAACCGGCTCTACATACGTATTGAGCACTTTTCAATATTTGTTTCGCACTTCTTGCAGATACACCGACACTGAGTCACTACTACATAGCTTGGAAGAGGCGGCAAAGAACATCGGCCTCTATGTGAACTCTAATAAAACTGAGTTCATGGTGTGTGTGTGTGTGTGTGTGTGTGTGTGTGTGTGTGTGTGTGTGTGTATGTGTATGTGTGTGTGTGTGTGTGTGTATGTGTGTTTGTCTGTTCAACAATGTCTGATTATCATTACAGACACACAGAGAATTACAAGACACAAAACAAATGGACGGTCGTCAACAACAGCTTCAGTTTCAGAAATCTTCTGTCGAAGAGATTTTATCTCGAAATATCAATATTAAGAATAAATCACAGGTTAACAAACAACACCATTGTTACCTTATTTTTTCTTTACCCTTCCATTGTGATAGAAAAATAAGGTAACTATGGTGTTGTTTGTTAACCTGTAATTTTTATTCTTAATATTTCGAGATAAAATCTCTTCGATAGAAGATTTCTGAAACTGAAGCTGTTGTTGACGACCGTCCATTTTGTTTTGTGTTATATCTTCTAAATTCTTCAGTTTTAGAAATCTTCTGTTAAAGAGATTTTATCTCGAAATACTAAGACAATTTAGCTATAAATTGGATCCTCCTTTTATGACCGTAATTTTGTTTTTTCGTCGACGGTGATTAAAATCTGACATTTTTATTTTAGAGTACCAAAGCCAAAAAAAAAAAAAAAAAGAAAGAAATAACAACAACAAAACGAGCCCCCACTTTAAAACTAACCATTCTCACAAAATAAAAAAAAACTTTTAGAATATACACATTGAAGTGAATATTAAAATAAATAGATAAAATATATTTAGTATTGTAAAATAACGGGTGCAAGGAAAATAAAACATTTATTGCAAAAACACGGACATATAATGAGGGTTCAATTTATTTTATGGTAGGAATCAATAAATAGTTAAGGATCACCCAAAACCAACCACCAAAATCTTTTTATGTTCACGATCTCTCACGGAATTTTTCAAGCGGAGTGCAGGTGGTTTTACATACTTTTCTTCTTCAGTTCAGGCATTTTAAAAATTCCATAATTCAATAACAGTGTTTCTTCCTATAATTTCTCTGTTAACTTTGATACCCGAGTTACAACAGTCTATTGCTTTGTTCACCTTGTATCTTTGCTTAGTAAAACCTTTCCCCTATCACTAGTACTCATGTAGTGTTTCTTCCTATTATTTCTCTGTTAACTCTGATACCCGAGTTACAACAGTCTATTGCTTTGTTCACCTTGTATCTTTGCTTAGTAAACCTTTCCCCTATCACTAGTACTCATGTAGTGTTTCTTCCTATAATTTCTCATATTAACTCTGATACCCGAGTTACAACAGTCTATTGCTTTGTTCACCTTGTATCTTTGCTTAGTAAACTTTCCCCTATCACTAGTACTCATGTAGTGTTTCTTCCTATTATTTCTCTGTTAACTCTGATACCCGAGTTACAACAGTCTATTGCTTTGTTCACCTTGTATCTTTGCTTAGTAAACATTTCCCCTATCACTAGTACTCATGTAGTGTTCTTCTATTATCTCTTTAACTCTGTTACCCGAGTTACAACAGTCTATTGCTTTGTTCACCTTGTATCTTTGCTTAGTAAACCTTTCCCCTATCACTAGTACTCATGTAGTGTTTCTTCCTATTATTTCTCTGTTAACTCTGATAC
This sequence comes from Doryteuthis pealeii, assembly GCA_023376005.1. Classification (NCBI taxonomy): domain Eukaryota; kingdom Metazoa; phylum Mollusca; class Cephalopoda; order Myopsida; family Loliginidae; genus Doryteuthis; species Doryteuthis pealeii. The sequence goes on from CM042148.1 coordinate 15,286,694, forward strand.
TTGAGTTACTATAAATTTGTTACATAATCTATGCAGTTGCATAAGATTATTGTCAATCCCCTGTATTTCTAAAGGGATGGCCCTTTTCATATCAGGGGCGGGACTTTCCATGGAATAGTACAGAAAGCCCGCGAAATACGTGAAGTCACGTTGGACCTGGTTGAGTCCTCAGTTTTTCAGTTGGACGCCGGACATTGAAGATGCCCTGCCTTAACTGTAACTCACTCTGCATACGCTCGCTATGTTAGTCAGATATTTAGTTACATGAAATGTTTAGTTAAGGAAATAAAAGTTTAAGAAAAATAACACGGTCTTGTGATTAATGAATGTCTTGGTAGCAAGACTGATATAGAGGAAGAAGTGAACCAGGTGCGACCGACCACCAAGACGAAGTCACCAAGACGTAGACCAAGATGTTAGAAGAGACCTAGAGGAACTTGAGACATCAAGACGCCAGAAGAAGAATAGAAGTAATGAAAAGGGTATACAACAAAATGTTACTGTGATAAAACACAATTAAAAAGATACATTTACCAACTCCATTGCATAAGCAGGATGAGACACAAGGTCAATTTCCTTAAGAGGAGTTTCACAGGTTTTTATTCAGAGCTTTTCCTTTTCCTAGATTGATTGCCTAATCAAGGTTAAAGAGCTCAGTTTGCCCTACTATTTACCCACAGCAGGAGGGAGAATAGTTGGATTCATACCTTTACCAATGGTATTAGTGCTATGTGAAATGCAAACCGTCTTATCCAGAATTTGAGTGTCCTGGTTGTGACATTAAACTGCATTTAATGGTGAGGTTCCAATCCTGGAGCTTTGAGGAGTGAGGAGTACCCCTTCATTGCCATTGCTCCCAGTTCTACTCTGACCCGGAGTGGTAGTACCTGTTAGGGTCCTATCTAGGGGTTAAATAGAAAAAATGAATTTTCAAAAAGATTGTGTTTAAAAATAGAGTTTAAATAAAAAATTTGAAAACCCATCAAGAATTAACAAAATGTCTTCAATGTCTTCTTTAAAATAACCCAACAAGGGTTGACATGCTGTAAAATCCAACCAACCAACCAACCAACCAACAAGAATTTCAATTTGTCTTGTCATGCCCATTTTCGACAATGATAACCATTACACTACATGCCTACACTTGAGGTATAAGATGAAAAGTATCGATGTATAAAATGATAAGTCATGTGTTTTTATATTGGTTTTATTTCAAGAATTATATTCATAATTCTGGATCAAATGACATAGATTTCTTCAGGACTATCTGAATCCCAATCTAGTTATGTAACCATACTTTCTAATAGCTTTGTCTCCCCGAGCGCTGAGATGGGCATAGAGATAAAATAAAAACTTGATCAAGTAACAAAAAATAATGTCTTGTAGTTCATTCAATTAAACACAAGCAAAGCCCAAACAGAAGCCTTTAGAGGAACTCAAGAAGCAGCTAGAAGAGCTCAACTAGACAGGAACATGACAACTGAAAAAGTAAAGATGTCAACAAGTGATGAATTGAGGCCAACTCCTAAACAAGTAAGTGTCTCTGTCTCTGTCTCTCTCTCTCTCTCTCTCTCTCTCTCTATCTATCTATCTATCTCTCTCTATCTATCTATCTATCTGTCTATCTATCTATTTATCAGTCTGTTAATCTCTCTGTCTTTCTTTCTATCCTCTCTCTCTCTCTCTCTCTCTCTCTCTCTCTCTCTATCTATCTATCTATCTATATGTTCATATCACTCTATCTATCTATTCATCAGTCTGTTAATCTCTCTCTCTCTCTCTCCCACTTTCTCTTTCTCTCTCTCTCTCTTATTTATCTGTCTGTTAATCTCTCTCTCTCTCTCTCTCTCTCTCTCTCTCTCTCTCTCTATCTATCTATCTATCTATCTATCAGTCTGTTCTTTTCTATCTATCTATCTATCTATCTATCTTCCAAGTCGATGTGACTTAGAACATGCTGAAGAACTCTCTTATCTGAGAACTCTCACTTTCACTAATTGTGTGGGCGATGTCAATGTGGGTATGTGACCATCATAGTACCATATTTGCTTCGATCTCATCATACCTTCGTACACCTTTCGTAACTTATTTTGCTTCAATTATTGTATCAATATGTATATAACTACCGCCCTGTCGGCTAGAGCTTTAGAATACACCGACTGCACATCTGCAGAGGGGTAACCTCCCCCCAATGGGACAACCTATTGACCGTGGGTGGCCACCCATGACCCTTAAGGACGGAATTCTTGTAGCTGAGCAGTCGATGACATGTAACACTCCTTTTAGACCCTTACCTAGACTAGACGGGCGGTTGGAGATGCCCTCTTCAATAAATCGACTCGTCACGTCAAGCCCTAGCACCTATATGATTGTCCCGGCCGTATTGCTCCTATGGCAAGCCCTCAAACGTAGCATGTCATGGACTGCTCAGCTACCAGGAATCCGTCCTTAAACAACACGGGTAGCCACTTCCGACCAACAGGTGGCACCATTGG
>CM042148.1:15299188-15301688 GCA_023376005.1 Doryteuthis pealeii
CCTCTTGGCTATTTTAATTCACTAAGCTCAGTATAGTTTCGGCACATTAAACTAGACGTTTGGCACAAGATCAGAAGTATGGGGCACCCACAGAGAATTGATCTCACTACCACTAGTCAACAAGACTAGCTTGCTAAATCTTAGACAAGACGTTTGACACAAGATCAGAAGTTTGGAGCACTTACTTAGAATTAATATCACCAGTCCTAGTCTACTAGTCTTGCTTGTTAACCATTAAACCAGATGTTTGGCACAAGATCAGAAGTTTGGAGCACCCACTGAAAATTGATCTCACTAGCACTAGCCTACTAGACTAGCTTGTTAACCATTAGACAATGCGTTTGGCACAAGCTCAGAAAAAATTAATGAAGGGAACGTTATTTTTTCTCAGAATACAAGATGTGTCAAAAAGTACAAAAAATCACGATACTTTTTTTGACACACTTTATATATATATATATATATATATATATGTGTGTGTGTGTGTGTGTGTGTGTGTGTGTGTGTGTAAATAAATGGAAATTAATCCGACAGAATGAATTTAACATTTTGAAAAAACAATTACTAATTATTATCTGCTGACAGAATCTGTTTCGACGCCTTAGTAGAAGGGTCATCATCAACGAGCAAAAAATATATGAAAGAGAGAAGGGATAAAAAACCGTTGGAAGAGAATAGGGGGTACAAACACACGCTGGGATGCTTGAATTTTTTTAAATGCGCATACTGTTTCAAAAATAAAATAAATTTTATTTTTAAAAATCAGAAGCATTTTTAATCCAAAAATAAACTCAAAAAGAGTTTGGTGTAAATATATAAAAAAGTGTAAGAGATTATCAAAAATGTTCAAAATATAATCCAGCATTAAGTTGTTTACATGTCCACAGCACAATTGAAAGAAGATGTTAAGTTTCAAAAAGTTTGTGGTGTAGGTAAATTTTTTTGTAGTGATCGTAGAATAATCTTCGGAGGTGTAAAAATCCGTGTATTTATATATATATATATATATATATATATATATATATATATATATATATTCTTGGTGTTTCGGATACTGTTATTCAATGTTGGGCTCAACTGTAGTGATAAGGGTCATCCGTATTGAGAGGTCGATGTGCGTTGTTTCAGTTCAGTGAACGGAAGGACAGAGTTATTCATTATTCCATATCATCATATTCATTACACACACACACACACACACACACACACACACACACACATATATATATATATATATATATATATATATATATATATAAAGAATTTTGTAATTTGCTTGAAGCATTGTGTTTATATTGGTTTGGTGTTTGGTTTTGAAGAATATCAATCTATCCAAGTGTACCTTAGGTAACTATGATGTTATTTGTTTACCTTTGATACATTCGCTTACTATTTCGGGATAAAGATCCCTTCGTCAGAAGATTTCTGAAAGCGGGAATCCTGGAGCTGTTAACCTGCAGCCAAAATCTCTTCATTCTGTTGTATGCTTGGTAACATCTTCTTCCGAATTCCGTGTGTGTGTATGTGTGTGTATGTGTGTGTGTATGTGTGTGTGTATGTTGTGTGTGTGTGTGTGTGTGTGTGTGTGTGTGTGTGTGTGTGTGTGTTTATGTATGTATGTTTGTTTCACTGAAAATTGAACTCACTAGCAATAATCTGTGAGACGAGCTCGCTAATCATTACCCCACGCGAGACGCAATCGAACTCCCCTAAGCAGCCTTAGTTTATTGATTTCGACTTAATAAGACCTGTCCGCAGCTGTTACCACAGAGCTATCACTCGATTACAATAATCAGTAATGATATCGAATCCTGAATACATCAGCCGTTCTTTGTTGCATTTCGGCTTTGATAAAGTCCGTTGAGTGCAAAAATTTAAACACAGAAACCCCACACGCCGCCATTCATTGTCATTCATCTTCAAACAGTGTATACTACGTCGACTTAGCACTCCGCATCTTTCTCCTGAAGGACAAAATGAAAAGCGGTTCGCCAAATAAACGCGTTCGTAGACAAAGCCGAGCCTAAAGGGTTGGGTTTCCAGGTCGGCTGTTTCTCTAATCAATGGAAAACACGTTTTTGACTCACTACTGTGGCATCGACCAGTTTGATTGGCCGAGCGAGCAGGGGGGGTTTCGTTGTCGGCACAATTGGTGTAGCTCTCCGCCATTTTTCTTTTGAGGAGCACGAATGCTGACAGGCGTTGTACTTTTACGCACGATTCTATCCAATGGGCAGAAGAGTATTTGTTAGTTTTATACTCTAATGAGGCATCATTACGATCGCCCGTCCTTCGAGCAAGAATTACAAATAGGACTCCACGTCGTCGTCGTCGTCGTCGTCGTCGTCTCCAGAGAGCGGGAACAAAGGTCTTTAAGTATAAACAGGAGATAATATTCAATTATTCATAGAAAATTGATAATTTGCTGTTTCTTCTTTCACTGTGATTGTTGTTATATTCGCGGGTAGATTTATTTGAACATTATCTTGTTTGTCTATCC
>CM042148.1:15306688-15332511 GCA_023376005.1 Doryteuthis pealeii
TTTCGGACTGTCAACCTCATCTTTATTGTGGTATACAAGGTGTGTCAAAAAGTACCGAGATTTGTTGTACTTTTTGACACACCTTGTATTCTGAAAAAAAATAACGCTCCATTCATTCTTTATTTCTATCTTGGTAAATACAGCTTTAAACTTGCTACTTTTTTGATACACCTTGTATTCTGAAAAAAAATGGAACGTTATTTTTTTTTTCAGAATACAAGATGTGTCAAAAAGTACAAAAGCTCTCGATACTTTTTGACACACCTTGTATATTAATACAACGTTTCGGCCGCTGCATCCTTCGACCTTCCACAGGAGTTCCTTGACCATATATGGAAACCATCTACCCTTGTGGGATAAAGTTAGAATATTCATAGGGAAGGACATTGGAAGCGAAGACGTCTCAAAGAAACAGTGCATATGTTGGGCAGTAGTGACTTATAGAGTAAACCAAGTATGAGGTGAACACAAGTCTAAATAAAATTGTTTTGAAAGTAAATTACTTTAAAAATACAAATATCGAAAATAACTGATGCCATTCGGAAACTTCAATAAACAATTTTTTAATTTAACTTCATGTTCCATATTATTATTATTATTATTATTATTATTATTATTATTATTATCATTAGGTTTTACAACTGCCGTAGCCCGTGGTCCACTGGAGGCTGAGTCTCCTCAGATCTCCAGGACTCTTCTGAGTATTCTAGCTGATCATAAGTGCTGTACTTTGGATGGTCTCGATTATTATTATTGTTATTATTATTATTATTATTATTATTATTATTTGAGGTTTTCACACCTGCCGTAGCTGGTGGTTCACTGGAGGCTGAGTGACAACAAATCTCCTCAAGTATCCAAAACTATTCAGTGTATTCTAGCTGATCATAACAATGCTGTAGTTTGGATGGCCCCGATTATTATTATTATTATTATTATTATTATTATTATTATTATTATGAGGTTTTCACACCTGCCGTAGCTGGTGGTTCACTAGAGGCTGAGTGACAGCAAGTCTCCTCACGTTTCCAGGACTCCTCTGAGTATTCTAGCCGATCTTAACTGTGCTGTAGTTTGGATTGTCTTGATTCTTCCACTGATTTCTAATTCTCCTAAATTATTTTCCAAAGCTTTGGGGATAATTCCAAGGGCACCAATTACAATTGGTACGACGTTCACCTTCATGTTCCAAAGTTTCCTCGGTTCTTTGGCAAGGTCTAGGTATTTGTCTATCTTTTCACTTTCTTTCATTTTCACTCGGTGGTCGGTCGGGATTACAAAATCTACGAGATGGCAGGTCCTCTTCTTCTTGTTGATTGGTACTAGGTCCGGTCTCCTGGCCGGGATTAGGTGATCCGTCTGTACTTCTAAGTCACAGAGAATTTTATCCGTCTCGTTCTCCAGGACAGGTTCAGGCTTGTGCATATACCATTTAGTTGTATGCTGAAAATTGAATTTCTTGCACAATTCCCAGTGGATTACCTTTCCCACAGAGTCGTGCCTAGTCTTGTACTCTCTTTGTGCTAGTTTGCTATTATTATTATTATTATTATTATTATTGAGTTTTTCACATTGGCTTTAGCTGATGGTATTTCACTGGAGTCTGAGTGACGACAAGTCTCCTCAGGTCTCTAGCAATGCAGTAGTCTGGATGATATCAACTCTTCCTCTGATTTCCAGATTCTCCAATCTTTTTCCAAGTTTTGGGGATCGTTCCAAGTGCACCAACTACATTTGGTATCACTTTGACTTTCATATTCCATATCATTTTTAATTCTCTGGCAAGTCCAAGTATTTGTCCATTTTTTTTTTCGTTTTCCTTCATCTTCACCCTGTGATCTGCTGGAACCGCCAAATCCACGAGTTGGCAAGTTCTTTCTTTTTTTGTTAATCAACACTAGGTCTGGTCTCCTAGTTCGGATAAGGTGATCCGTCTTTATTTCAAAGTTCCAGATAATTTAACGCATTTTATTCTCTAGAACAGATTCTGGTTTATTCATATACCATTTTGTTGTATGCTCATCAGTTTTTAATTTGATATAATTTAAGAGACGCTTACGGTTTGAAGGCTTATGGAGAATATTCATGGGAATATATATATAGACAGTCTATCCCCTTTTCATTAGCGCTAGACCAAGGAAATTGTTTTTGCGTCTGAGGTGGAGCGCCACACCTACCATCAGCTCCTCACTTTACCGCATTCATACACTGCGTTGGCGAGGGCCGATATCGAACTCAGAACCTTATGATTCCTCTTCCAATGCTCTACCGAGAGCTAAGCCGGCACACACACACACACACATATATATATATATATATATATATATATATATAATATATATATATATATATATATTAGGGTGGGCCAAAAGTAGGGTTACAGTTAACACTTAAACTTAATGAAGTATCTGTAACCCTACTTTTGGCCCACCCTGTATATATATATATATATATATATATATATATATAGTATGAACAAAAAGTAATAAGACAATCAGGAATATTTCTTGTATGTTGTTTATTCTCAACTAGTTTCGACTTTAGGTCATCGTCAGGAGAAAATTTCTTATTTGAAGAAATTGTTTGTAGATTTTTTGAAAGGGAGCATTATAGAAGAACTATAAAAATTGAAGTGTTTTTGAGCGTTTACATATATATATATTTATATATATATATTTTTTTTTTTGAGTATATATATATATATATATATATATATATATATTTATATTTATATGTTGTCGCATTGAGTTTTATACATGAGTAGATTATTGAATAAGTATATAGAAAAAAGTTTCTTTCGCCATAGTCAACATACTCCTGTCAAATATTTGAAATTGTATCGTAGACCTCGTGATCCCAATGACCCAATGGTTTACCATAGAGCTTAACCAGTGTAGAGCCTACGGGTTTGTACGCCAGTGAGAATAAGGCCCTGCCAGCTATAGCCACATTCGGAATTTATTGTGTTACTTTCTTTTCTCCAAGTTCTCTTGAATTAGGGAGGATAATACAATAAAGGCCGTAAGGGGAGACAAAAACAAAAACACCCAAGACTAAATTGTATTTTCTTGTGTCGTTTTACTGAGAGAAGAAAAAAAAAGTCTTACTTTATAAGGGGTTGAATAAAAGTACACTATAAGAATAAATGAGAATCTTGCTGAAGGCTTCGAAAAGATAAGAAAGATTTTATAGGGTTTTTGTTTTTTTTTGTTGGGGGGTTTCTTTGCTTGTTTTTTTTTTTGTTGGGTTTTTTTTGTTTTTTTCTTGGGGACAGGAATAATGTGTGAGCATTCTTTGTCGTCTTTCATCTTTAGACGATGTTTTGGCATTGTGTTCCCGGGCATCACTCCCGGGAATAAAGATGCTGGAATGTTGTGCGATAGAAGACAAAGACAGAGACAGAAAGAAAGAAAGGAAGAGCGAGGGGAGAGGGTGCAGATGTAGAAATATCGGTGATCTGAGCAGGAAGCACTTGGATAGGGTATTGTATGTTGTTTAGAAAAAAAAAGGCTTGCAAAGGTGCGCAGGAGGTTGATTGAAGCAACAGGGCCGATATTTGATGAAGGTGGGTTGACTGAAGAGGTGGAGAAATATGAACAAAATGAGGGGTAAAGAGAAAGGTCAAGGATATAAGGAAAGAAACAAAGAAACAAAGAAGAAAAAAACGAAAAGAAGGAAGAAGAAAGAAAGAAAGAAAGAAAGAAAGAAAGAATAAAATAGCAAAATCAAAGAAGAAGAAGAAGAAGAAGAATGATACTGCTGTTGATGATGATGATGATGAGAAGAAGAAGAAGAAGAAGAAGAAGAAGAAGAAGAAGAAGAAGAAGAAGATGGTGCTGGTGTTGGTACTGGTGTTGAAGAAGAAGAAGAAGAAGAAGAAGAAGAAGAAGAAGAAGAAGGGATGCTGATAATGAAGAAAATGATGAAGAAGAAAAAGATGATGATGAAGAAGATTCAACTGCTACTGCTAACGATGATGATGATGATGAGGAGGAGGAGGAGGAGGAGGAGGAGGAGGAGGAGGAGGAGAAGAAGAAGAATATGATGATAAAGATGTCGATGAAGAAGATGAGGGTGATCATCAAGAAGAAGATGAAGAAGAAAATTTGATGATGATGAAAAAAAGATGCTTAAGAAGAAGAAGAAAAAAAATGAAGCGGGGTCAACAAAGAAAACAAAATAAAAAGTAGATAAACAAAATAGTATGGACAAGAAGAAAGAAGAAGAAGAAGAAGAAGAAGAAGAAGAAGAAGAAGAAGAAGAAGAAAGGAGGGTGTCAGGAAGAAGCGAGGACCGCTGGCAGCTAAGAAACCGGAGAATGCGGGGGAGGGGGGCCGGAACTAATGATGGCGAATTGAAGCGGTAAGAAGATATGGAAATAAGCACAAAGGCAGAGAGAGAGAGAGAGAGAGAGAGAGAGAGAGAGAGAGAGAGAGAGAGAGAGAGAGAGAGAGAGAGTTTCGAATTGAATAGAAGGAGAAAGGGTGAATAAACAGGAGTGAGATCAGGGGATTAATGAAAGGATAAAATATGGAAAAAAAAAAGAAAAAAAAGAAGAAAAGTTGATACGAATAAATATTCCTGCGAGGAAAAAAAAAAGGAAATCGACAAAGCCTTCTACATTCCTTTGTTCGGATTCGATCGTAAAACCTTTATTATCATTTCTATCCTTCTGGGTTACACACTCGTGCAAAAAACAGAAATCTATATCAATAACGGTGAAGGTTTTGTCTGTCTGTCATCTGTAGATCGCAAAACAGCTTTATGTAGGGGATTTTAACTTGCGCATGCATGTGTTGCTTAATGAATAGGCTGAACCTGTCATTTTTAGCAAGTAGTGTAGGGTAGTTAGAAAATGACGATAAAGCAGGGGAAAATCACTGTAAGTTCAAGTTTGACTGGCAACAGCCTTGAAGCGAGGCCACTTATTGGCTAAGAGGAGCTGGGAAATGTGGAGAACCTCTTCATTGCCAAGTCATCAGCGCGGTAGTACCTGTTAGAGTCCTATCTATGGGTCAAATCTATTGATGACGAATAAGATGGAAACAGGCCAAAAAATTATGATTTATATAAATATAAACTAAAATTAAAATAAGTGTACTTTTTTTTCAATATGCATTCTTATTTAGTTCCATTCGTCTTTCTAATTTAATATGATATTACAGCAAAACCCAAATTTGGTTTAGTTTGGTTTGTTTTGTTTTACGGCATATCAACTTCGGTGGGTCATTTAATGCCACAAAGATTTGAAATAAATTCATTCTTAATGGATACTCAATTTTTTATAAACACATTTTACTATTTAACCCATAGATGGGACCCTAACAGGTACTACCACTCCGGTCAGGTGGACCAGGGAGAAATTGTGATGAAGGGGTGCTCCACATTCCCCAGACCTCCAGAACTGGAACCTCACCATCAGATAGAGTTTAACGTGATTCCCAGGACATGAAGACCCTCAGCCCCGCCTTCAAGCACATATATGATAAAAAGGGTTGGGGCTTGCCATAAGGGCAATAAGGGTGGGGGATTATATAAGTGCTGGGCTTGACGTGACCAGCCGATTGATCGGATGGGGGCCTCCTCCGACCGACCGTCTAGCCTAATGGTCTAAGTGGAGTGTTATGTCATGGACTACTCAGCTACGTGGGTTCCATCATTAAGCAACACGGGTCGCCACCCACGGCCAACAGGTGGCCCCATTGCTGGAGTCTTACTCCTCTGCAGAGGTGCAGTCGGTATCTTCTAACACCCCAGCCGTTCATAAATTGCGAACGTTCCTGTAGTTACAATATTAAAAGGGGGCCTCTCCGACCGACCGTCTAGCCTAAGTAAGTGTCTAAGTGGAGTGTTGCATGTCATAAACTGCTCATTCACCAGGGTTCCGCCCTTAAGCATCATATTTTTGGTAGTTATAATTAAAGTTAGGGAATGATAACCTAATAATAACAGAGTCAGAGAATGATATTTGAGACGATCGGATATTTTTATTCTTATTTTTTTACTGAGTCTGTTTTGCTTTTTTTTTAAACAAATACTATTGACATTATCGAACGTTGTTTTGACGACAGACCAGATTGGGGAGGTGGGTAGCCAATGGGATCTGATGGTTTACGATAAAGGGGGAAGTCAACAACAACAACAACACAACAACAAAAATGAAAAGAATGACAAGTGCAAATGCTTGAGAGATATTTTGAACCAAACAAAAATGAGACATCGTCGTTGATCTCATTCTGGTCAGGGAAGTAAAACAAAGAGTTGATCATGAAAATAATCAAAGAAGCAAAAGAAGAAAAAAAAAAGGAAAAATAAGTGAGGGATTTGTGAAGATTTTTTTATTTGATTTTATTTTATTTTGTGTCTGCTGAGGACTGATGGGAAAATGGATGAGGAATCGTCTGCGAGATAGAAAAAAAACTTTCTTGTCAATAAAGGCTAAAGCTTGGCTTAAGACAATAACTGTTATTGGGTGTTTCTTTTTTTCTTTTTTCTTTTTTTTTCTTTTTTTAGATGTCTTCTCCTTCCTCTTCATTCATTCGTTTTTATTCTTATTCTTATTCTTATTCTTATTTTTATTCTTATTCTTGTTCTTATTCTTGTTCTTATTCTTATTCTTATTCTTATTCTTATTAAGAAAAGAACGGCAACAAAGTTAACAAGAACTTCTTTGATGAGAAAGAAGTCTTTAGAAAGAAAGAAAGAAAGAAAGAAAGAAAGAGAAGAAGAAGAAGAAGAAGAAGAAGAAGAAGAAGAAGAAGAAGAAGAAGAAGAAATGATTACGAAGAAGAAAATGACGCTGATAATGAAGAAAATGATGAAGAAGAAAAAGATGAAGATGAAGTGGATTTTACTGCTGCTACTGCTGCTGCTGCTGGTAATGATGATGATGATGATGATGATGATGAAAAGTACTAAGAAGAAGATACTGCTGCGGCTGTTCTTTCTTCTCCTATTTCTGCTGCTGATAATGATGATGATGATGATGATGAGGAGGAGGAGGAGGAGGATGACGATAAAGATGACGATGAAGCAGAAACCACTGAAGAAGATAAGGATGATGATAGAGAAGAAGATGAACAAGAAAATATGATGATGATGAAAGAAAGAAAAAGATGCTTCTTCATTCCACTTCTTCTTCTTCTTCTTCTTCTTCTTCTTCTTCTTCTTCTTCTTCTTGTTCATTCCACTTCTTCTTCTTCTTCTTCTTCTTCTTCTTCTTCTTCTTCTTCCACTTCTTCTTCTTCTTCTTCTTCTTCTTCTTCTTCTTCTTGATTTCTTTTTCTTTTGTTTCACAATTGTCTTCGCCTTTTTATCTTCTTCTCCTTCTTGTCCTTATTCTTTCTTTAGCTTTCTTTCTCTTTTAAGTCGTATGAAGTAGCACAGTGTGATGTGCGGTAAAACGTGGCGCTCCACCGCAGACGCCAAAACAATCACCTTGATCTAGTGCTAGTGAAAAGGGGATAGACTCCCTCGCAGTTTAGCTGATACCGACTTTAGGCCACCCCGACGACCTATGTAGTCGTTGAAGAAGAAGAAGAAGAAGAAGAAGAAGAAGAAGAAGAAGAAGAAGAAACCAAAGGAGACAAAAAATTTAAAAGAACAAAAACAAGCCAATATTAAAAAAGAAAGAAAAAGCAAACAAGAAGAAAAAAGTCGAGTAAGAAGATGGCGAGGAAGTCTAATAAGAAGACTAGAAGCGACTACCCAGCGTCGCCTGGGTATAGGAGAGGCAAACAAATACCTAGTATATTGATTTGTTTTTTGAGATTCACAAAAGCTGGACATTTTCAAGTGGAATTTCAATGCTATTTCTATGTATATTTTGATTTTTAAATATCTTTGAATATAAATCAAATCTTCATAATTTTTGCACAAAAAGTAAGAACCGGTGATATTTAATGTGTATATATAAATATATTTACTTTGTCATTAATTGTTTTATATTCGTAGTTTCATCCAGACCTACATACTTACATACACACCAACTGCTCATTATATATGTATAGATAGATGAAGAGGAAGAAGAAAACAAGTCTTTCCTTCTCCCCTTCCATCTTTTCTTCTGTACTGCTTTCTTTTCTTCTTCACCTCCTTCCTCATCATCATCTGATACGACTTTGGGAGGCGCGCTTAGGGTGATGATTATTGTCGTAAGAAATGGAGTCGGCGACCCGAGTTCAAATCCTGGACGAGGCTCTTTGCATTTTACTGCGTGCTAATGCCCTTGGGAAAGGCATGAAACCATCTATTCTCAGCTATGGGTAAATAGTAGGGCAACTGGATACTTTAGCCTTGGTTAGCCAACCTGTCAATGAGTAAAAAAAAAAATCTCTGAATTACACCAGCTGAACCCTGCTTTAAAAAAGTTGACCTTGTGCCATATCCAACACGTGACGGACGGGTTGGGTAAATGCATATATCTATGTCTTGTTTTTTTTTCTTTCTTTTTATACTGTTATCTTTTATTCTTTTTTGTTGCTGTGTTTTTTTTTTACTTCTTGTTTATCTTTCTTCTTGTGCCGCCCTGTCGTCTGGGGCGTTAGAATGCACTGACCGCACCTCTGCAGAGGGTGGCAACTCGTGATGCTTAAGGATAGAACCCAGGTGGTTGAGCAGTCCATGACTTGCAATACTCCACTATGACCCTTTCTTGGGCTAGACGGGCGGGCGGGCGGTCGGAGAGGCCCTCTCCAATTAATCGGCTGGTCACGTCAAGACCTAGCACCTATATGATTGCCCCAACCCTTTTTATCATATGGGTGCTAGAAGGCGGTAGCTGTCGTTAAAATTTATCTGATGGTGAGGTTCCAATACTGGAGGTTTGGGGAATGTGGAGGACTCCTTCATCGCCATTGCTCTCTGGTTCACTCTGACCCGGAGTGGTAGTACCTGTTAGGGTCCCATCTATGGGTTAAATAGAAAATTGAATTTATTAAAAAACTTGAGTATCCATTAAGAAATAATTTATTTCAAAACTTTATCGGCATTAAATGACCCACTGAGGTTGATATGCCGTAAAACAAACCAAACCAAACTTCCTTCTTGCGTGCATCTTCTTGTATGACTTTTTTCATCATTTTCTACATACTCAATTTTTTTTATTGCAGGGCATTCTTCTTCTTCTTCTTCTTCTTCTTCTTCTTCTTCTCTCTTCTTCTTCTTCTTCTTCTACGACCTTTTTCTTTCTTGCTTGCTTTCTTTTTCACAATTGTCTTCGCCTTTTTATCTTCTTCTTCTGTGTCTTATTCTTTCTTTAAGCCTTCTTTCTCTTTTAAGACGTTCTTGGTATCTATGCTGGTAGAAGAAGAAGAAGAAGAAGAAGAAGAAGAAGAAGAAGAAGAAGAAGAAGAAGAAGAAGAAGAAGAAGACTCATTCTTCCCTCTCCCTCTCCGAACCACCTTGGCTTTGTGCCAGACTAAGCTAAGCTTATAGTAAATAAACCATTCACTTTTTTGTTCTTTCACCCACTCCTGTGAATCGATAGTAGTAAAAAAATTTAAAAGTTTGAAAAAATTAATAAATAAAAAATCCTATAGAAAGACCATGAGAGACAAAGTAAGAAAGAGTTGAAGGAAAGAAAAGAGGAGAAGAGAAAGAGAGAGAAATAAATTGAAAGAGAGGGAGTAGACAGAGAGAGAGAGAGAGAGAGAGAAGTAGAGAAAGAAAAAGGAAGTCGATGAAAAAACTGGAGAGATACTACTTAAATGAGAAAGGTCGTAAGAAGAAGAGAGAGAGAGAGAGAGAGAGAAAGAGAAAGAAGAAGAAGAAAAAGAAGAAGAAGAAAACGATATTGGGGATATTTTTCTATAGTGAGAAAGACAGGGAACTAAAGATAAATTGATAGATAAATAAATAGAGCGAAGAAGAAGAAGAAGAAGAAGAAGAAGAAGAAGAAGAAGAAGAAGAAGAAGAAGAAGAAGTTATACAAAAAAGTGGACATAAAAAATGGTTAGGAAGAAATAAAGAAAAATCACTTCTTCTTCTTCTTCTTCTTCTTCTTCTTCTTCTTCTTCTTCTTCTTCTTCTTCTTTCTTTCTTTCTTTCTTTCTTTCTTTCTTTTTCTGCCTTCATTCTCATCTATCTACGACGTTCTTGATATCTTTACTGCTGTCCTTCCTGACGGAAGTGACGTATCGATTAACAGCTGATGATAGGGTTATAACAACGAGACGACAGGACGTAACTCTGCGCCTAGTCCGCCAACAATCAATACACGTCATTATACAAATCATTGGCCGATTAGTTGGATCTGAAAAAAAAAAAACACAAAAAAAAACAGACACCGTCACTGTGTAATTTTCTTAATAGGCCGTAGCACAACGGTTAGCGCTTTGAAGATCACTCTCTAAGTCTGCTCTTGTGTCATACCTACTTGTGGCAGACTGCGAATTAAGTATATGATTTCCTCTGTTTAAAGTCTACCACAAGTATGTCTGACACAAGAATAGACTTCGAGAGTGCTCTTCGAAGCGTTAACAGTTGCGCTACATTCTACTAAGAAAATCACGCAGTGACGGTGCTTGTGTGTGTGTGTGTGTGTGTGTGTGTGTGTGTGTGTGTGTGTGGCTTACTGCTGACAAGCTGGTTCGAATCTCTTTGAAGTTACCTGAAAGTATTTTCATGTTCTCTGGATTGACACAAGGTCTTTTTCGCGTGAGGATTTTTATGGGGCATCCTGCGATGATCAATATCGTTATCCAGTAGTAATTGATCTGTGAGACTAGCTAAATAACCATGTTCCGCGATGGGACGCCTTCATTTAAAAACATGGAAATCTTTGAACTGCGTTTCGACGGTACTTTTCTTTTCATCATCGCTTGAAAACATTGTTCCATGTATTTTTCTGTTACAATTTATAAGAAGTCATAATTGTTTGGTTTGTTTGGTTTGGTTTGTTTTACGGCATATTAACCTCAGTGGGTCATTTAAAGCCGACAAAGATTTGAAATTAATTTATTCTTAATGGATAGTCAATTTTTTTTATAAACACATAAGTGTTCTCACACCACTTGCATGGTGTATCCAGTGAAGAAAGTGGGTATGGCCTTAGTCATGAGGTTTGAATAAAAGAATATTTGAATAAAATCAAAACTTTTTATTCAAAGCCACATTCTGAAAGGCTAAAAAATGCCCGGTGTATATTAATCTAAATGAGAATCAGAATCATTCTAATGAACAATGTCAAGGGAATATGGAAGCAGTCTTCAATGTGAGGGATGATCAAATTTATTGTTATGTCTTTTTCAAGGATTTTGACAGTAGATTGTTTGCAGTTTTTTTGTTGCTAAGTGATTGTTTACAGGGTAAGTTTATAGGGTAAAAGTTCAAGTTTGTTATAAGCAATAGTTTGGTAGAATGTCTTTTTTTTAAACATTTTTTTCTATTTAACCCATAGATGGGACCCTAACAGTACTACCATTCCGGGTCGAGTGGACCAGGGAGCAATGGTGATGAAGGGATGCTCCACATTCTCCAGACCTCCAGAACTGGAACCTCACCATCAGAGAGTTTAACGTGATTCCCTGGACATGAAGACCCTCAGCCACAGCGTCCATATGATAAAAATATTGGGGCTTGCCATAAGGGCAACAGGGTTGGGGCAATCATATAGTTGCTCGGGCTTGATGTGACCAGCCGATTGATCAGAGGGGGCTCTCCGACCGCCCATCTAGCCTAAGTAAGGGTCTAAGTGGAATGATGCATATCTTGGACTGTTCAGCATCACGTGTCGCCACCCACGGCCAACAGGTGGTCTTACCACTCTGCAGACTGCAGTCGTGTATTATACGCCCAGCCGTTCATAAATTGCGAACGTTCCTGTAGTTACAATTTTAAATAAAGTTCCTTAGATCTAAAAGCGAAGGTGGGTAATTTTCCATAACCGTTTGGGATTATGAGTGACGTTGAGTTGATCCCAACTGACCTCCGGTACAGACACGTGAGAATAAGTTTAGTTAGTTAAGCAGATTCGACTCGGCTTTCAGGGAGCGTAGACGAGTCTTCAGCTCCCGGGGTCCATCTCTCCCCGCGGCGGAATCATGGACTAAGAAATAAAACTTGATCAAGATACACCAAGTCTTGTTATTAATTTGAATGTTAAGACAATGACCAGTAAAGCCCAGTAAGAAGAATTAACAAGAAAGAAAATCAACTCAGCCGGAAGCCCCAAGATCAGCAAAGAGAAAATGGCCGACGACCAAGACAAAGAGGTAGAAGCAGTAAGCAACAAATCTATAACCAGAAGTGTAACAAGTAAGATCATCATCAGCTATCATCTCTAATCTCATCTGTCTGTCTGTCTGTCTGTCTTCCCCCCTTCTCTCTCTCTTCTCTCTCTCTCTCTCTCTCTCTCATATACGCGAGAACTCTCCCTCCATTATATACCCGACGTATGATGAGAGTGTTGGGATTGTCTGCCCTTTACCTGGAAGAGTTATCTTCCCGCTGGGTTTCCGTTTCCGACCACCAGGGGTCTGTAGTATTTAAGCGCCTGATTCAAACTCACTCGCTCTCTTTTCTCCTTCTTCTCGGACTGGACGACATGGGTTAGACATTTGTGTCTACACCCCACCCTCGTGGGGTCTCTATCACTTACTGACTTAGTCCGTACGTGGAATATGGACTAAGTCAGTAAGTGACTTCAACCTTTATGGACTATCCATAACTCCTTCTATATTTTATATGTACATGTACGTAACTATTGAATGTGTCTTTTTATTATATCTTGTTTCTTGTATGTGTATTTCATGTAATATGTTATTCCAGGTGCCTGTATTAAAGTCCATCTTGTTATATGTTTAACACCCTTGTCGGAGTTTGTTCGTTTTAACAAATTATACCAAATATTATAACATTGAACCTTACAAGTGTTGACTTCCGACTGTAAAACACGTATTTACTTACAAGATATATATATATATATATATAATATATATATATATATATATATATATATATATATATTATATATATTATGAGTATATAACAATTAGATATATTTAATTCGAACTGTGTCTAAATTGTATTAAGAATAGTTTACTGGGTATTATCATTATTCAAGTTTATTTTTTACATCAGCGTTAACTGGTGGGCTTTCACAGGAGGCTGGATGACAATAAGTCTCCTCAGTTATCTAAGACTCTTTTGTGTATTCTTGTTTTATCTTAAAGCTATTGTCAGGAGTGGTTCAATTGTTTGTCTGATTTGGGGACCTATTAAGAACTATCATCTCTCTCTCTCTCTCTCTCTCTCTCTCTCTCTCTCTCTCTCTCTCTCTCTCTCTCTCTCTCTCTCTCTCTCTCTCTCTCTCTCTCTCTCTCTCTCTGTGTGTGTGTGTATTATATACGCTAGAACTCTCTTCACCGAATATATACAGCCAAGAAAAGGGGTATATATGAGTCTCTCTCTCTCTCTATCTATCTATCTATCTATCTATCTATCTATCTATCTATCTCTATCTCTATCTATCTATCTATCTATCTATCTATTTTCTTCATCTTCTCTCCTATTTCTCATTTTCCCTGTTCGCCTTTTCATTTTCTCTCTCTCCTTTTTTTCTTTTCGATTACCCTCTACTCTCTCCTTTTCTTCCCATTTCCAATCTCTCTCTCTCTCTCTCTCTCTCTCTCTCTCTCTCTCTCTCTCTCTCTCTCTCTGTGTGTGTGTGTAATATATACGCTAGAACTCTCTTCACCGAATATATACGGCAGAGAAAAGGGGTATATATGAGTATACAACACTTTGTGGTTGGCCAAACAAATGGAAATCCGAGGGGGGCATATCTGAACTCTAAGGAGGATGTGGCAGCTGTTCCAAAAAAAAAGTAAGTAGATCTATTGTGAAAAAAATATTGCATTAAGATTTTCCACGAACAATATTAGTGATCTGTTGTAATTTGACATATCTTATTATAATGGAGATTGTGTGTTTTTCTGTCTGTAACCGAAACTATATTACTACTCAAGTCACAATTCTCTTAATTATTTTCGTCATATTCTCCATGATTTTATTTTCATTCAAACCTTATTTATTAATAAAATTGTTTTACATTAATAATAGTGTTGGCCATATCTACATACTAAAAACATGCAATTGTATTTATATATACAACAAAATAACAGTTTAGAATGTGAACGGGAAGGCTAATTTGCACATTGATATAAAAAAATTGATTTTTAATAAATATTTGCTTAGTAATATTGATTTCTAATTGTTTGGTTTTATTTTTGTAAATATGAGCAAAAATTTCGGGGATAAATCTTGAACGAAATCCATTAACAAGAAGAAATAACTGTAATTTTATTCTTTACTTCCTATTTTAATTAAGTAGTTAAATTAGGGAAATTATGGAAGAGTTAGTTTCAAAGTTATTCTATTCGATTATACCCCCCTCTGTTTTAAATAATTTTGTCTGCATTCTTTTTAGTTTCATTAGTCTTTCTAATTTAACATATTTAATTACATTAAAACTTAAATACGTGCGCCCGGAGGGTGCAAATATTTGCTAGTATATATAATAAAATGCGTGCATTAATGTCATTTTGTTTTTAAATTATCGGTCATATGGAAATCCAATCTCACAGACAAGTTAAAGAGACAGTTCTTCCAGACCGTTGTCGTATCAGTGCTGCTGTATGACTGCACCACCTGGACCATAACGAAGCGACTAGAGAATAAACTAGATGGGAGCTGCACAAGAATGCTACGGGTCATCATGAACAAGACGTGGAAACAGCAACCCACGAGAAAACAGCTGTACGGCCACCTGCCACATATCACCCAAACCATCCGAGTAAGACGGACAAGACACGCGGGACACTGCTGGAGAAGCAAGGACGAACTCATAAGCGACGTCCTCCTGTGGAAGCCAGCACATAGGCACGCCAGTGTGGGCCGACCAGCAAAGACGTACATTGATCAGCTCTGCGCGGATACAGGATGCTGCATAGAGGACCTCCCGAGAATGATGGACGATAGGGACGGATGGAGAGAGACTGTCACGGATATCCGTGCTAACAGCGCGACATGATGATGATGATATAATAAAAATCATGCATAGTACTGATGAAGAACAACTCAGACACATTTTTATGTGTTCCTATTTTATTTCTTACTTGACAACTTCCATTTCAAGTAAATGGAGAGGCAGTTGGGTAGATTACAATTTGCCTCCATTAGTGAATCTCAACCGGCGGGTGTCATCTACTGTTCTTGCTTCAGTATGAAGCCTTGCAGTCCCGGTGAAAACAAGCGACAACTGATCTTTAAAAAAAGCCAAGGTGGGGAACGTGGTCTAATGGTTAGAGTCGTAGGAAATGGACTCGTCGACTCGAGTTCAATTCCTGGACGAAGATGCTAGCACTTCACATCGCGCTAATACCTTTGGGAAAGGTAAGAACCCAATTCTCCCTCCAGCTATGGGTAAATAGCAGGGTAGACTGGGCTCTTTAACCATGGATTGGTAACCAGTCTAGGAGAAGGAACATTTCAGACCTTTCCAACTCGTCCTTCGGGACGGGGGTCCAGTGTGCTTCGGCCACTGGACCGGTGTGTATCAATTAATAGCGTCGGTCCCAGGTTTATTGCCCAGCGCCTGAGGCGCCTCCATTGAGGGGGAATGCCGAAGGGATCGACGCAATTTTTGTTCTTTCCCACCCATGAGCTTCGGCTTGTGGGTGGGCCCACGTTAAAACGAGGCCTTGTACCCAGCCCATACAAGTGGGGTATGAGGCAAATACCCAGTCTAGGAGAAGGAAAACTCTGAATTCAAACCTGTTAAACTCCGCTTAAGAAATTGGCCTTGTGTCGCATCCTGCTCGTGCGGAGGGTTTGGTAAATATATATATAAAAGCCAAGGTCTTCATATAAGATGTTGTGTGCTGTAAGCAAATACATTTTTCAACTGATCACGAAGTTACAAGCACCACCTTGCAAGTCTTCTTTCGTCAAGCGAATTGTATATTTGAATATCATCATCCTCATCATCATGTCGCACTAGCAGCACGGATATCCATGACAACCTCACGCCAGATTTTCCCTATCATTCATTGCCCCTGGGAGATCCTCTGCGCAGATACTGGATGCTGCGCAGAGTTGGTCTATGTACATCTTTGCTGGACGACCTACTCTGGTGTGATCATGTAATGGCTCCACAGAAGAACGTCACTAATGAGGTTCGTCCTGTCTTCTCCAGCAGTATCCAGCGTTTCTTGTTCGCCTCACGCGGATGGTTTGTGTGATATGAGGCAGGTGGCCATACAGCTATTTTCTCGTGGAGTGTTATTTTCCCGTCTTGTTTGATATTTCACGCAGAATTCTTGTGCAGCTTCCATCTAACCTATTCTCCAGGCGGTTTGTTAAGTTTCAAGTAGTGCAGCCGTACAGTAGCACTGATACAATTACGACTTGGAAGAATTTTTCCTTTAACTTGTCAGTGAGATCGGATTTCCATATCACAGACAATTTTTTTAAAGCAGCCAATGCTTTTCCTATGCGTGCATTAACGTCGCTTTCTGTTGATGAGATATTACTACCTAGGTACGTAAATTGTTTCACCGAGTTTAGGAGTTTACCATCGAGTGTGGAGATGTATCCTTCATTTCTAAAACACATGATATCAACCCCTCATCACGAGTAGGATGTGACCCATGGTCAATTTCTTGAGTGCAGTTTAGCAATCTGGAGTTCAAAGTTTTCCTTCTCTTATACTGTTTGCTTAACCAAGGTTAAAGCGACCAGTCCTGAGCTGGAGAGAGAATAGTTGGATGCATACATTCCCCGAGGGTATTAGCGCTATGCAAAACGCAACCAGCCTCGTCCAGGATTTGAACTTGGGTCGCAGAGTCCATTACACGACACGCCTCCATCTGCGTTTGAAGCGGAGCGCCACACCTGCCATCAGCTCACACACTTTACTGCACAGATCCAAACTGAACTACTCATGTGCTGAGCTAACAAGGTTTAGCTCAGTCGGTAGAGCATCCACCAAGGAACCACAAGGTTCCTGGTTCAATACCGACCCTCGCGAACTCAGCACGTGAGTAAGCACCCTGGATCTGTGTAATAAAATGAAAGCTGATTTGTAGATGTGGCATTCCACCTCAAATGCAAAAACAATTTCCTTGGTCTAGTGTTAGTGAAAAGGGGATAGACTCCTTCGCTGTCCGGCTGATACTGATAACAGTAGGAGTCTATCCCCTTTTTTTACTAAGACCAGACCACAGAAATTGTTTTCGCATTAAAGCTGGAGCGCCACACTTGCCATCAGCCCCTATCTCCCGATATACATATATATTTACTAACCCCTCCCTCCGCACGAGCAGGATGCGACACAAGGTCAATTTCTTAAGCGGAGTTCAGCAGGTTTGAATTCAGAGTTTTCCTTCTCCTAGACCGGTTGCCTAACCAAGGTTAAAGAGCCCAGTCTGCCCTACTATTTACCATAGCTGGAGGAGAGTAGAATTCATACCTTTCCCAAGGGTATTAGCGCTAAGTGAAATGCAATTACCATGTCCAGGATTTGAACTCGGGCAGTCGAGTCCATTTCCCATGACTTTAACCATTACAACACGCGCTTCCTACTCCCGATATACATATGAACTCTTAACAAAACCTAACCATCAAATATCCAATCTATGAGAAACAGAACCGGAACTATGAAAAACAAAACCGGATGTAATGGTTTTAAATCTGACCAATGATGTCACTGTCTTATTTTTTAACGCAAATTCTTTTAAGACAGACGAAGTAAAAAATCCAATTTGTCTTAATGTCTCAATCAATTTTGGGCGTCAGTCTATTTGATAAAGACAGATTTAACGAATTGTGGCCTCGATTTTATTTTCTGTAGACACAAGTAAATTGCCAGCTGTGACATGCGAAAATATTTTTCAATTCATTTTTATTTACAAAAAACAATTTTGAAATTAAAAAAGAAAAAAGAAAAACAATTGCAAGGATACATTTATAAATCACATGCAGTTTCAATTTCGGCCATTTTGAATAATTTGTGTATGCGCGCGAGGGGAGAAGGCGGGGGGGGGGGGTCGAGAATGAAAAGAGAGGAAGGAGCAGGAGAGAGAGAGAGAGAGAGAGAGAGAGAGAGAGAGAGAGAGAGAGAGAGAGACTGTGACTGAGAGAGTAAGAGATTGGGAGAGAAAGAGAGAACAAGAGAGTGAGAGAAAGCAAGATGGCGATAGAGAGTGAGAGAGAGAAAGACAGTGAGAAATATAGAGAGAGCAAGAGAGAGAGAGAGAGAGAGAGGAGAGAGAGAGAGAGAGAGAGAGTGCCTGATAGAGAGATAGAGAGAGAGAGAGGAGAGAAATAAGGCAACAGAGCTAGACAGAGAGTGTGAGAGCGAGATTCAGTGAGATGAAGCGATAGAAAGTGAAACAGAGACACAGAGAAAGCAAGATAGCAATAGAGAGTGAGTGAGACAGTGAGGGACACAGAGAGAGAGAGAGACAGAGAGACAGAAAGACAGAGAGAGAGAGAGGGGGGAGGGGTGGAGCGACTGAGAAGGCAATAGATAGAGACAGAGAGTGCGAGAGAACAAGATGAAGCGAGATAAAGTTAGCGACAGAGAGAGAGAAAGCAATATAGCAATATAAAGTGAGAGACTGTGAGAAATACTGAGAGAGAGAGAGAGAGAGAGAGAGAGAGAGAGAGAGAGAGAGAGAAAGCAATTTAGCAAGAGAGTGAGTGATTGAGACAGAGAGAGAGAGTGAGGGAAAAAGAAAGAAAAAATTGCATGAGAGAGAGAGGGGTAGAGAAAAAGGGTGAGCGAGACCCAGAAAGCAAGAACGCTAGGGAGAGAGAGAGAGAGAGAGAGAGAGAGAGGGAGAGAGAGAGGGGGGAGAGAGAGAAAGATAGTGAGAAGAAGCGAAAAATAGCGACAGAGAGAGAGAGAGAGAGGGAGCAATATAGCAAAAAGTGTGTGTGTGAGAGAGAGAGAGACAGTTCAGATGAAGAAAGAGAGAGAGAAGAGAGAGACAGAGACAGAGACAGAGAGAGAGAGACCCAGAAAGCAAGAAAATTAAGGACAGAGAGTTCGAGTGAGAGATAAAGTGACATGTGAAAAAGAGCGACAGAGAGAGAGAGGGGGGAGAGAGAGAAAGCAATATAGCAAAAAAGTGTGTGAGAGAGAGAGAGAGAGAGACAGTCCAGAGGAAGAAAGAAAGAAAGAAAAAATTGCGTGAGAAGAGACGGAAAGAGAGACACAGAGAGAGACACAGAGAGAGAGAGAGAGAGAGAGAGAGAGAGAGAGAGAGAAAGAGAGAGAGAGAGAGAGAGAAGAAATGGTAAAAAAAACAATAAAAGAGCAGTTGATCTTAAACTGAATTTCCATCGATCTTTGTTTTTCGTCTGTTAAATATTTTAAAAGCTTTTCGACGCCAACGACTGTCACTGGATATTCTCTCGGAGTAACGCGACTGTCATTTCCCGGGCCTAAAGCGGTCATGTGCAAACTACGGCCCGCGGGACACATGCGGCCCACGGTGCTTTCTGAATGGCCCGCCTAATTTCACGAGAAGAATAACGTTATTAAGATTTTCTTGATTTTCGCATGCCCCCTCTCTCTCTCTCTCTCTCTCTCTCTCTCTCTCTCTCTCTCTCTATCTATCTATCTATCTATCTAACGCTCTCACTAGTTTTCTCTGTCTCACTTTCTCTCGATTCATCTCACTTTATAAAGTTTTCTGATCTCTCTCTTGCTTTTTCAGTTCCTTTCTCTCTCTCATTCTCTCTGTCTCTCTACTTCTCTCTCTCTCTCTCTCTCTCTCTCTCTCTCTCTCTCCTCTCTCTCTCTCTCTCTCTCTCTCTCTCTCGTTTCATCTCCCTATCAAGCTTTGTCACCCTCTCTATCGTTCGCACTTTTACTTTCTCTGTCTGTCTGTCTCTTTCTCTCTCTCGTTCCCGCTCTTTTCTCACTTTCTCCCACTTTCTCTCGATTCATATCACTTTATCAAGATTTCTCTCCCTCTATCTTTAGCCCTCTCTCTCTCTCTCTCTCTCTCTCTCTCTCTCTCTCTCTCTCTCTCTCTCTCTCTCTCTCTCTCTCTCGTTCCGCTCTTTCTCACTTTCCCTCACTTTCTCTCGATTTATATCACTTTATCAAGCTTTCTCGCCCTCTATCTTTAGCTCTCTTACCTTCTCTGTCTGTCTGTCTGTCTGTCTCTCTCTCTTTCTCACACACACACACCACGCACACATACTGGCTCACACACACACACATACTTTATTTCGTTCTCTCACCCTCTCTACATCTAGCTTTCTTGCCTTCTCAGTCTCTCTATCTTTTTTAATAATAATAATAATAATAAATAATAATAATAAAAACGATGGAACATGATGTTAAAGGCACCAATTGTGATTGGGGCCCTTGGAATGATCCCCAAGGCTTTGAAAAGGAGTCTGAAGGAATTGGAAATTAGAGCAAGAATCGAGACCATCCAAACAACAGCACTGTTAAGATTAGCTAGAATACTCAGAAAAGTCCTGGAGACCTGGTGAGACTGGCTGTCACTCAACATCCAGTAAACCACCAGCTAAATCTGGACTGAAAAGCTCTCGTGAAATAATAATAATTATGGACAAACAGAAAAACGACAAAGACTAGAAAACAAAAATGGGAAGAAAAACAATTATATGGACGCTTCAAACGACAAATAGATGAGGTTTCACATGGAAAGACTTGGACATGGTTAAGAAAGGAAACCTCAAAAGAGAAACAGAATCACTTATAATTGCTGCACAAATAATGCCATAAGGACAAACTACATCAAAGCGAAAATTGATAAGACCCAACAAATAGTAATGTAGACTTTGCGGTAATAGAGATGAGACTGTTAACCATATACTCTGCGAATGTAGCAAACTAGCACAACGAGAATACAAAACTAGGCACGACTGGGTTGGGAAGGTGATCCACTGGGAATTATACAAGAAATTAAATTTTTGACCACACACAAAAATGGTATATGCATAAACCAGAATCTGTTCTGAGAACGAAACGCACAAAATTCTCTGGGACTTTTGAAATTAAAACGGATCACCTTATCCCAGCAAGAAGACCAGACCTAGTGTTGATTAACAAAAAAGAAAGAACTTGTCAGCTGGTGGATTTTGCAGTGCCAGCGGATCACAGGGTGAAGTTAAAAGAAAATGAAAAAATTGACAAATATCTGGACCTTGCCAGAGAACTGAAAAAGTTATGGAATATGAAAGTGAAAGTTATACCAATTGTAGTTGGTGCACTTGGAACAGTCCCAAAAGGATTAGAAAAGGGTTTGGAAAGTTTGGATATCAGAGGAAGGATTGAAACCATTCAGAACACTGCACTGCTGCAATCTGCCAGAATACTCAGAAGAGTCCTGGAGACCTGAGGAGACTTGCTGTCACTCAGACTCCAGTGAAAGACCATCAGCTAACACTGATGTGAAAACTCAAAAGGAGTAAATAAAATAATAATAATAATAATAATAATAATAATAATAATAATAATAAAAATTCTCTGGGACTTCGAGATAAAGACAGATCACCCTATCCCAGCCAGGAAACCAGACTTAGTATTGATTAACAAAAAAAAAAGAGAAAGTGTCAACTGGTGGATTTTGCGGTCCCAGCAGATCACAGGGGTGAAGCTGAAGGAAAATGAAAAGATGGATAAATACCTGGACCTTGCTAGACAATTGAAAAAGCTGTGGAATATGAGAGTGAAAGTGATACCAATTTTAGTTGGTGCACTTGGAATGGTACCAATAAACTTGGAAAAAAGACTGGAGGATCTAGAAATCAGAGGAAGGATAGAGACCATCCAGACTACTGCACTGCTGCAATCGGCTAGAATAATCAGAAGAGTCCTGGAGACCTGAGGAGACTTGTTGTCACTCAGAATCCAGTGAAATACCATCAGCCAACGCTGATGTGAAAAACTCAAAAGGAATAATAATAATAATAATAATCTTATTATTACGGAGATTGTGTGTTTTTCTGTCTGTAACCGAAACTATATTCCTTCTCAAGTCACAATTCTCTTAGTTATTGACATGACATTCTCCATGATTTTATTTTTTATCTAAACCTCAATTATTAATAAAATTGTCTTACATTATTAATATTGTTAACTATGTCTACATACTGACAACATGCAATTATATTTATATATAAGAAAATAGCAGTTACAGTGTAAATGGGAAGGCTAATTTGCATATTAATATAAAAAATCGAATTTAATAAATATGTGTTAGTATTATTGATTTCTAACTGTTTGGTTTTATTTTAATGAATATGAGCAAAAATCTCTTCAATTAATCTTAAATGAAATCCATTAACAAGATAAAATAACTGTCATTTTATTCTTTACTTCCTCTTTTAACTAAATACTTAAATTAGAAAAAATAAAAATGAAAGACGAGAGTGATGGAAGAGTAAGTTTCAGTTGTTCCATTTTTTATTATACTCCGTTTCAAATCTTTTATTATACTCCCTCTGTTTCAAATCTTTTTATCTGCATTCTTATTTAGTTTCTTTAGCCTTTCTAATTTAATACAATATTTTATTACATTAAAACTTAAATACTTGCACCCGGAGGGTGCATATATTTGCTAATAATAATAATAATAATAATAATAATATAATATAATAATAATATAACGATATTGCTAAGAAGGGGACACCTGAAGAGAGAAACTGAATCTATTAACAGCAGCACAACATAATGTCATCAGGACTAAATGTGTCAAAGTCGTATCTAATTGTTTACTTGAGATTATTATTAGTTACTTTGAACAATTATAACTGCAGTCGCATGACTATCATGAAATAGAATTATTAATGTCAGAAAGAGTTGTAACTTAGGGATTATTAAAGAAACATTATTTGCTAGTTTTAATGATGTTCATTGTGAACAGACTAGGGTAGAGGAAAGATAGATACACACACACACACACACGCACACACACACACGCGCGCACGCACACATACACACATACTTTATCTCGTTCTCTCACCCTCTCTACATCTAGCATTCTTGCCTTCTCAGTCTCTCTATCTATTTTAATAATAATAAAAAAAATGGACAAATATCTGGACCTTGCCAGAGAACTGAAAAAGTTATGGAACATGAAAGTGAAAGTGATACCAATTGTGGTTGGTGCACTTGGAACAGTCCCAAAAGGATTGGAAAAGGGTTTGGAAAGTTTGGATATCAAAGGAAGAATTGAAACCATTCAGAACACTGCATTGCTGCAATCTGCCAGAATACTCAGAAGAGTCCTGGAGACCTGATAGATAGATAGATAGATAGATAGATATATAGATATGAACCTACTGAGATAGATATATAGATATGAACAGACTGAGATAGATAGATAGATAGATATGAACCTATTGATATATATATATAGAGAGAGATGAACAGACTGAGATAGATAGATAGATAGATAGATAGATATGAACCTATTGATATATATATATAGAGAGAGAGATGAACAGACTGAGATAGATAGATAGATAGATAGATAACATACCTAGATAGATGGATAAATATGAACCTAATGAGATATCTAGATATGAACAGACATAGATATAGATAATGAATATAACCAGATAGATAGATAGATAGATAGATAGATAGATAGATAGATATGAACCTAGTGAGATAGATATCTAAATATAAACAGACATAGATAGATAGATAGATAGATAGATAATGAACATAATCAGATAGATAGATAGATAGATAGTAAACAGACTGAAATAGATAAATAAATAGATCGATAGATAGAAAATGAACATGCAATACCAAGATAGATAGATAGATAGATAGATAGATAGATAGATAATGTTCATACCCAGACAGACAGACAGACAGACAGACAGATAGATAGATATATCGATTGATAGATAGATAATGTATACCCAGATAGATAGATAGATAGACAGATAGATTAGATAGATAATGTACATACCCAGATAATAGATAGATAGATAGATAGATAAAATTGATAATGTACATACCCAGACAGATAGATAGATAGATAGATAGATAATAGATAATATGCATACCCAGATAGATAGATAGATAGATAGATAGATAGATAATGTACATGCCAGATAGATAGATAGATAGATAAGATAGATAGATATGCATACCAGATAGATAGATAGATAGATAGATAGATGATAATGTACATACCCAGATAGATAGATAGATAGATAATGTACATACCCAGATAGATAGATAGATAGATAGATAGATAATGTACATACCCAGATAGATAGTTAGATAGATAGATAGATAGATAGATAGATACCCAACACTGACAGATAGTAGATAGATGATAGATAGATAGATAGATAGATAATGTACATACCCAGATAGATAGATAGATAGATAGATAGATAGATAGATAAGTACAACCCAGAAGATAGATAAGATAGATAGATAGATAGATAGATAGATAGATAATGTATACCCAGTAGATAGATAGATAGATACATAGATAGACTAGATGAGAATAGCACTACCAATAGATATATATATATATATAATATATTATAGATAGATAGATAGATAGATAGATAGATAGATAATGTACATACCCAGACAGACAGACAGATAGATAGATAATAGATAGATAGATAGATAATATACATACCCAGATAGATAGGTAGATAGATAGATAGATAGATAGATAGATAGATAAATGTAATACCCAGATAGATAGATAGATAGATAGATAGATAGATAGATAATGTACATACCCAGACAGACTGACAGACAACAGACAGACAGATAGATAGATAGATAGATAGATAGATAGATAGATAGATAGATAGATATGAATAGACTCAGATAGATAAGAAAGACCACGAAAACTACAACTAATAAATATGCATAAGCGGAGATGCGATTAGATAAAATGAAGAAACACTGAAAAACAAATTCGTCACAGATGAGAGCAAAGAAAAAAGAGGTGTGTATAGAATCGGTGAGGCAGAAAGAATGAATAAATTGTACCGCCCCACCTGGAAGAAGTTAATCATGGGGAGTGGAAAGGAAAGCACAAAAGCTGGGAATCATTGTGAGAGAAGGAAAAAATCATATGAATAGAAAGATAGATAGATAGATAGATAAGAATGGACAGACTGGAATAGGACATATGATAGATAGAATTAACAGACTGAGATAGATATAGAGATAGATAGATTGATAGATAGAAAAATATTCAGATAGATATTAACAGACTGATATAATATATTTACTATAATATATATATATATTATATATATATATAAAGAGAGAGAGAGAGAGAGAGAGAGAGAAGAGAATCAGTATGGATATGCTTTTATTTCTCTCTCTTTCCCTCTCTCTCCCCTCTTCCCTCTTCTCTTTCTGTTCTGTCTATCTATCTATCTACCAATCAATCAATTCATCAATCTATCTATCCATCTATCTATCATCTATCTATACACACACACACACACAAAACACACACACAACACAACACACACACACATATATATAATAATTATAATGTTGTTATGGAGTCTACGGATGCTTCTTTGTAGGTATATGTTATGCAGTTTGAGGAACATGATATATATATATATATATATTATATATATTATATATATATATATTTATAGAGAGAGAGAGAGAGAGAGAGAGAGAGCGAGAGAGAAGTGGGGAGAGAATGAACTGAACTGGGATAATAGATAGATTAGATATGATAATAGATAGATAAACCGACTGTATAGATAATGAATATACCTCAGCATCGATAGATAGATAGATAGAATAGAAGTAAGCCTGTTAT
>CM042148.1:15332611-15335111 GCA_023376005.1 Doryteuthis pealeii
CCTCTCTCTCTCTCTTCTCTCTCTCTCTCTCCTCTCTCTACTCTCTCTCTCTCCTGATCTTCTCTGGTCTCTCACCCTCTCATCCTTTTCTCTCTCTCTCTCTCCGGTCACGATCTGCTAGTTTCTCGATCTCACTTTTTCCGATTCATCTCACTTTATAAGACAGTTTTCTGTTCCCCCTCTCCTCCCTCTCTCTCTCTCTCTCTCTCTCTCTCTCTCTCTCTCTCTCTCTCTCTTCTCTCTTCTCTCGTTCACGATCTGCTAGTTTTCTGATCTCACTTTCTCTCGATTTCATCTCCACTTTATTAAGTTTTCTGTTCCCTCTCCTCTTCTCTCTCTCTCTCTCTCTCTCTCTCTCTCTCTCTCTCTCTCTCTCTCCTCTCTCGTTCATCCACCTATCAAGCTTTCCTCACCCCCTCTCTTCTTTAGCTCTTTACCTTCTCTGTCTGTCTGTTTCCTTCTCTCTCTCTCCTCTCTCTCTCTTCTCTCTCTCTCTCTCTCTCTCTCTCTCTCTCCTCCTCTCTTCCCACTCTTTCTCACTTTACCTCACTTCTCTCGATTATAATCAATTTATCAAAGGCTTTCTTCGCCTCTATCTTTAGCTCGCTCTCTACCTCTCTGTCTGTCTGTCTGTCTCTCTCTCTCTCTCTCAACACACACACACGCACCACTACTGGCTCACACCACACACACATACTTATTTCGTTCTTCTCACCTCTTCTACATCTAGGCTTTCTGCCTCTCAAGTCTCTCTATCATTCTTTTAATTAATTAATAATAATAATATATGATAATTAATAATAATAATAATAATAATAATAATAATAATAATAATAAACGATGGAACATGATGTTTAAAGGCACCAATTGTGATTTGGGGCCCTTGGAATGGTCCTCAAGGCTTTTGAAAAGGAGTCTGAAGGAATTGGAAATAGAGCAAGAATCGAGACCATCCAAACCAACAGCACTGTTTAAGATTAGCTAGAATACTCAGAAAAAGTCCTGAGACCTGGTGAGACTTGGCTGTCACTCAACATCCAGTAAACCACCAGCTAAATCGGGAGTGAAAAGCTCTCGTGAATAATAATAAAATAATAATAATAATAATTAATAATAATAATAATAATAATAATTCTCTGCGCGACTTCGAGATAAAGCGGATCACCCTATCCCAGCCAGGAAACCAGACTTAGTATTGCATTAACAAAAAAAAAAAAAAGAAAAGTATCAACTGGTGGATTTTGCGGTCCAAGCAGATCACAGGGTGAAGCTGAAGGAAAATGAAAAGATGGATAAATACCTGGACCTTGCTAGACAATTGAAAAAGCTGTGCAATATCAGAGTGAAAGTGATACCAATTGTAGTTGGTGCACTTGGAATGGTACCAATAAACTTGGAAAAAAGACTGGAGGATCTAGAAATCAGAGGAAGAATAGAGACCATCCAGACTACTGCACTGCTGCAATCGGCTAGAATAATCAGAAGAGTCCTGGAGACCTGAGGAGACTTGTTGTCACTCAGACTCCAGTGAAATACCATCAACCACACACTGATGTTGAAAAACTCAAAAGGAATAATAATAATAATATTAATAATCTTATTATAATGGAGATTGTGTGTTTTCTGTCTGTAACCGAAACTATATCCTACTCAAGTCACAATTCTCTTAGTTATTGACATGACATTCTCCATGATTTATTTTTTATCTAAACCTCAATTATTAATAAAAATTTGTCTTACATTTATTAATATTGTTAACATATGTCTACATACTGACAAAATGCAATTATATTTAATATATACAAGAAAATAGCAGTTACAGTGTGAATGGAAGGCTAATTTGCATATTAATATTAAAAAATCGAATTTAATAAATATGTGGTTAGTATTATGATTTCCTAACTGTCTGGTTTTATTTTAATGAATATAAGCAAAAATCTCTTCAATGAATCTTAAATGAAAATCCATTAACAAGATAAAATAACTGTCATTTTATTCTTTACTTCCTCTTTTAACTAAAAACTTAAATTAGAAAAAATAACAATGAAAGACGAGAGTGATGGAAGACTAAGTTTCCAGTTGTTCCATTTTTTATTATACTCCCTCTGTTTCAAATCTTTTATTATACTTCCCTCTGTTTCAATCTTTTATCTGCACTTATTTAGTTTCATTAGCCTTTCTAATTTAATACAATATTTTATTACATTAAAACTTAAATACTTGCACCCGGAGGTGCAATATATTTGCCTAATAATAATAATAATAATAATAATAATAATAATAATAATAACGATATTGCTAAGAAGGGACACCTGAAGAGAGAAACTGAATCTATTAACAGCAGCACAAAATAATGTTATCAGACTAAATGTGCCAAAGGTCGTATCTAATTGTTTACTTGAGATTATTATATTACTTTGAACAATTATAACTGCAGTCGCATGACTATCATGAAATAGAATTATTAATGTCAGAAAGAGTTGTAACTTAGGGATTATTA
>CM042148.1:15340111-15347611 GCA_023376005.1 Doryteuthis pealeii
AGATCGCTAAGATAGGAACAGTCTGCTATAGCGAAAAGAATGAATATATTATAAATGCCCCACCTGGAAGAGCTTGTTCATGGGTACAGGAGTGAAACTGAAGTGAGGGGTTAGTAATGTGGACGGTCTTCCTTAAAGAGGAGCCTCTGTTGTATTAACGCGGCCAGCCTTGAACACACACACACACATACACACTTACAGAGAGAGAGAGAGAGATGGGGATGCACACGCACGCACTTGCTTTTAGATCAGTATTGTTAAAGGTGAGCGTTGAACGAGTTATTATATTGATGGCTTCCCTCCTTATTTGACGATGTCACAGTTACGTTCTCGTGCGTGGTTCGGGTAGGAGTGTTATGCAGGCGCTGGTGACGCGACGATAGAATAACAGAGGGGAGAGATCGTTTAGTCGTGGTCGAGGAGGAAAAATGAATATGCATGACATCTGGGTCGGCTAACGACTTACGACTAACAGTACAAAAAAATGAAATGGTCATACTGAGTTCGAATCATTGATGGGACAATTTGCGTTCACTTCTTTTAAAAAAAATGTTTATTGAAATAGATCACTAATTAGGACTGAGCCTATTTTAGTAGTGACCACTCCAAATGGAGTTTAACAAATTTGAATTCAGAGTTTTCTTTCTAGAATGGTGGTCTAACCAAGGTTAAAGAGCCAAGTCTGTCCTACTATTTACCTATAGCTGGAAGAAGAGTAGTTGGATTCATACCTTTCCCAAGTGTATTAGTGGTATGTGAACTGTAGGTTGGTCAAGGATTTGAACTCGGGTCGACGAGTCCTACTTCCTACTAATCGCATTTGGGAAAGACATCAATCCACTTTATTCCAGCCCTGTCGGCTGGGGGTTTAGAATACACCGACTGCACCTCTACAGAGGGGCCAGACAGACCCCAACCTCCCAAACGAGGGCACCTGTTTTATAATTTAAAAAATAATTTTTTTAAATAAAAATATTAAGCGATTAAGTGAAAACAATACCGCATAAAAATTAACTGTACGACCATTTTCTCCCTCTTACAAAAGCAACAAGTAAAACCATCCAGTTAGAAGAACTGAATAATGCTGGAGAAGCAAGGATGAACTCATAAGTGACGTTCACCTGTGGAAGCCTGCACATGTGCGCTAGTATGGGCGGTTCAGCAATTACCTGTATCGATTAGCTTTTCACGGATTCTAGATGCTCCAAACAGGACCTCTCGGGAGCGATGAATGATAGGGACGGATGGTGAGAGATTGTCATGAATATCCGTGGTGCCAGCCTTGACCTGATAATGATGATGTAGGTCTGAAGATCACATAGGTGAGAAACTGCCCGTAACCAGACGCCACTGACTCCATTTCCACGCTACCTTAACTCAAATATAAATGTTCTATCAATAGTATTGAGCACTGTTTATTTATAAATATAGCACCGATATTATATATATATATATATATATATATAAAAATAATATTATATATTATACACAAAATTATATATATCATATATTGTATTTAATTATATTATATTCATCATATATCATATTATATATTATATTCGGGTTAGCTCAGTCGGTAGAGCGTTCGGCTAAAAAACAAAAGGTTCCTAGTTCGATCCCGGTCCTCGCCAACTCAGCGTATGAGTAGCACAGGGATCTGTGCGGTAAAGTAAGGAACTCATGGTAGGTGTGGTGCTCCACATCAGACGCAAAAAACAATCTCCTTGGTTTAGAGCTAGTGAAAAGGGGATAGACTGATTGGCTGATACCGACTTTAGGCCGCCCCGATGACTTTTTACTTATATCATATATATTATATATAATATTCATAATATTTCATATACATAAAAGAAAGAGAAAAACTAAAATTTTAATGTAGTAATGCTATACTATATATTCTACAGTGGTACCTGATTTATGAATGCCCCAACTTACCAGTTGTCGCTAGGTCGATTTTTGCTTTGTATAGCGATCTGAGATTTGAGGTACAAGTGAGCTTCCGATACGCTTATGCTACTACTACTACTATTACTACTAGCTGTCCATTGTATCCAATGATG
Source organism: Doryteuthis pealeii (assembly GCA_023376005.1). Classification (NCBI taxonomy): domain Eukaryota; kingdom Metazoa; phylum Mollusca; class Cephalopoda; order Myopsida; family Loliginidae; genus Doryteuthis; species Doryteuthis pealeii. Next base: position 15,342,172 of record CM042148.1, read on the forward strand.
ACACCATGCGACTCTGTTTTCTCCATTTTACTCAATACGTGCATGTGTCATGCCAACTGCCCTGAAGATGTTCAGGTTCTCCAGGTTTCTCTTCTTGTTGTCTTTGTACTTGAGCTTTGGTTTAGCGATTCCACGTGACCCCTCTCTCAGTTGAGGGATAAGAATCTACATTCTGTCATCCCCCAAGTTTGTTCAAGTGGTCGGCCCATCTCAGATTGCGCTGGACAAGTATGTCGTACATGCCAGGGACTCCAGTCTTCTCCAGGATGGTCCTGTTGGAAACACGCTGCCACCTTTTGACATTTAATATCCTGGGCAAGTGACGCATTCTGTAGGCATGTAGTCTGTGGGCATCCGCTTTGTTTACCGTTCAGGCTTCTGCATCATACAGGAGGGCTGAAAGGGCTATGGCGTGGTATACTGCGTATTTAGTTCTCAAGGAGATGTCTCTGTTGGACCAGACTAGCTTCATTAGCCAGTCAAGGATATTGGAGGCATTTAACATTCGGAGATCAAGTTCTGCATCGATTTTGTTGTTGTTGATAAGTTCACCAAAAAGTTTGGACCATATGACCTTAAAGCACCCCTATTTGATCTCGATTAAGAAAGGACATGTTTTTCATTTACATCGTCAATATCCGGTTGTTTTAACAGACGATTTTTATATTTTTTTAAGATTATAAAACTGACCCCCTAACCCTAACCCCTAACAAACAACCGAAATATGACGGTGTAAAATGAAAATCATGTCCCTTTCTTAATCGAGATCAAAAAGGGGTGTGTTAAGAGGTAAATGGGTCCAAAAGTTTAAGCGGCCAAAATTTATTATGCTAAGAAAATATTATTATAAAAGAAAATAAACATAAACATATTACGCACATAATTCATTACCTTATTTTATTATGTTTTTACATAGTACAGTGCTATTTCTTATTAAAAACGTAAACGAGAAAAAAACTAAGTGTTCTTGGTGGTGCTGGGACGGATTAATGGTATTTGAGTTTATTTCAATCGGGAAACTTGATTTGATATACGAGGTAATTGGGATACGAGCGGAACGAATTAAACTCGTAAGTCAAGGCACAACTTGTAATTCATTGCGCGCTTAACGCAGCGGTTATCGACGTAGCAAATAGAATTGGTGACCCGAGTTTAAATCCTGGAAAAAGCTGTTTGCGATTCACGTTCGAAAAGCCTGAATCTACCCCTCCTTCTTCAATCTATGGGTAAATAGTAGAGCAGCCTTGGGTCTTAAGCTTTGGTATAGAAACCGGTCTAGAAGGAAAACTCTGAATTCAAACCAGATGAGTCCACTTAAGAATCTTGTGTCACATCCTGTCCGGACACGTTCTGTATAGCTAAAGTTATGTTCCTTACTGTACTTCGAAAATAAGAGAGAAAATAAGGATTTCTAAGAAAGCTAATGTTGTGTCAGAATGATCCTAGAGCCGTAAAAAAGAAGAGTAAAGTCACGGAGCGGCCTAAAGTCGATATCAGAAGACAGCGAGGGAGTCTATCCCCTTTTCACTAGCGCTAGACCAAGGAGATTGTTTTTTAGCATCTGAGGTGGAGAGCCACACCTACCATCAGCTCCTCACTTTACCGCACAGATCCCTGTGTTACACAAACGCTGAGTTGGCGACGGCCGGTCTCGAACGCGGAACCTTGTTGTTCCTTGCCCGACGCTCTACCGACTGAGCTTATACAAGAAATAATATTGGGGCTACTTTGGGTATGCGAGCTAGTGTGATAAAATTGATTTGTTATGCGATTTATATAACACTAATTTATTTCATATTAATTTCTTTTAATAACAAATGATATATTTTTGTATTATCTTTTTTTTTTGTGTTGATATATTTTTTTGGCCAATAAAATTAAGAAATTATTTTCAAATTTGTATAGTTGTAAATTTTTTTGAATAAATGTATGAAAATATGATTATGTTTTATTCGAGCCAAATTATATATTTAGATCACATGCTAACATAAAAGTTGACTCTTGTAGATCATGTTGGCACGTAGATAGCATACCAAAGTGGCACTAAAATATTGTATTGTTCTAGAAAGTCCTATGCTGTGTCCTAAGCTTTATAGAATTTAACAAGAAATATAAGTTATCCTAGAAAGTTTAATGTTGTGACGTAACCATTTATAAAACGTAAAATATAAGATCTTCTAGAAAGCTAATGTTTGGTCCCCAACACTTATAGGATGCTATAAGAAATATAAGATGTTCTGGAAAGCCAATGTTGTGTTCCAAACCCTTATAGAATGTAATAGGCGGAATATAAGATCTTCTAGAAATCCAATTTTTCTCCCAACCCTTATAGAAGGTAATAGGGGAATATGAGATCTTCTAGAAAGCCAATGTTGTGTCCCAACACTATGAGAACATAATAGGGAAATATAAGATCTTCTAGAAAGCCAATGTTGTGTCCCAACACTTATAGAATGCAATAGAGAATAATATAAGATATTCTGGAAAGCCAATGTTGTCCCAACACTATAGAACGTAATAGGGAAAATAAAGATCTTCTAGAAAGCCAATGTTGTGTCCCAACACTTATAGAATGCAATAGAGAAATATAAGATATTCTGGAAAGCCAATGTTGTGTCCCAACACTTATAGACGTAATAGGGAAATATAAGATCTTCTAGAAAGGCCATGTTATGTTCCCAACACTTATAGGATGCATATAGAGACATATAAGATGTTCTAGAAAGCCAATGGTTTGTCCCAATACTTATAGAACCTAGGGTAATGTAAGATCTACTAGAAAGCCAAATTACGTGCCAACCTTATAGAACGTAATAGCGGGATTATAATATCTTCTAGAAAGCAATGTTATGCCTCAATCCTTATAGAACGTAATAGGGGAATATAAAGATCTTCTAGAAAGCCAAGTGTTATGCCCATACCCTTATAGAATATATTAAAGAAATATAAGATATTCTAGAAATCGAATGTTGTGTCCCAACACTTAGAGAATGCAATAAAGAAATATAAGATGTTCTGGAACGCTAGTGTTATGTCCCTACCCTTATAGAACGTTATAGAGAAATATAAGATATTCTGGAAAGCCAATGTTATTCCCCAACCCGTATAGAACATAACAGAGAAATATAAGATGTTCTGGAAAGCCAATGTTGTATCCTAACCCTTATAGAACGTAATAAAGAAATATAAGATTTTCTAGAAAGCCAACGTTATGTCCCAACCCTTATAGAATATAATAAAGAAATATGAGATCTTCTATAAATCCAATGTTGTGTCCCAACACTTATAGAATCCAATAGCGAAATATAAGTTATTCTGGAAAGCCAATGTTGTGTCCTAACATTTATAGAACATAACAGAGAAATATAAGATCTTCTAGAAAGTAAATATTGGTTTCACTGCCGAGAGAAAATAACAGAGCTTTGTTTCTAATAAACATCATCGTTTCTTGAATTCGCTATTGGATATTTATTACAGACACGATTCTTGAAAAGTGCATCAATGAATTTCTGTAATTCTTTACTGACCCGATAAGACTCGGCCTGCAGGGGGTCAACATCCTTCAAATAAAACGATTCGGTTGAAAAAGACGCTAACGAGCCTTCAGGCTAATTTCGGACTGACCTTTGACCCTCTCAACCTGAAAGGTCATCACCCCGCCTTGCTGCTTGAAAGACCAGAAAATAGCCATCCTGGTTACCTCCCCTTTAAAGCCCGACCTCAGAACATGAGATGTTTATAAACAATATTCATCCTGTGGGGCCATGGGCTATTCTAACAGACTATTTTTGGATAGTGAATTCGATTCTCACTGGGTGCTCGTACATGCTACAGTTATGTCCGCGGTGTAATGGTTGCCGTCGAATGGTAGTCGACGATACGAGTTCAAATCCTGGACGAGGCTGGTTGCATTTCATCTGGCACTAATACCCTTGGGAAAGGTATGAATCCAACTAATCTAAGGCATGATCAACCCGTCCTTCCGGTCGGGGGTCCGGTGTGCTTCGGCCACTGGACCGGTCGTGTTAAATTGATAGCGTCGATCCCAGGGGGCTATCCCCCGAGGCAATACCTACCCCTTGATTATAAACTGGGTTTATTGCCCAGCACCTGAAGCGCCTCCCTCTAGGGGGAATGCCGACGGAATCGATGCATTTTTTGTGCCTACCACCCATGAGCTTCGGCTTGTGGGTGGGCCCATATAAAAATGTCCTTGTGTCACGCCCTCATAAGTGGGATGAGAGGCAAATACCTGAATCCAACTAATCTCCCTCTAATTATGGGTAAATAGGAGGGTGGACTAGTCTCTTCAAAGTTGGTACGGCAACTGGTCTAGGAGAAGGAAAGCTCGAATTCTTACCTGGTAAACTCTGCTTAAGAAACTGACCTTGTGTAACGTCCTGCTGGTGCGGGGGAATTTGGTAAATACATACATGATACAGTTTAATTTTCTTTTTTGTTTTTTTTAAAGAAGATTCTCGTGGTGAAAAGTTTAGCTACATAGGCTAATAGTGCATTAGTAGTGATTTTGGTTCTCACAGGGTGACCTATAGTTCTAGTTTTGTGCCCAATTACAAGATATAGTGAGCTTCAGACAAGCTTATGTTAATAAGTCACTAAAAACATTTAAAATTTTCCAAAAAGTTTCGAAATTTATAACGCCAAAGAAAACTTTATATATATATATATATATATATTATATATATATATATAATATATATATATTAGGGAATTTGTTGTTTTAAAAGCATGATAAAAATGAAGATCAAAAATGAGAAAGAGGATAAACCTCGAAATATTGGTAAATAAAAAAGATTAAGCCAGCAGAGATAGACCCAAGTAAGATAAGCTATGTTTTATGAGCTGAGCAACTTATCTCGACAAAACAATCACATGGTTAAGAAGAGGATCCCCCAAGAGACTCAAATAAATCACTAATAATTGCTGCACAAAACAATGCCATAAGAACAAATTATATCAAAGCAAAAATTGATATAAGATACAAAAGTAAACTGTGAGGTGACAGAGATGAGATAATAAACCATGTATTAAGCGAATGTAGCAAACTAGCACAACGAGAATACAAAGCTAGGCACGACTGGGTTAGGAATGTGATCCACTAGGAATTATGCAAAACTAAAAATTTGACCATACAAATAATGTCATAGCTAAGTGAGATTTTTATTAAAGCTATACAATTAGAAATAATTCTATTGATAATGAAGATTTGCTTCCGGTTTTTGTCTGTAACAAAAATTACGTCACTGCTTACGTCACATTACCCCAAATCGTCATAACATAGAATAAATACACTCAAAATTTGAATATGCAACATTAGACAGTCCTCATTGTTTTTTTTAAAACAAGTTTTAATAAATACATGACTGGTATTATATATCTATATATAGTTTGTTTTATTTTAATATATATTTAAAGTTTA
>CM042148.1:15352611-15355111 GCA_023376005.1 Doryteuthis pealeii
TCAGTTGTCTTATATATATCTGTTGTGTGTGTTTGTGTGTGCGTGCGTGTGCGTGTGCGTATGCGAGTACATAAAATCAGTTGTCTTTATAGAAAAAGTCAAACGTTTGCTCTCTCTCTCTCTCTCTCTCTCTCTCTCTCTCTCTCTCTCTCTCTCCACACACACACATATATATAAATATATATATATATATATATATATATGTATGGGGGGGGGGTGATGCAGCTGTTCTATAAAAAAAAAATTTAAAAAAGAAACCGTAAATATGTTAGCAGGAATGGACATCTACATTTTCTCATTTATGAAAAAAAATTGTGATTCAAGAATTTTTATTCGATAAGATTTTCTTTCATCCGATGCCTTTTCAAACAACTCGCATTTTTTGACAAGGGAATTTTTTATAAGTTCAATTGAATTTTCACTTTTTCATATTCACTCTTACTTTCATAAACTGTGCTCAAATGTTGTTTCTCTTAAGACACACACACACACACACACACACACACACACATATATATATATATATATATATATATATATATCATCATCATCATCATGTCGCGCATGTAGCACGGGCATCCATGACAATCCTTCGCCAACCCTCCCTATCATTCATTACACCTGGAAGCTCCTCTGCGTAGCAGCCAGCATCTTCACATAACTGGTCAATGTATGTCCTTCCTGGGCGCCCCACACTGGCATGTCCATGTGTTGGCTTCCACAGGAGAACGTCGCTTATGAGTTCATCCCTGCTTCTCCAGCAGTGTCCTGCATGCCTTGTCCGTCTCACTCGGATAGTTTGTGAGATGGGGGGCAGGTGACCGTACAGCTGTTTCCTTGTGGGGTGCTGTTTCCACGACTTATTCAAGACTGCACGCAGCATTCTTGTGCAGCTCCCATCTAGCTCTCTCTGGTGTCCTTTACATATATACATATGTATGTATTTATCAGTTGAATTCTCACCCCGATTTGCCGATGGCCGTTAGTTGTTAAGCTCTTTCACTGGTGATGAACCGGTCGGGTTTCAATCGCAGCTGGGGTAGTCTGCAAAGTCGAGCCGCACTGAGACGACCTGATGAGCTTATGCATTTTCAGATATAAATTTATTTCACACTCTTGGTATTTTCTAATCTGATTTCAAAATGAACATGGATTAAAGACTGTTTTTTTTTATTCAACTTTTGCCTTTGTCTTATTTTTTGTTGATAGACACACCTATTCTCGTAATTTTAATTGTTGACAATCCATGAAATTTTAAAAATCACTTTTTGCGAGTCTTTCACTGGAGCCTGATTGAAAACATGTCTCCTCGGGTCTCCAAAACTCTTCTGATTATTCTAGCCGATCTTAATAATGTTGTTGTTTGGATGGTCTCGATTCTTCCTCTGATTTCCAGTTCATTCAGACTCTTTTCCAAATGCGTCGGAACGGTTCCAAGGGCACCAACTACAATTGGTACGACCTTCACCTTCATGTTCCACACCTTTTTCAGTTCTCTGGCAAGATCCAAGTATTCATATATCTTTTCATTTTCTTTTATCTTCACTCTTCTTTTTGCTAGTTAAAACTATGATTGGTCTCCTGCTTGGATTAGGTGATCCGTCTGTATCTCAAACTCCAAGAGAATTTGATGCGTCTCATTCTCTGATAAGGATTCCAGTTTGTACCTATACCATTTAGTAACATGGTCAAAATTTACTCTCTTGCACAATTCCTAGTGGATCACGTTTCCTACCCAGTCGGGCCCATTCTTGTGCTCATTTTTTACTAGTTTGCTGCATTCGCTTATTACATGATTAACCGTTTCATCTCTGTCTCTCCACACGCTACACTTGCTATTCTGTTGTGTCTTATCTAATGTTGCTTTGATATAGTTTGTTCTAATGGCATTATTATTATTATTTCACTCCTGCGAGTTTTTCACACCAGCGTAAGCTGATTGCCTGTCTCTGGGGTCTGGCTGAAAAGTCTCTTCAGATTTCCAGGACTTTCCTGAGTATTCTAGCTGATCTTAACAATGATGTTGATGGTCTGGATAGTCTCAATTCTTCCTCGGATTTCCTTTTCCTCTTGTCTGTTTTCTAAATTTTTACAAGAGCAACAAAAGCAATTGATATCATTTCCACCCCCATATTCCACATATTTTTTCATTCCTCTAGCAAGGTCCAGGTATTTGTTGTTTTTTTTTTTTTTTTCATCTTCACCCTGTGATCCGCTGGGATTGCAAAATCTACCTCTTAACAACTTATCTTTTTCTTGTTAATCAATACCAGGTCTAGTGATTATTATTATATTATTATATTATTATTATTATTATTATTACTTTTTCACACCTGTCGTAGCTGTTAGTTCACTGGAGGCTGAGCGACAGCAAGTCTCCTCAGGTCTCCAGGATTCTTCTGAGTATTCTAGCCGATCCCAACAGTGCTGTAGTTTGGATGGTCTGGAGTAGGGTACCCAAGTTTCACGTAGTTTTTACAAGAGACCAAGTGCCAGCAAG
>CM042148.1:15365111-15372611 GCA_023376005.1 Doryteuthis pealeii
TATTCTGTTCATATCTATCTATTTATTTATATATCGTAGTATGTTCCTATCTAGCTATAATTGTCTGTTCATATCCCCCGCTCTCTTTCTCCTCGTCTTCGTCGTCCTCTCTCTCTGCTCTCTCTCGTGTCTCTCTCGTCTCTCTCTCTCTCTCTCTCTCTCTCTCTCTCTTTCTCTCTCCCATTGTGTGTGTGTGTGTAAGTTTGAAAATGGAAATGAATCCACGATATGTTGAAAGGATAAATAAATAAAGGAAAAAAATGTTGAATGGATAAAATTGATTTAATTTGAGTTACCAACAGGTGTTTTCGGTCAGGAGTTTGTTAATACAAAGAAAAACGGCCTTCTTCAGGGTAAAATGTTTGCTATTTGAAGTTAAAACGGTCAAAATACAGAGAATTTTTGAAGTGTTCTAAAAAAGAATTGAAAAAAAAATATATTTGAGAGACGCTCCATAGCTGGAAAAAACAGAGTGATATTTGTTGACGGTTACGGTTAGGGAATAAAGAATGTTCGTTGGAGAATGACATTTGAAAAAAGGGGAATTTTGATTTCGTTTTTCCTTTGTATACTTAAATATTTTATAATTTTCTATTATTATTATTTTATTTTATATTTGAAATAATAATAAATAGAATACAATGAGTACATGAACAAACTCCTTGCCGAAACTCGTGTTGGTAACTCAAATTAAATCAATTTTATCCATTCAATATTTTCTCAGTTGTAATTTACAAAGCTTCTTGTCAGAGTCATTGAGCAAATATGTATGTTCTTTATCTCTCTCTCTCTCTCTCTCTATATATATATATATATATATATATATATATATATATATAAAAAGGAATATATATATTATAGGGATATAAGAAGGAAATATATATATATATATATATATAATATATATATATATATATATATATATATATAAGAAGGAAAGAAAAAAGAAAAAGAAGAGAGAAAAGAAAGAAAGACAGAAACTATCTAAAAAGCAACTGAAAGGAAAGACAGAAAGAAAAATACCCTAAAAAGAAACTGAAATACGGAAAGAAAGAGAAGAAAGAAAGAAAGAAGAAATGAAAGAAAGAAAATACGAAAGAAAGAAAAAGTAGTAATCGGTCTGAGTAAAAGAAAGGAAGAAAGAAAGAACCTAAAAAGAAACTGTAAAAGAAAGAAGAAAGAAAGAAAGAAAAGAAAGAAAAGAAAGAAAGAAAAGTACGTAATGGTCTAAGTAAAAGAAAGGAAGAAAAGAAAGAACCTAAAAGAAACTGTAAAGAAAGAAAGAAAGAAAGAAAGAAAGAAAGAAAGAAAGAAGGAAAGAAAGAAAGAAAGAAAGAAAAGACTCTAAAAAGAAACTGTAAAAGAAAGAAAGAAAGAAAGAAAGAAAGAAGGAAACAAATAAAAAAGAAAGAAAGAAAGACCCTAAAATGAAACTGTAAAAGAAAGAAAGAAAGAAAGAAAGAAGAAGTACGTAATGTCTGAGTAAAAGAAAGGAAAAAAGAAAGACCCTAAAAAAAGAAACTGTAAAAGAAAGAAAAAAGAAGGAAAGAATGGATGATAAAAAGAAGAAGAAAGAAAGAAAGAAAGAAGGAAAGAAAGAAAGAAGGCTGAATATATGGAAAGAAGCATAAAAGCAAGAATAAAAGAAAGGAAGGCATGAAAGAAAAGAATATACAAAGCAAAAATAAGAAAAAGCTGTTGGTCATGAATATGAAATAGTTTTTGTGTTGTTTTTGTTCTTTTTTTGTTGTTTTTTTTCTTTCTTTGTTGTTTTGTTTTATTTTATTTTTATTTATTTATTTATTTTTTTCTTTGCTGTAGACAGCAAATGACGTTCATGTCAGGCTAATATGACCGACCGGAGAATCGGCCGATCAGTTTTATGTCTTTCTTTTATTCAATAAACACCGAAAGGTTGAAGGTCACCGAGTGGGCGTCGCAGCCGGGGGTGGAGGGGATCTCCTCTCCAATTCATTCACCCACAAAACATTTTACATTTCAAATGTTTTCTTAACGCGCGGGACTTGCCAATCCATCCAATTCTATTTACTCGCCTTTGGTTGGTCATCTCGCCGGTTTTCCCTTTCACCTTTTTCCTAAACGTCCTGACGCCTGGTGACTGGGAAGAGGCCCATCTATTACCGGGCTGTCCTATTCACTCATAACGTTCGGCCCACATCAAAGCGTCCCAGCATCCTTTCAACCCTTTCAAGACGAAAGGACGGGTGTTCTTCTCTCACCTGTCTATTCTTAAACGTTAGTTTTCTGTATTTACTTATATTATTATTTTCTATCTTTCTCATATGATTCATGATCCAAAATAGAATAGAAATACACATTAAAATTCGGGAATGTTTATACAATTTACCTTAAGAAGATAAAAAAGATATGTGAAATAGATAAAAGAGATAATATGGAATATATAATATATATATATATATATATATATATATATATATATATATATATATATATATCAATTGTCGGCTAAAAAAAGCCATATCAAAAACACATCGTTTGTATTTACTTTCTCATATATATAATAATATATATTGAATAGGTTTAAATATATGTCACCGTTATATTTTCAAAGGGATATAGGCGTCATATATATATAATATATATATATATATATATATATAATATTATATATATATATATATATATTTATATATATATATAAAATATACTTCAACTTCTATAGTTCTTCTATAATGCTCCCTTAAAAAAAACTCTCTAAAACAATTCTTCAAATAAGAAATTTCTCCTATGGTCGAAACTAGTTGAAAATAAATAACTTATAAGAAATATTCCTGTTTTCTTATTACTTATATATATATATATATATATATATATATATATATATATATATATATATATATATACATATTCTGTAGTTAGGATCTTTCCATGTGTGGTTTAACCAAGCTGATGCAGGTAGACTATAAGGAGAGCTCAATGTGCTTAATACCACTGAATGGAAGGACAGAGCAAGTTTTTCTCCTTATTTCTAGTGTTTTAATTCTGTTCATTTTGCATGTACACTTTTACAACTATTCCCGAAAGAATCGGCCCCCCATCTAAACCACACCTCATCCAAAGAAACTAATCCTGCCCATTTCAAACTAAGACACCAACCCTCCCCAAATTATATATAAATATATATATATATATATATATAATTATATTTAACTCTAGGAGATAATTATAACTCGTTGTTGGTGGATTTTAAAAAAAAAAGAATTTTTTAAATTTTCATAACACAATATACGAAGCTTACGCGAATCCCATATATATATAAATATTATATATATATATATATATATATATATATATATATATGAGGATGGTTTCTGTGATAGAATCCAACCAAAAATGACCGAACCAAATGCACATATAAAGATTTGCATATATATTTTTGCATATACCGAATATTAAAAATAAATAAATATATGAGTACTAGGTACTCATATATATATATACATATATATAATATATAAGAGAGACAGATAGACAGACAGACACAGAGAAAGAGAGAGAGAGAGAGGAGAATCGCTGAAACATGAAGTTAACGGTGTTTGTTAACTGAAGTTATCTGGTTTGATCGCATGGCACTGTCAGCACTTTTCATTTATAATGTAACAAGCTTTTATTAATATATACACATACAGACACACACACACACACACACACACACACACACACACACACACACACACATATATATATATATATATATATATATATATATTATATACATATTGATAATATGTCTTGCTATATCTAGAAATAAAGGTTATCATTATCAGCGATAGAGCATAGATATCTTAGTCTAATGAACATATTCTTCAAACGGCATGAATACTCAGAAGAGTCCTGGAGACCTGAGGAGACTTCTATCATCAGCCTCCAATGAACCACCGGCTAAGGATGGAATATGAAAGTGAAAGTTATACCAAATTGTAGTTGGTGCACTTGGAACGGTCCCAAAAGATTGGAAAAGGGTTTGGAAAGTTTGGAAATTAGAGAAAGAATTGAAACACCCAGAACACTGCACTGCTGCAATCTGCCAGAATACTCAGAAGAGTCCTGGAGACCTGAGGAGACTTGCTGTCACTCAGACTCCAGTGAAAGATCATCAGCTAACACTGATGTGAAAACTCAAAAGGAGTAAATAATAATAATAATAATAATAATAATAATAATAATAATAATAATAATAGGAAGAATTGAGACCATTCAGACTACTGCATTGCTGCAATCAGCTAAAATACTCAGAAAAGTCCTGGAGACCCGAGGAGACTTGTTGTCACTCAGATTTCAGTGATATACCATCAGCTAACACTGGTGTGAAAAACTCTATGATAATAATATTCGAGATTTGAAAAGAGACCATTCAGACCAGAGCACTGTTAAAATTGGTTAGGATACTGAGAAGAGTCATGGAGATTTGAGAAAATTTGCTGTCACGTAGAATCTAGTGAAAAACCATCAGTTAAAGCTGACGTGAAAACTCCCATGTAGTAAAATAATAATGAAGAGTATGATGTGTAAAAAAAAATTAATAAATAAAGAAATAAAAATTTAAAAAATAAAGAAATGAAACAAATAAAAAATTTAAAAAGAAAAAACAGTGAATATGGGATCTAATGTTGGGTTCGTTTTTTTTTTTTTTTTTTTTTTAACGATATCTTATTCCAAAAATTGTCTCTCCTTCTTCTCATCCCCTTAACCACTCTAAAATCACATTTTCCTATTTTAAAACAAGAGTATTTAAAATAAAACACCGTGGCCGCTCCAAATTCAATTTTCTCGTGGTTTGCTATAACTTGGAGCAAAACTCACCAAAGCTAAAGAGAATGGGGTAGAGGGAAATTTGTTGGTCGCCCAAGCGCAAATTTTCAGGCAATTTGCCACAGCTGGTAAATGATTAGTAGCCATTTTGAAACCGGAAATCGACAACGACCTATGGAAAACCACAATGACAAAAATGTCTTCGTTTCCAACCACACATCTTAACAGTATCATTTTTCGGCCCTCTTGAACTTTCTGAACAGTTCTGTTTTGGTAGGAGCGGTGTTCAATAAATTGTTACACTTTAGTTATTTACTAAGCTTAGCTTAGGTGCGGCACAAGGCCAGAAGTATGGAGCGCCCAATGAGAATCGAACTCACTAACATTGGTTTGCAAATTTAGCTTGCTAATCATTACCCCACGTGAGGTGCCCATTAATAAGACCATTAAGCGATAGGTAGGTTTGAAAAATGCTTTATAGTGAGTTACGAGTGAGCTTCGAATACGCTTGTGTTAATAAAATCACTAAAAACATTTAAGTTTTCGAATTTATTACGCCTAAGAAAATATTATTTATGAAAAAATAAACATTTAAAAAAAGTTCCAGGATCGAAACTGGTTCCCGACAATTCAGCGAAGGGATATTTAATGCCAAAGCCATTTTTTTAAAGAACGGTAGTGGTACTATTTAATACATAGCAAAGGTGTGAGGGGTTCATGCCTTTCCCCATGGTATTACTACGAAAGCGAAAATGATAGCGCAACTGGATCTTGAACTCGCTTTCTACTATATCATAGTCTATAACGTTAGCCACTGGGGCCCGAGGACTCTTCTCTGTTTTTATATTGGTACAAGAGTTCATGTTACTTTGTCATCAATAACAAGAGACAGATACAAACGTAGATAGATAGATAGATAGATAGATAGATTCAGAGACATATGAACGAACTGGATAGATAGATAGATATATAGATAGATAGATAGATTCAGAGACATGAACGAACTGAGATAGATAGATAGATAGATAGATAGATAGATAGATAGATAGATCAGAGACATATGAACGAACTGAGATAGATATCCCAGTTCGTTCATATGTCTCTGAATCTAATAGATAGATAGATAGATAGATAGATAGACAGATTCAGAGACATATGAACAAACTGAGATTGATAAATAGATAGATAGATAGAGAGAGAGAGAGAGAGAGAGATAGAGAGAGAGAGAGAGAGAGAGATTCAGAGATATATGAACAAACTGAGATAGATAGATAGATAGATAGATTCAAAGACATGTGAACGAACTGAGATAGATAGATAGATAGATAGATAGATAGATTTAGAGACATATGAACAAACTGAGATTGATAAATAGATAGATAGATAGATAGAGAGAGAGAGAGAGAGAGAGAGAGAGAGAAAGAGAGATTCAGAGATATATGAACAAACTGAGATAGATAGATAGATAGATAGGTAGATTCAGAGACATATGAACGAACTGAGATAGATAGAGAGAGAGAGAGAGAGAGAGAGAGAGAGAGAGAGAGAGAGAGAGAGAAAGAAGAAAGAGAGATTCAGAGATATAAGAATAAACTGAGATAGATAGATAGATAGATAGATAGATAAAGACAGACAGACAAACAGACAGAGAGAGAGAGACAGAGAGAAGGAGATATATATTAAAACAAAGGAAAAATAATAGAACTTAGGTCCAAACGCGCCATATTGTGGTACTATAATGGTAATAATAACAGTGATGCTACTTAATCCATAGAAATGGGAACGAGGAAGTTCATACCTTTCCCAAGGGTATTAGTCTGTAAGTGAACGTTAGAGCATGACTGGAGTTCGAAGTCACTTACTACGATGTCACTGTCCATCATGTTAGCCACTACGCTACGATGACTCCCCAGGGGCATCATCAGAGTGGGGGATGGGGGTCAAAGTTTAGGTATCAGATATGTATGTCGAAAAGAGGGTTCCCTTAAGGAAAAATTGTGATACTGTAAAAAAATACTTGGTGACTCTAAAGGATATAGGGGGTCATTCCTAAAATGAGGTCACCAAGTGAGTACGGGAGTCCTATTAATTTAACCATTGTAGTTTTTTTTAGACAATAACAAAATAAATAAAATCATTCTAGTTAATTATTATTCTGATAACTCCATTAAGTCTATTAGATTTCCACTAGCAAAAATATGCACCCTCCGGGCGCAAGTATTGAAAATTCTGCGTGCAATATTAAACAAGACGTGAAAACAACCCCCCACGAGAAAACAGCTGTATGGCCACCTGCCCCTTATCACACAAACCATTCGTGTGAGGTGAACAAGACACGCTGGGCACTGCTGGAGATACAAGGATGAACTCATATGTGACGTTCTTCTGTGGAAGCCAACACATGGGTGCGCCAGAGTGGGTCGCCCAGCAAAGACGAACATAGATCAGCTCTGCGCGGATACTGGATGCTGCGCAGAGGACCTTCCGGGGGCAATGAATGATAGGGAATGATGGTGAGAGATTGTCATGGATATCCGCGCTGCCAGCGCGACAGGATGATGATATTAGATAGACTAATGAAACTAAATATGAATGCAGACAAAATGATTTGAAACAGAAGAAGGTATAATCGAAAAATAGAACAACTTTAAAACTAACTCTTTCATCATTTTCCATCACTCATTACTTTCATTACTAAATTTTCCA
>CM042148.1:15377611-15382611 GCA_023376005.1 Doryteuthis pealeii
AAGAATTATAAGGATTATCCATATTATTATAGTGTAATCCTAATAATTTTATAAATCATGTATTGAGCACTATATATTTGTTACATCGCTGTCTTATCATTGTGAAACTTGCATCAACTAACCATTGTGACCAATTTCACCGGTAAGTCACCTTTTTCATATATATATATATATATATATATATATATATATGAGAGGTATCCAAAACTTGGTAGCGAGGGATGATTCTATATGTGATTTCTAAGATACACTGTATTATTATTGTATGATCCAGTATGTATAAATACAGTGAATCTTTAAATCACTAAAGAGAGCTCAATGTATAATAACCTTTTCAGATTATATACAGAGTAATATTTATCTTAGAAAGGAAGGAACAACTCAACATCAAAAAAACAACTTAGATTTATATAGGCCCCTATTTTGGTCGAAATAAATTTATCATGGAATTACGGTGTTGAGTTGTTCCTTCCTTTTTAAGATAAATATTGCTCTGTATATAATCTAAAAAAGTTTATTATACATTGAGCTCTCTGTAGTGATTTAAAGATTCACTGTATTTATACATACTGGATCATACAATGATAATACAGTGTGTCTTAGAAATCACATATAGAATCATCCCTCACTACCAAGTTTTGGATACCCCTCATCTCTCTCTCTCTCTCTCTCTCTCTCTCTATATATATATATATATATATATATATATATATATATATATATATCAAGGTGAGTCAAAAAAGTATCGACATTTTTTGTACTTTCTGACGGAACTTGTATTTTGAAAAAAAATAACGATCCATTCATTCTTCATTTCTATCTTGGTAAATATAACTTTAAACTTGATACTTTTTTGACACACCTTGTATTCTGAAAAAAAATTAATGAATGGAACATTATTTTTTTCAGGATACAAGGTGTGTCAAAAAGTACAAAAATTCTCGATACCTTTTTGACACACATTGTATATAGATAGATAGATCACCTCTCATTCTTATTTTTAGTAAAGTAGTTCATCCTAATTCATCCAATGTAACTGTAATCTTTTACTCTTTTTATTAGTTTTGTCATTCTACGTCGTATACCCTCCAGGGTTATTCATTCAATACTCCCTAAAAAATACCCTCTTAAATTCTTTTTCTTACCATTACTTGTGAAATCATCCAATTGAATTTCTTTTTTGTGTGTGTGAATTCGTATACTTGTGTGTTGGGTGTAAAATGTTCAATTTTGTGAGCGTATTCGTTTTCCACCGGACTTCCACCCCCGGTGTCATTTGTCTCTCGAAGAAAAGGAGGCTCAAATATTGTCGGGCTTGACTTTTTGAATCTTGAGTAGCTACTTTGCACTCTGAAGGCGTTGGCGACTTCTTGACAAAAGAGTTCCGATATGACACATTGTTTCCTTTTGAATTCATGTCAATTACTTCATTCACACTTGAACCTTCATTTTCTGAACAGGTTTCAATTTTTCTTGGTCTTCTTTTTTTTCCTGCATTTTCTCCTTTTTTTTCTTTTTTTTTTCATAAAACTCGAACTGACCATCGTTAATTTTCTTTTCTTTTTTCACTCATCTTTCTTTCCAGCTTTTTATGTGTCTACGTGCGTTCGTTCCATGTTTTAATTTTAGATTTATTTCTTGTGTAAAAAAAAAAAAGAAATTAAATTTAAACAAAATAAAATTTGTAATTTATTTGCCTTCTTCAGGTATTTCTTGTCGGACTAGGGAACACTCTCGGACTCGGGAACCTTCTTTTCGAACTCGGGAACTTTCTTGTCGTAATCGGGAGCCATAAAGATGAGGACAATAGTCCGAATAACGCAGATAATACAAGCCTTATCTCAACATTCAAGCCTCATCTCAAACATTCAGAGAAATACCAAAATTTCAGGATTGCAGGCCCGGATTCGGCTGTGAATGTTTTTAATTTACTTACGGAGTTAACCTGTTAGAAAAATGGTATGATATCTTGGGCTACGGGCTCTAGGGTTAAAGTTGAAATAGATAGAATGTATGTGTCTACGTGCGTTCGTTCCCTGTTTTAATTTTAGATTTATTTCTTCTCTTTACCTTGTGTAAAAAAAAAAATAAATTTAAATAAAATAAAATGTGTAATTTTTTTTGTAACTGGCAGTGCTACCCGGTGTTACACAGGATTTTTTTAAAAAAAGTTAAAACTATATTTAAATATAGATGAGTTAAAGTTCTTTTTTTTCTGCATATTTGTTTTACTTTATTATCCGAAAATTGTTTTTGTACGAAATAATTTGTGGAAAAAAAACTCTCTTTAAAAAATTACCGAAAACAATTGCCGGAATTAAACTTGGGAATCCAAAATTTCAGTATTGTTATTTGTACAACGTTTCGGCCGATATACCCTCCGGCCTTCTTCAGGTATTTCTTGTCGGACTAGGGAACACTCTCGGACTCGGAAACCTTCTTGTCGTAATCGGGAGCCATTTAAGATGAGGACAATAGTCCGAATAACGCAGATAATACTAATCATCAAGCCTCATCTCAAACATTCAGAGAAATACCCAAATTTCAGGATTGCGGGCCCGGATTCGGCTGTGAATGTTTTTAATTTACTTACGAAGTTAACCTGTTAGAAAAATGGTATGATATCTTGGGCTACGGACTCTAGGGTTAAAGTTGAAATAGATAGAATTTATGTGTCTACGTGCGTTCGTTCCATGTCTTAATTTTTAGATTTATTTCTTTTCTTTACCTTGTGTAAAAAAAAAAATTAAATTTAAATAAAATAAAATGTGTAATTTTATTTGTAACAGGCAGTGCTACCCGGTGTTACACAGGATTTTTTTTAAAAGTTAAAACTATATCTCTTATCTATATTTAAATATAGATTAGTTAAAGTTCTTTTTTCTGTATATTTGTTTTAATATCTTTTAATCTTTATTTGTAACTAGCAGAGCTACCCGGTGATACCCGGAATTTAAATAAAGTTAAAAATGAATCTCTTATCAATATTCAAATATAGATTAGTTAAAATTCTTTTTTTCTACATGTTTGTTTTATTATCTTGTAATCTTCCCTCGATGGAACTTTTTGGTCTCCCCTCTTCTCTCTCTCTCTCTCTCTCACACACACACACACATACACACACACACACACGCATGCTCTCTCTCTCTCTCTCTCTCTCTCTCTCTACACACATACGCACACTCCCTCTCTCCCTCTCCCTCTTTCTCACACACACCACACGCACACACTCTCCCCCTCTCTCTCTCTCACACACACACGCACACTCTCTCTCTCTCCATCTGCCTCTCTCTCTCTCACACACGCACTCCCTCTCTTCCCCCTCTCTCTCTCTCTTTCTCTCACTCACACATACACAAAAAACACACACACACACGCTCTCTCTCTCTCTCACACACACGCACGCTCCTCTCTCTCTCTCTCTCTCAACACTCTTCTCTCTCTCTTACACACACACGCATACTCCCTCTCTCTCTCTCTCTCACACACACACACGCACTCTCTCTCTCTCACACACACACGCACTCCCTCTCTTCCCCTCTCTCTCTCTCTCTCTCTCTCTTTCTCTCTCACTCACACATACACAAAAACACACACACACACGCACGCTCTCTCTCTCTCTCTCTCTCTCTCTCTCTCTCTCTCTCTCTCTCTCTCTCTCTCTCTCTCTTTCAATTGCTGACCTTTCTTTCGCACTTTTTAGTCTTTCTCTTACTTTCTTTTTTCTTTCTTTCCTTCTTAACTTGTTTATTTTCTTCACCCTTTCTTTCTTTTTTCGTCTCCACTGTTCATTTTTTACTTCTTTTCTTTTTTTTTCTGTCCATTTTTTATATTCGTTTCTTTTTTTCTTTTTCCTACTTTCTTTTTTCTATAATTTTTCCATTTTCCCGTAAAACTACTTAAACTGTCTAATTCGTCACTTTAAACCATCACAATAATCCAATTTCATTTTCAGCTTAAAAAAAAAATTAAAATTAAAAATCACAAACATTTCATTTTTTTTGTCACATGTTTTATATTAAAAAGATTTATATTAGATTGTCTAGTAAGTGTCTTTTTTACAGCATTGATTTACACTTAAACAGTACGATTTACGACAAAATGGGTTTTAGATATCATTTTATAAAATAGTTCTTCATTTAAAAGTTGCCATAATTTACTAATTCTATTCTTTACGAAATTCCCGTCGACGGGGTTTAGAATATGCTGATTGAGACAACTGCTGGAGAAGCGGCGACGAGCTCATAAGCGACGTTCTCCTGTGGAGGCCAACACATGGACATGCTAACGCCCGCTAAGGACCTACATTGACCAACTATGCGAGGATTCGGGATGCTACACGGAGGACCTCCAAGGGGAAATGAGTAATAGGGAAGGTTGGCGAAAGATAGTCATGGATACCCGTGCTGCTTGCGCGACATGATGAAGATGTATCCCTTGCAGAGGGTTAAGACCCCTCGTCCCAACGGGTGTACTTGGTATGATATTAAACTGCGTCAGGTAGTGAGACACTAGTTTTGAATATATGGGGAGTGTTGAGTCACCTCTTCGTTGATATTACTCCCAGGTCCACTCTGACTCGGAGTTAAATTTGACCCATTGACCTTAATAGTTACTATTAAGGTCAATGGGTCAAATTTGACTTTTTTGTTCTCTCCTCTCCCCTCCCTCTCACACACACACACACACGCACACACACACACACACACACACACATACCACATGCACACATACACCTACACACACACGTACACTTGTTGACCTTTCTATCGTACTTTATACGGCAATCAGTGAGAATCTAATTCATAGACAATTAGCCTTTTAGCCTAAGCGTATGAGTAGCATAGGGATCTGTGCGGTAAAGTGAGGAGTTGGTGGTAGGTGTGGCGCTCCACCTCAGACGCAAAAACAATCTCCTTGGTCTAGCGCTTGGGAAAAGGGGATAGGCTCCCTCTCAGTCTGACTGATACCAACTTTAGGCCACCCCGACGACTTTACTT
>CM042148.1:15390111-15417611 GCA_023376005.1 Doryteuthis pealeii
GGTCACCCCTTCAAGATCAGGTCATATCGGGGTCATCAGGTGCAGCCTCTTATCAAAAGAGACCCAACCTTTTTCACGTCTTATGGGAAAACATTTGATGGAGGGGGGGGGGCAGCAGAGTGCACGTTTTCAACCAACAATCAACACAGTCTGAACCGGATCGGTGACACTCCTTAACATAGAAATTCCCCCTTTTTTTTAAATTTTCTTCTTGCGCTTTATGAATCTGCAATACGAGCAATTTGGTTGGTTAGATTTACGATTCCAAGGATATTCATCTGACACCTGGTGAGACTCAAACTCACTCTCAATGGTTTCCTAGGTGATTGCACTAAGTGAACTCTTCTAACGATTGCACTGGCTGACCTGTTACGAGCAGGTGTCCAATTTCGCTTTCGTAACAAAAGACGAAAGTATAAAGCCATTAAATTTAGGCGACTGGTCATCATAACAGTGTGTAAGTATTTAGCTAATATCTCTGCCACGGACAGGATGCGATACAAGGTTTATTTTTAGGCGGAGTACAGCTGGTTTGAATTCAGAGTTTTCATTCGATTAGACTAGTTATTTTTAAGGCTAGTATTTAACCTTAACTAGGGTAGGAATGGTTTCCTGTCTTTCCCAAGGGCATACATTCTTTGTCGGCATGTCTTTAATTCAGATTCACCTTACCAATATTTCTTCTTCTTCTTCTTCTTCTTCTTCTTCTTCTAATTGAATGTTCAATATTGAGAATTAAATGCTCAATATTTAGAATTGAATGTTCAATATTTAGAATGGAACGTTTAATATTTAGAATTGCATGTTAAATATTCAGAATGGAACGTTTAATATTTAGAATTGAATGTTAAATATTTAGAATAGAATGTTTAATACTTAGAATTGAATGTTCAATATTAAGAATTAAATTATTAATATTTAGAATTGAATGTTCAATATTTAGAATCGAATGCTCAATATTTAGAATTGAATGTTTAATATTCAGAGTGGAACGTTAATATTTAGAATTGAATGTTAAATATTCAGAATGGAACGTTTAATATTTAGAATTGAATGTTCAATATAGAATTAATTTGTTAATATTTAGAATTGAATGTTAATATTTAGAATGGAATGAATTTAATATTTAGAATTGAATGTAAATATTAAATGGAACGTTTAATATTTAGAATTGAATGTTAAATATTCAGAATTTAATTTTAGAATTGAATGTTCAATATTCAGAATTAATTTGTTAATATTTAGAATTGAATGTTCAATATTTAGAATCGAATGCTCAATATTTAGAATTGAATGTTTAATATTCAGAATGGACGTTTAATATTTAGAATTGAATGCTAAATATTCAAATGGAACGTTTAATATTTAGAATTGAATGTTCAATATTCAGAATTAATTTGTTAATATTTAGAATTGAATGTTCAATATTTAGAATCGAATACTCAATATTTAGAATTGAATGTTAGTAAAACGTTTAATATCTATAATTGAATGTTAAATGAACGTTTAATATCTATAATTGAATGTTAAATATTCAGTATAAGATGTTTAATATTTAGAATTGAATGTTAAATATTCAGAATGGAACGTTTAATATTTAGAATTGAATGTTCAATGTTATTTGTCTGTATCTTTTAGCTGAGGTTTGGTGTGAATAATTTTGATTTTTCAGACAGTTGTCTTCATTTTTATTGCGGTATAAGCACAACGTTTCGGCCGCTGTATCCACCAGCTTTCCTCAGGTGTTCCCTGTGTATCCGAGTATAGTAATGATCCAACCTTGGAAATCATTGGGAAATACTTAGAATTGAATGCTCAATGTGTATCTGATGCTAATGACTCAAAATCACGTCAGCGATCGATCCTTGCTACTGGTACTATGTAACCTAGTACAAACTGTCAGATGTTTCTTAGAGAGAAAATGGACACTGCCAAATAACACTCCCATTGCCTTGATATATGCCATTAAAGGGTATTATTCAGCAAGTTATCAGATGAACTAAAAAAGGGAATTTTTCAAAGCATCTTTATGCTTCTTTATGAGTTATTTATGGAAACACAATCCGAAGTTTTTTCTCATTTGGAATTTGCTAATGTAGTTTGGAGTCCATTTAAATGTAAGGTACTTCATGTAGGAAGAAATAATTCAAAACATGTATACTCTATGAGAAAAAAAATCTCTGATGATAAATACTAAAAGATACAGAGTTTAAAAAAAAAAAAAGACATTGGTGTGAATGTAGACTCTGAATTAAAATTTTCCAAACATAGAAATACAAGTAAATAAATCAAACAAGATATTATGATTAATACGAAGGTCATGTGAATACATAGATAAAGAAATGCTGAAAAATGTATTTATTGCATTGGTAAGACCTCATTTGGAATTTGCTAATGTGGTTTGGAGTCCAATACTAATCAATGACATAAAACTCATTGAGGGAGTTCAAAGAAGAGCTACTAAAGTAATGAATGATTAAAAAAAAAAAAACCTTTCGTATGAAGAAAGACTTGGGAAGATTGACATATAAATATACCCATGGATTTTATTCAAAAATTTTGATCTACTAAACACTGCTCAAAATATCAATACCAGGGGTCATAAATTAAAACTCTTTAAAAAAAATGTAAAGCAAATGCAAGACAAAATTATTTTAGTAACAGAGTGGTGAATACATGGAATAAACTACCATCATCAATAGTGAATGCCCCATCTCTAAACTCCTTTAAGGCAATGTTAGATAATCTGTGGAAAGATTATAAATATTCTGTGGAATTAAGATGAATGTTTATAAGGAACAGCTAACAGGTCTCAGACCTAATATACTAGCTGAAAAATATATTATTATTATTATTATTAGTAGTAGTAGTAGTAGTAGTAGTAGTAGTAGTAGTCACTTTAACGTTAACGTCACTATTTTCTGGTACATCGTTCTTTTTCTTTTCTTTTTTTTAATCTCATCAGAGGCTGGGCCGACTTGATGAGCTATGTGATATGATATTTTGTGAGATATCACGTCAGACACACACGAGAACAAAGATATTTATCACTAGATATCTCATTTGTCACTCCAGAAGAAGCCATCTTTGTTTTTGTACGTCACCGTTTGACTATTGTCTTGAATTTCTATCTAATTCACTGACAGAGTAATAAGATTTGAAACGCAATTATTGGCATTTGTTTACGTTTAACTCTTAAAACTCCGAGTCACGGAACTGTTTAGCCCTCATATATATATATATATATATATATATATATATATATATATATATATATTATACATTACTGGCATATTATTACCGTCGGTTTCAAGGCATCATATGCCTTTCGTCAGATAAATCGCCTTGGAAGTGACATCTAAATGAATATCCGTTACAAACTGCGTACTCGCTTTATTTCACCGCGTGTATTTCTCGTGCGTTCGTGGTGTTAACATAATGTTCGGAAAGATTTTCCTTTTAAGGTGGTTGATCGTCTGTTGTTCCTTTTTAAGTCCAAGATCTTAATAAAAATTATTTCTCTGTGGACAAGCTCTGAATATTTCTAATTTCGTATTTAGATGTTTTTGCATTGAATTTATATATATATATATATATATATATATATATATATATATATATATATATATATATGTGTGTGTGTGTGTGTGTGTGCGTGTGGTGTGTGTGTGTTACTTCTAAACTCTACTGGTGTGGAAAAAATCACAGATAATTCAGTTTTTCAAAATAAAATAAAAATTAAACTGGCATCTGGGGAAAAAATTTACAAAAGAAAAAAATCAGCACATCCGTACTTTCTGAAAATAATTATCAGTATCGTATGTCGTGGCCAAAAGAAAAAAACACCGGGGGAGTTTTCTAAGTTATATATGTAAAAAGTGCTCAATACGCTAAGTAGAGCATAATTATAAGGACCTACATGAATCAGACACTATCTACTTAGGTTTCACTCGACTGGTTTTTCAGGATAATTCTGACTCTAATCATCCTGAAGAAACCATTCGGGTGAAACCTAGATAGATAATTTCTGACTCATGTAGGTCCATATATATATATATATATATATATATATATATATATATATATATCAGTCGGTAGAGCGTTCGGCTAGATACCACAAGGTTCCTAGTTCGATACCGGCCCTCGCCAACTCAGCGAATGAGTAGCACAGGGATCTGTGCGGTAAAGTAAGGAGCTGATGGTAGGTTTGGCGCCCACCTCAGACGCAAAAAAAACAATCTCCTTGGTCTAGCGCTAGTGAAAAGGGGATACTCCCTCGCCGATTGGCTTATACCGACTTTAGGCCACCCCGTTGAAAATCGTTAGCACTGTGTTACTTGAATGACTACAGACTGAAATATTGAACTCTACTTTAAAAAATACGTGTACACATTGAAGAACACCTGGTATTGCTCGGGATTTAAAAAGTTAGAAATAAATCTCTTATCTATATTTAAATAGAGGGACCATATGATTTTAGGCACCCCTTTTTATCTCCATTAAGAAAGAACATGTTTTTCATTTACACCGTCAATATTCGGTTGTTTTAACAGACGATTTTTAGATTTTTTTTAATTATAAAACTAACCCTAACCCTAACCCTAACCCTAACCCCTAACAAACAACCGGATATTGACGGTGTAAATGAAAAACATGTCCTTTCTTAATCAATATCAAAAAGGGGTGCCTAAAGGTTATATGGTCCATATAGAGATTAATAAAAAATATATTTCAATATAAACTGGTACCTTATCTCAAATGTGCACCGGCTTACAAGTTACGAGGTGTCACTCAGTCGATTTTTTGCTTTGTGCTCAGAACAAAAAAATTTGGGATGAGCGAATTCCAGATAAGTTATGTCAATAAGTTCACGAAAAAAAAATTAAGTTACTAAATTTATTATACCAACGAAAAATGTTATTCATTTATTATAATGGACCTGTTAGTCTGTAACTGAAACTACGTCACAACTGACGTCACGATTTCCTTGGTTTAACTTAAATAACCAAGGAAATCGTGACGTCAACAATTATGAAATAGTCATTATTTAATCTTAGTTCGGATCTAATTTATTAACGACGTCTCTATTTAAGTCTAGTTGAGTTAGATATGTCGAAAAACCGCCTATATTACTAATGAATTTAAAATCTTGAAATATGTGTCATATATATATATATCTTCTTATTATAATGGAGATTGTGGGTTTGTTTGTCTGTAACCGAAACTATATTACTATACAAGTCACAATTTCCTTTGTTATTTACATCACATTTTCCGTGATTTTATTTTTATTTAAACCTCAATTATTAACAAAATCGTTATACATCATTAAGACTGTTGACCATATCTACATGCTAATAACATGCAATTGTATTTATATATACAACAAAATAGCGGTTTACAGTGTGAACGGGAAGGCTAATTTGCATATTGATCTTATAAATTTTATTTTAATAAAAATATGCTTAGTATTATTGCTTTCTAATTGTTTGGTTTTATCTTATTGAATATGAGCAAAACTCTCTTCAATAAATCATTAACAAGAAGAAATAACTGTAATATTATTCTTTACTTCCTATTTTAACTAAATAGTTAAATTAGGAAAATTTACCAATGAAAAACGGGAGTAATGGAAAATGATGGAGGAGTTAGTTTCAAAGTTGTTCTATTTTTCAATCATACCCCCTCTGTTCCAAATCATTTTATCTGCATTTTTATTCAGTTTCATTAGCCTTTCTAATTTAATATGATATTTTATTATATTAAAACTTAAATACTTGCACCCGGAGGGTGCATATATTTGCTAGTATATCTAAGAAATAAAGTTTTACATAGTATATGGTGAGAATAATTTGCATAATGATTTTTTTAAATGACTTTAATAAATACATAACTATTTGCTGCTATTGATTTCTAATATTATCATGTTATTCTCAAACGTATTTAAAGAAATCCCAGAAATAATTGTATATATAAATCAATTAACATAACATTAAAACGAGTGTAATATTTTTCTATTCGTTCTTATTTAGTTTCATTAGTTTTTCTAATTTGATATATTCATTACATTAAAACTGAGGGCGCACACTTTTGCTAGGAAAAATAATAAACATTAAAACATATTACAACATATAATTCATTACATTCTATCTTATTGTTGTATACCCTTTCTTTACTTCTATTATTCTTCTGCTCATCCTTGGTATCTTACGTTCTTCTTCCAGCGTCTGGACTTGTATTTCTCAGTTCTTGCTGGCTGGTCGTCCTTGATTCATTTCTTCTACTAGGTCAGTCTTGTTGCCAAGACATTCATCAACCACAAAACCATATTATTTATTTAAACCTTTATTTACTTAACTAAAATCTTCATCTAACTAACACAGCGAGCGTGTGCAGGTGATCCCCAGCTAAGACAGATAGGCCTTATCTGCCTGACGTCCAAGCTGAAACTGAGAGCCAACCAGGTCCCACGTGACTTCACGTATTTCGCGGGCTTTCTGTAATATTCCATGGAAAGTCCTGCCCGTGATATGAAAAGGGGCCATCCCTTCAGAAATACAGGGGGTTGACAATAATCTATGCATAGATTATGTAACATTATTATGTGTTTATAAAATACAGTGCTATTTTTCTTATTAAAAACGTAAAAAGGGTGTTTTTGGTGGGATGGAGCAGATTAATGGCATTTCAGTTTATTTCAATGGGGATAATTGATTTGATATACGAGGAAACTGAGTTGCGAGCGGAATGAATTAAAGTCGTCAATCCAGGTAACACTGTATTTGCTTTATTATATTTTATTCTTTAAATATTCTTTTTTTTCTGGTTGTTTATTTTATTATTATTACTAGTAAATATATGCACCCTCCAGGTGCAAGTATTTAAGTTTTAATGTAATAAAATATATTAAATTAGAAAGGCGAATGAAATTTAATAATGTACATAAAAAGATTTGAATCAGAGGGGAGTATTATCGAAAAAAAAAAGAACAACTGAAATTTATTTTTCCATCACTCCCATCTTTCAATGCTAAATTTTTCTAATTTAACTATTTAGTTAAAATAGGAAGTAAATAATAAAATTACAGTTATATTATCTTGTTAATGGATTTCTTTTAAGATTTATCCCTCAGTTTTTGCTCATATTCATTAAAATAAAACTAAACAATTAGAAATCAATAATACTAAGCACATATTTATTAAAATCAAAGTTTTAATATTAATATAAAAATTAGCCTTCCCTTTCACACTGTAAACCGGTATTTTGTTGTATATATAAATACAATTGCATGTTATTAGTATGTAGATATAGTTAACAGTATTAATAATGTAAAACAAATTTATCAATAATTGAGGTTTAAATAAGAATAAAATCATGGAGAATATGACGTCAGATAACTAAGGGAATGGTGACTTTGGTTACAGTCAAATATATATGTAATAACACCGAAAAAGTGATATTCAGAAACAATGGTTAGACAGAATTTTCATTTGTATTAGTTAATATGAATAAATAAATAAATATATATATGTGTGTGGGGGGGTGAATTGTTCTACTGGCTTTAGAGGCTTACCGCCGAGTGCGGAGATGTCTCCTTTCTTTTTGAAACACATGAACTCAGTTTTATCGGAGTTTACATAGAGGCCGATTTTCTTCACTGCCTTCTCTAGGCTATGCAGTAGTGACTCGGCCTGTGTCGGTGTATCTGCAAGAATGGCTAGGTCATCAGCGTAGACTGCATCTGTGATATATATATATATATATATATATATATATATATATATATATATATAAAGATTATATACATATATCTATATATAAAGAAATTATGAACATATATATATATATATATATATATATATATATATATATATATATATATATAAGTTTCTTGTATTTTTTTAGTTTATTTTCATTTTGTTTTATCTTTATTAATTTTTTTTATTCTTTAATCATTTTTTTCAGCAATATCCTAATATATCATTGATTTATACCCTTTAGTTTATTTATAGTTAGATTTCTTTATGAAGATGAGGGGTATTTTGTTTTAACCTGGATAAAAATAGAGTGTGGATTTTTATTAAACTTTTGTCTTTGCTGGTGTCCACCAATTTTCCTTTATAAAAAGACGTGAGCCCGGTCATTTTATATATATATATATATTACTCATCATCTTCTTTTCTGTTATATCACGCTATCATTATGTTAGTCAAAAATTACAAGTGTATTTGTCTAGTGCGGAAACAAGTCAACTCATACAATTCATCTCAAATTAGCTACGTTAATCTGTGTCTTTTCCCTTCTATTCCCCTTTCTCTCCCCCCTCTCTCTCTCTCTCTCTCTCTCTCTCTCTCTCTCTCTCTCTTCTCTCTCCCTCTCTCTTTATATATATATATATATATATAATCTTGTTGAATACAGCTTCAATCGCGATAGTTTTATGACACACTTTGTATATATATAATTTTTGTATACATGTATGTATATAATTTCTTTCTATATACATATATATATTTATATATATAATTTCTTTATATATACATATATGTATATAATTTCTTATATATATATATATATAATATATATATATATATATTATATATATATTATATATGAGGTTAAGTAAATAAACAAATGTGTTTATTTTTTATATGGCTTTAAGCCGACAATTTTTGGAGGATATGTGCTTAATTGAAGTCGTACCTAATTTTGAAAATTAATTAGTTAATAATTAATGAATTTTAGGCGGGCATATATATTCAAATATAAGGCTAAACGAATCTAGAAAATGTCAATCCCTGAATGTACATTTCGACCTATTAGGTCTCATCAGCAAGGTTATAGACATGGGAGACTGCTCCATGTGTGACTCGAAACCTCGACTGTCAAGCTGACAGGCGAAGTCTCTAACTGTTACACTAGCTTGCCAATCCACATTTTTTCGGTCGTTTTGAAACTTATATTATATATATATATATATATATATATATATGTGTGTGTGTGTGTGTGTGTGTGTGTGTGTGTGTGTGTTTGTGTGATCGTGTGTGCGTAAGTATTGACATATTCAGAGAATACATATATTTACACACATACACACACGCACACGCACACACAAACACACACACACATATATATATATATGTGTGTGTGTGTGTGTGTCATGAAAGTATCAAGATTGAAGCTGTATTTAACAATATAGAAATATATATATATATATATATGCATGTGTGTGTGTGTGTCTGTCTATCTGTCTGTCTGTCTGTCTTTCTCTGTGAATATATATATACCTGTGCCAAAAAAAAAAATAGGCCAGACAGTTTTCATTAATTTTTCATAGAAATTAATAGACCAATATTCTCAGAAATAAAAAAGTAAAAAATAAACATGAGACAGAAAGTAAATTAATATTTAATCTGACTCCATTTAGCAATATTCAATTGTTTCATACTCGTAAGCATTGAATCGCTGATCTTCTACAATAAAAATTAAAGTTAAAAAAAAATCCTATTGTTCTCGCACGATATTCAACAAACTGTCTTTGTTAACGGAAGCTAGACCTATTAAAGCAACAATTAGACACTGGGTATTGTCTGGTCT
Source organism: Doryteuthis pealeii (assembly GCA_023376005.1). Lineage (NCBI taxonomy): Eukaryota > Metazoa > Mollusca > Cephalopoda > Myopsida > Loliginidae > Doryteuthis > Doryteuthis pealeii. Next base: position 15,399,709 of record CM042148.1, read on the forward strand.
CCCAGCAGCCTTCAGCAGATCTTCACTAGCTTTTCCCCTGTTCGCAAAATCGGTGGCTTTCATTTATCTATCTATCGTGATTGTCACTTCTTCCAGAATAAGGCCATTTCTACAAGTTCGGTTGTGAGCTCGCGGGGCCTAGGCGTCCAGCTTTGTTTTTACTCACTGTCATACATTTGAACCCCTTCTCCGGTTTCCTCTCGTGTGCGACCGTACGTAACTGAGAAACCCAACCTTCGACAGGCAGGCCCTGCCACACACGTCATAGTCCGGCTTAAATGTAGTAAATGTGTCCATGACGTCCGTCATGTGCCGCTTACGTAGAGACCGCTTCAGGATAGAGTGTTCCAGCCGTCTTACCTCAAACCCCTTGCAGCTATCATAAACAAATCTTCTCCAAGCCACACGATTCGTATCTATCTATACATATCTATCTATACATATATAAAGGGCAGTTGTGTGTATGTATGTAAGTATGTATGTCCGGAGGAAATTGCGAAAATAAAACAGTTAAAGACAAAGTAAATACATATAAATATTCACTGTTACTGAGTCTGGCTTTTTTGCAAAAATTATAAAGATTTGATTTATATTCGCGAAGAATATTTAAAAATCAAAATTGCATTAAAAGAAATTAAAATTCTACTTTAAAATTTCCGTGAATCTCAAGTCTCCTCAAGTCTCCAGAACTCTTCTGGGTATTCCAACTGATCTCAACAATGCTGTTGTCTGGATGGTCTCGATTCTTCTTCTGATTTGCAGTTCATCTAGACTTTTTTCTAGACATCTAGGGACCGTTCCTAGGGCACCAATTACAATTAGAACGATCTTCACCTTCATGTTCCACAGTTTTCTTAGTTCTCTGGCAAGGTCCAAGTATTTGTCAATCTTTTCGCTTTCTTTCACTTTCACACAGTGATCGTCTGGGACGGCAAAATCCACGAGATGACAAATTTTCTTATTATTATTGATCATCACCAGGTCTAGTCTCCTATATGGAAGCGCGAAAAAAAAATTTGTTTTCAGGCCGGATTAATATAAGGTCTTTTAACGTGTGGATTTTTATAGGACATCCAGCGAGGATTAAACTTCAGGAGTAACGGATCTGCAAGACTAGCTTGTAACCATCATATCACTTTGTTTTTTGGATTTTTTTTTGGGGGGGGTTGTTCGTTTTTTCTCCTCAGCCCAAGTGACGCCGGGTAGTCGATTCTAGTACATATATAAAGGGCAGCTGGTGTGTATATGTATGTATGTATGTATGTATCTGTTTATGTATGTCCAGATGAAACTACGAAAATAAAACAATTATCGACAAAGTAAATTTAGGTACACATTCACTATCACCAGATCTTGCTTTTTGAGTAAAATTAAGGATGATTTGGTTTATATTCATGAAGATAATTTTAGAAAATAAAATTTAAATGAAAACAGCATAGAATTTCTTTGCATTTAATATTGTAAATAGTAGACATTAATTTATCTTTTAGAGTGGCTTGATCAATGCAAGATCTTTTTTTACGCGGGCATTTTAACGGAGCTTCCTGTGGAGATTCAACTCACGATTCAGTAATAATGGACCTGCGAGACTAACTTTTAAAAAATTCCACCCTCTACCAAGGCGATGCCGGTTAGCCGCTTCTAGTTTATTGTATAAATTTCATGATATCGTATTAATAAAGTATTAGCCAACGTTAAACGTTTGTTTTTTTTATTATATCAAACCATCATCAGTGCATTGTCAATACGTGCTGTAAATCAGAATGATATTCAATTTAAATATGGAAAGAAAAATGAGAAAATTCTTAGCATTCTATAGCCGTTAGTAGCGTTCTGTTTCAAAAGTATGTGACGTAATTCGTGTTCGAAATTATTTTTTTTTAAAACTACTTTCTAAAAAATATATGTATATCTATTAATTTGTTTTAAAATGTTGTTCACGTCATAACATTTAATTTACTTTTTATTTGTTTAGTGTTCGAAAAATACACATAAATGTTTAGTCACGCTTTATTATTATTATTATTATTATTATTATTATTATTATTATTATTATCACTTCATTAAAGTGTTTCACACACGGGTTAGCCGGTGGGTCACTGGAGGCTGAGTGACAGCAAGTCTTCTCAGGTCTCCAGGATTCTTCTGAGTCTTCCAGCTGATCTCAACAATGCTTTAGTCTGAATGGTCTCAATTCTTCTTCTGATTTTCAGTTCATCTAGACTTTTTCTAGACCCCTAGGGACCGGTCCAAGGGCACCAATTACAATTGGAACGATCTTCACTTTCATGTTCCACAGTTTTTCTAGTTCTCTGGCAAGGTCCAAGTATTTGTCAATCTTTTCTTTTTCTGTCACTTTCACACAGTGATTGTCCGGGACGGCAAAATCAAGAAGAAGAAGAAGAAGAAGAAGAAGAAGAAGAAGAAGAAGAAGAAGAAGAAGAAGATTATTATTATTATTATTATTATTATTATTATTATTATTATTATTATTATTTAAGAATTTAGAATAAATGTAGAGCACTACACAAATAAAAAGTAAAGTAAGATGTGAGCAATATTTCAACTCTTTGCTTACTTTGAGCTGCTCACAGCGGCTCTCACACCACTCCAAGCAGAGTACAAAAACTGATAGTTAGTTCATTATAATTGAGCAGAAGGACTCAGATAGCAATAATAAAAGGACTTTATTTGCATAGAATGAGTTCTGAGGTGAATAGATAGTGAACTTTGAAATATCCTATCATACAGGTAAAAAAAATACCAGGAGAATTTCGTACAGCCGTTGTGGAAATGTGGTAGACCAAGAGTTAAATAATTAAATAAACATATATTATTATTATTATTATTATTATTATTATTATACATAAATATATTTTATTATTTTATTATTACTATTTTAGAAAATACGTTTTCCCTTATTTAGTCAAATTAGTGTTAAAAAAATTACAAGATACCTATGTAGATTATTTAGTTTTCACTAGTTTTATTCATTCTTATTTTTATTTATTCACTTATTCATTATTATTTATTTATACAAACAAAATAAAAAACGCACTCCGGGCGATGTAAAAATAGATTTTTGAAACATATTGCTCGAGGAGTGGGAGTTAAAAATTCAATGTCGGCGAGTTTGTACCCTAAGTAAGTAAAATCATCAAATTCATTAAAGGGTTAAAAAATAAAACAATTTGAAATGTAAACTTTAAATATATATTAAAATAAAACAAACTATATATAGATATATAATACTAGTCATGTATTTATTAAAAACCTGTTTTTAAAAAAAAACAATGAGGACTGTCTAATGTTCAAATTTTGAGTGTATTTATTCTATGTTATGACGATTTTGGGTAATGTGACGTAAGCAGTGACGTAGTTTTTGTTACAGACAAAAACCGGAAGAGAATCTCCATTATTAATAGATATTATTATTATTATTATTTAAATAAATTATCAAGCTATATAAAAAGCCTTTCAGTCGTTATAGTTCATGGGTTGAAACTTGCACAAATTCTTAAATAGATTGAAATTCATTTTGATTCAGAAAATTTTATATAAAACTCTTATTATTTCTCTGAATGTTTGAGATGAGGCTTGATGATTAGTATTATCTGCGTTATTCGGACTATTGTCCTCATCTTTATTGTTATTTGTACAACGTTTCGGCCGATATGCCCTCCGGCCTTCTTCGGGTATTTTCCCGAGTCCGAAAAGAAGGTTCCAGAGTCCGAGAAAGTTCCAGAGTCCGACAAGAAATACCGGAAGAAGGCCGGAGGGTATATAGGCCGAAACGTAGTACAGATAACAATAAAGATGAGGACAATAGTCCGAATAACGCAGATAATACTAAAACTCTTATTATTGAGTAGCGTAATTATATCATATATATATATTTACCAACCCCTCCACACGAGCAGGATGTGACACAAGGTCAATTTCTTAAGCGGAGTTTAACAGGTTTTAATTCAGAGTTTTCCTTCTCCTAGACCGGTTGCCTAAACAAGGTTAAAGATCCCAGTCTGCCCTACTATTTACCCATAGCTGGAAGGAGAGTAGGATTCATACCTTTCCCAAAGGTATTAGCGCTAAGTGAAATGCAATTGCCACGTCCAGGATTTGAACTCGGGACGACGTGTCCATTTCCCATGACTTTAACCATTACACCACGCGCTTCCTACATTATATCATATATAAGGCGCGTGGTATAATGGTTAAAGTCGTAGAAAATGGAGACGTCGACGCGAGTTCAAATCTTAGATGAGGCTGTTTGCATTTCACATACCGTTAATACACTTGGGAAAGGTATGCATCCAACTACTCTGCTTCAGGTATGGGTCAATAGCAGGTCAGACTTGGCTGTTTAACCTTGGATCGGTAACCAGTCTAGGATAAGGAACACTGTGACATCAAACCTATTAAACTCCACTTAAGAAATTGACATTGTGTCGCATCCTTCACCCTCTATTAATTCGGGCGTTCAAATTGTGACTCATTTATCGGCTGAATTTAGATCGTTAAAGAAGTTATGATAGTGCATTGCTCAATACGCATGCGCACGAATTTTAATATCCTCTATGTACACGCACGGAGACAGATATATCATGCCTGCATACAAAGATACGACACGTACACAACCAGTCATCACGCATACACACGTATCAGCACCAAAGTTATTGTGGTCAACTGTTTGAATTGACTCTTATATTTGTTTACGCCTTTAAATTTAAACTGATATGCTTGCCTAATTTATTAATTATCAACTAATTAAATTTCAATTAGGGGGGGGATATTTGCCTCATACCCAACTTGTATGGGCTGGGCACAAGGCCTCGCTTTAATATGGGCCCACCCACAAGCCGAAGCTCATGAGTGGGAAAGAACAAAAATTACGTCGATCTCCTTGGCATTCCCCCTCAAGGGGGCGCCTAAGGCTCTGGGCAATAAACCCAGTCCTGCCCCCAAGGGGGTAGGTATTGCCTGGGGGTAAAGCCCCCTGGGATCGACGCTATTATTTGTACTTTACCGGTCCAGTGGCCGAAGCACACTGGACCCCCGACTGGGTCGAGTTAAGGTAAGTATATATTAAATTTCAATTATGTATCACTTCAATTAAGCACTTATTCTCCCAAATTGTCGGCTATCGCCATACTTTCATACTGTCGTGCAGAAAGTCACCCAAAAATTTAGTATATATCAGTTTAAAAAACAAACGAGAAAATTGGGGAAAAAACAGCTAGTGTAATGGTTAGAGTCCCCGGCTGTCAGCCCGGCAGTCAGGGTTCGAATCACTCACAGAGCAGTCTCCTGTCTATAGCTCTGCTGATGAGGCATAATATGCCGAAATGTACATACAGAGATCGACTTTTTCTCGATCTGTTTACGCCTTTACATTTAATCTGATATGCTCGCCTAATTTATTAATTATCAACTAATTAAATTTCAATTAGGTATGACTTCAATTAAGCACTTATTCTCCCAAATTGTCAGCTATCGCCATCTCAAACAGACTATAAAAAACTGTTTGTTTACTTTATATATATATATATATATATATATATATATATATATAATAATATTTATAATATAAAATAAATAATAAATAAATAAAAATAAAAAAATAAAAAAATAAAAAATAACATAACATAACCAACCAACACAACTATAACTTAACGACAAATCCAGTTCCCCATCACATATAAACAAAAAAAAAAAATTAAACAGACACACACACACATACACATATTTAAGTTAACCAGACACCTGTGGTACCACCATCCACCATTCTGGCACTAGAGAGAAGAAGAATCCACTAACCACCCAACCACACGACCTTCCGTTTTCAGCATTTGAGAATTTCCATCATTGGAGTAAGAACTATATCCAAGTCCTGAAGATGGTCTAATAAGAGACGGAAACGTTGCACCGACAATAAACATCAAGTTTCCATAACATCCCGTATTTGTCTACTTTTCTCCACACACACACACACACACACACACACAACACACATATATATATATATAATATATATATATAAGAGAGAGAGGGGGAGAGAGTGTGAGAGAGAGAGAGATGTACGTATTGATGAAATAATTGATTGGGAAAGACTTTTATATAGACAATTATGAGATAAAGTTTGTGAAAAGCATCTCACGTCTCTAAGAATGTATTATTGATGGGGCATAACACGCACACTAACAAACACACAAACATATATATATATACACACACACGCATATATTTATACATAATTACAGAGAGAGGGAGAGACAGACAGACAGACAGACAGAGACAGAGACAGAGAAACCGGAATACTTATCTTACGTAAACACATATTTCATAAATGTTTTTACAAAGAAACTAAAATGAGTTTATGCACACACACACACACACACACATATATATATATATGTGTGTGTGTAAATAATATACAGTAACAATGGTGTTGTGTAAATAATAATACAGTAACAATGGTGTTGTGTATTGAATATATAAAATAAGAAATAAGAAATAAGAAATAAAAAATACAGGTCAACACACAACACCATTGTTACCGTATTATTATTTTTTATTTATTCCAAACTGCATTGTGATAGCCTTCTAAATCAACCTCCTAACCAATATATACATATATATATATATATATATATATTATATATATATATATATATATATATATATATTGTTTGGGATTTAGTATGAAGCATTAGGTGTGAAATATAAGAAACTCAGTTTTTGAATGTTAAGTTTCGTTTTATTTCGTTAAATTTTCGGGACGTTTGAATCCCTTCTTCGGAACTGATGGACTAGCGGATTTGGTCTTCATGGTGTCTATATACACTCGTTGTTGGTGCTACTGGTATCATCTGTTGTGAACTCGTTGGGTGGTGTGGGGGCGGTCGCTCTTAGTGACCTCCTTTCTTCTTTGTTGCTGCTACTCGTTTTTTTTTCTGCTTTGTACGGGTGCTTGTCTGTGTTTTATATAAATAAATAATGCGTATATTGACATCGCTTTCTGTAGATGAGATATTACTACCTAGTTATGTGAATTGGATTACTAATTTCAGGAGTATTTTTTCTGAATTTTTTGGATGAGGCTTGATGATTAGTATTATTTGTATTATTTGGACTATTGTCCTCATTTTAATGAAGATGAGGACAATAGTCCGAATAATACAAATAATACTAATGAGTTCACATGAGAGCCAATGGCTCTTGATGCTTTCTATAGGTTATGCAGCATGGATACGGCCTGTACATTTGCTGGAAGTGCTTGATCATCTGCGTAGTCTACATTTGTAATATTTTCAAATGGTTATCACAGAGAGAGAGAGACAGAGACAGAGACACAGAGAGAGAGAGAGAGAGAGAGAGAGAGAGAGAGAGAGAGAGAGAGAGATTATTTTTTAAAAATATTACTTAAAATAATATTTGCAATGGATACAATGAACGTTTAGCGGCTGCCTATTGTGAAAACTAACATACGCATTTGTCAATTAATAATCCGGAAGTAGAAGTCATATTTTAGATGTCGAAAGTCTCGACAAAAGTCTCTCCCCCCCCTCTCTCTCTCTCTCTCTCTCTCTCAAGCTCACGAGACAGAGAGATTTTCCATGTTAGCGATTATCATTGCCCCCTCTCTCTCTCTCTCTCCTCTCTTCTCTCTCTCTCTCTCTTCCTTCCTTTATCTTTGCCCACTATATTTTTCTACCTTCTCTTTATCTTTTCATTGTCCCCTCCTTTCTCTCTCTCTCTCTCTCTCTCTCTCTCTCACTCACTCTCTCCTCTCTTCCTCCCGCTCTGTCTCACGCTCACGAAACAGAGAGATTTCCATGTTAGCGATTATCATTGCCCCCCCCCTCTCTCTCTCTCTCTCTCTCTCTCAAGCTCACGAGACAGAGATTTTCCATGTTAGCGATTATCATTGCCCTCTCTCTCTCTCTCTCTCTCTCTCTCCTCTCTCTCTCTCTCTATCTATCTATCTCTCTCCTTCCTTCCTTTATCTTTGCCCACTATATTTTCTACCTTCTCTTTATCTTTTCATTGCCCCCCTCCTCTCTCTCTCTCTCTCTCTCTCTCTTCTCTCCCTCTCCGTCTCTCTCTCTCTCTCTCTCTCTCTCTCTCTCTCTCTTCGTCTGTCTCACGCTCACGAGACAGAGAGACTTTCCATGTTAGCGATTATCGCAGCAAATTACCGAAGGGATTCCGAATGGAAATATAATCACCGGTTTCAGTCGTTCCAATTCGTTTGATTGATTTGGTACGAGTAACGTTCAACTTTCAAATTAGTAACCCTCCATTCTTCGGCCTGACGACGCACACGCAGAATTTCGATCGGCCAGAGTCCCAACTCCGAACTCACGAAAAACCACACACACACACACACGGAGAAACGCACAGACACACACACACACGCAGAAACGCACAGACACACACACACACGCACGGAGAAACGCACAGAGACGCAAGTTATATCAGAGGCGCCACTAATCGTCCCTCTGCGTTCGACGTCGGCCAACTGATGTCTCCCAGAGTGCATCAATGTAATACATCCCTTATGGCTAGACACGGTCTCACAAGGCGATGAGTGTGGTCAGCTTCCAGATCACTGGCTACCCAAGTGGTAAATACTAAAACCCGAAGGGCCGATGGCGAAGGGCAGGAGATCGATAAACACGTAGTGTTTGACAGCTCCACCAACGGAAGATAATATTGTCAGCTCGAGGGAAGTCTCAAACTTTCAGTCTCGTTTCGAAATCAACCGGAATTTAATATCAAAGAAAAGTATATATATATATATATATATATATATATATAATCCGCTCTACTTACGTATTGAGCACTTTATATTTGTTTATAACGCTGACTTAGCCGAGTAACATTTGCACCAACCAAATATTGAGACCAACCCAATATTTTTACCGATAAGTCATTCCTTTATATATATATATATATATATATATATATATATATATATATATATATATATATTGAAAGGATAAATAAATAAAGGAAAGAAAATTTTGAATGGATAAAATAGTTTTAATTTGAGTTACCAACACGTGCTTTGGTAAGTGTTGGTAACTCAAATTAAATCAATTTTGTCCATTCAACATTTTCTTTCTTTTATTTATTTATCCTTTCAACATATCGTCGGGTTCATTTCCATTTTCAACTTATGTAAGTCATTGGAGTGGCCTAAAGTTGGTATTGGCCAAACGGCGAGGGAGTCTAACCCCTTTTAACTAGCACTAGACCAAGGAGATTGTTATGGCGTCTGAGGCGGATCGCCATACCTACCAACACTGTGCTACTCTTTTTGCTTTACCGCAGAGATCCCTGTCGTACTCATACGTTGAGTTGGCAAGGACCGGTATCGAACTCGGAACCTTGTGTTTCCTAGTCGGACGCTCTACCAGCTGAGCAGTTGTAATGGCTTCGCGTATGCTTTGCATCTGATTTAAAAGGAGAAAATGCAAAATGGATTGTGAGAAAGGGAAATATAATGAGAAATATCAAAACGAAAGAAACGGCAGGAGACCCCTAAATTTTCAAATCAACAACAAACTAAAATGCGTCTACAGTAATGTAGATACGTTACCTAATAAAAAATGAATTGGAAATATTGATAAAAGAAAATCGACCAGAATTATATGCCTAGTGGAAATAATTCCAAAAAATATTAAATTAAACATCCAATTTTGTGAGATTCAATTCCATGGATATGACTGTTTTTCGAATTTAGAAGATGTAACTAGGCAAAGGGGAGTAATAACATTAATTAAAAACAAATATCTAGCAAAACAGATTCAAACACCAGACTTTGTTGAAAGTGTTTGGTACGAAGTATTATTGAAATCATCCGATAAATTAACTATTGGATGTATTGTGTTAGTAAAGCATTCAATTATAATGCTAACAACAACAAGAAAGGAATCAATACTTCGTTTAATTCAAACAATTTATTGGTCAGCACATGAAACAACAAATAACAATATAAAGTCCTTCCTGTATATAAAGCTGAGTTTAAGGGACTTACCTGCACGTTGGAGAAGATACCTGGTATCTTAGGGTGATTTCTTGGAGCCCTTCAAATCGCTGCCTCGTGGAACCGCTGGTGGAATCTATCCACCGGGATTTTGAATATTGCGCCTAAACTTCTGGGCTCATCATGTGATTGGTGTATCCAATCACAGAGAGCCTGTCCCTCGCTCACTCTATACACAGGAATCACCATTTTACTGAACCAACTGATGTATTTATAGATCCCCAAATAGCAGCTTCGAAAAGAACAAAAAATTAAATGATTATTTGACTTACCTTTTAAATAATAAGAGCCATGTTCTAATAACTGGAGATTTTAATTTTCCAGAAATTGATCTTCAGGGTTAAATACAGGTTTATCTAGGGTTATATATATATATATTGATAGATATGATGGTAAACGTAATATGTACGCACACACACACACACACACACACACACACACACACACAGACATATATATATATGTGTGTGTGTGTGTGTGTGTGTGTGTGTGTGTGTGTGTGTGTGTGTATTCAACTCAGCGCATCGGTCAGATCTGCGAGGTAAAGTGGGGGAGCTGATGGTAAGCGTGGCGCTCCACCTCAAATGCAAAATCAATCTCCTTGGTCTTTAGCTATATTCAGAAAACTTTACTTGTCCAATCTAAAGAATAGATATTTTAATGTCATATCATTTTAGACCCACCATATATATATATATATATATATATATATATATATATATATATATATATATATATATATATATATATATATATATAAACACAGAGTAACAGGAGAAGGAAGAAAGTCTATATTATAATAAAATCTTAATAAAAACATTCCATTCTTAACATCACGGGTTGACATTATTGTCATATCATTTTAGATCCACCATATATATATATTCAAAAAACAAAGCTACAGACTTTATGGAAGCTATGGAGTCTCTCCTTCCTTTTTCAGCACATAAAAAAACCCAACACATTTTAGAAAACAATCAAAACCCAAATGTATTAGATTTAATTTTTATGAACGATGAAAACATGATAACCGATATCAATCACCTTTGGGTAAAAGTCACCATCATGTTCTAAAATTTAATTATATTTGTTACACGAAGGAATATAATGTAACAGAAATTAAATATAATTATCAAAAATGTAAATTTGATGATATGATAAAGATGTTGGGGGATCACAATATTGAAAACAAGATAATAAATCTTTGTGCAGAGGAATCTTGGAAAGAGTTGGAAGGTATATTGAACTGTGTTAAAGAATTGATTCCAAAAAGAAAATGTACAATTGGGAGGGAGAAAAAGTCACCATGGATGAATGAAACGACTTTTAAGAAAATGAAAGAAAACGGAAAGCCTTTCTAAATTATCTTAAGACAAGAGGGGAAAGGATTATCAGAATTATGAATTAAGAAATCAGTTGAAATGGGAATGCAAAAAGCAAAAATAGAATTTGAAAAGAAAATTGCCAAGGAAGCTAAAAATAATCCAAAAGGTTTTTTAAAAATTGGCTAATGATAAAATGAACACTAAAGTTGAAAACACAGATTTACTAGGACCAGATGGAAACACAGCTACATCTGATGAAAAAAAGGCAAATATATTGAACGAATACTTTCTAGTGTATTTACTATTGAAAATCTTGAAAATATACCATACTTTGCTGAAAGATTATATAATGAGGAACTGAGTAATATAATAATAACTAAAGAAGTTCATTAAAAATAATGAAATTAAATCCAAACAAATCTCCTGGACCAGACGAACATCACTCTTTAATTTTGAAAGAATTGATACAAGAAATATCTTTACCATTGTGTATAGTCTTTAATAAATTCATTATTGAAGAATATGTACCTCAATCTTGGAGGGAAGCTAATGTAACAGCTTTATTTTAAAAGGGAAATAAAAGTAATCCATCCAATTATAGACCAGTTAGTTTGACAAGTATCATTTGCAAATTGTTAGAATCTATAATAAAAGACAAAATATCCAGGCACATGGAATTAGACAAACTTTTTTGTGAATCAGCATGGATTCATTAAAGGAAGATCTTGCAATACAAATCTTTTATCAGTAATGGCATGGCCTACTAGTATTATACGGCCCCATATGATACAGTAAGAGGTAAAAAAATAACAGGCCGATTATATTTTAACTCATTCTGGGTCGCTTATAAACTTGACGCAGAAAGGAAGGTAACTTTAAAAATTTAATAGAAAATAATAAAATAATACCGCTAGAATTTATTAGTCATTATTTTAATTTAATTTTCATTCTTTTCAAAATTACAATACGTTATTTATACTTTGTCTTTCATTAATCTACGAATTATAAACGGCTGTGATTTACCTTGTTTTTATGCTTTTCAATCACGTATACGGTCTGTTTTGCCTAAGACGCTAGTTTGGTAAAATTACTAACGCATAACTTTTTGCATTTAAATATTGATTTTTTAAAGTTTTTCGCGATAATTTGTTTACAAAAATGGTTAATCTTTTCATATTACATTTCTGAAGAAAAAAAAAGAAAACAGTTTGTGTATTTTTGTATACTTTTAACATTTTCCAGCCTAAACCTACAGATTGACTATCAGGCCGATCGGCCTGTTAAATTTTGCCTCTTAATGTATCATGTGGGGCCGTATAATATTAGTAGGCCGTGGTAATGGATAAGTGGACGGAATCTCTTGAACTAGGAATACCGTTTGACACCATCTATTTAGACTTTGCCAAATCATTTGACTCTGTACCTCAGAAAAGGCTACTATTGAAATTACAAAAATATGGAATAAATGGCCATGTTCTAAATTGGATTAAAGAATTCCTAAGTAATAGAAGACAATGTGTTAAAATTAAAAACTAAATCAAAATGGGCTCAAGTGATAAGTGGAATTCCACAGGGAAGTGTTCTTGGACCTTGTCTTTTTGTTATTTTCATAAACGATGTCCCGGATAGGATTAAATGTTACAAAAATATTTGCAGATGATACAAAAATATATTCTATTGTTAATGATCAAAATGATACTGATAACAATCTTGTAGATTGATCTGATTAATGGCAAATGAGATCAATACATCTAAATGAAAGGTACTTCATGTAGGAAGAAATAATTTAAAACATGTATACTCTGTGAGAGAAAAGAATTATATAATGATAGAGAAATACTAAAAGATACAGAGTTAGAAAAAAGACATTAGTGTGAATGTGGACTCTGAATTAAAATTTTACAAACATAGAAATACAAGTAAATAAATCAAACAAGATATTAGGATTAATACGAAGGTCATATGAATACATGGATAAAGAAATGCTGAAAAATTTATTTATTGCATTGGTAAGACCTCATTTGGAATTTGCTAGTGTGGTTTGGAGTCCAAGACTAATCAAGAACATAAAACTCATTGTGGGAGTTCAAAGAAGAACTACTAAAGTAATGAATGAATTTAAAAAAACCTTTCGTATGAAGAAAGACTTAGGAATATTGACTTACCAAGTTTGGTTTATTGACGGACAAGAGGGGATATGATTGAAGTATACAAATATACACATGGTTTTTATTAACGAACTTTGACCTACTAAACATTGCTCAAAATATCAATACCAGGGGTCATAAATTAAAACTCTTTTAAAAAATTTGTAAAGCAAAATTCAAGACAAAATTATTTTAGTAACAGAATGGTGAATACATAGAATAAACTACTATCATCAATAGTGATTGCCACATCTCTAAACTCCTTTAAGGCAATGTTAGATAAACTAATTAGTGACTGTGTGGCTTCAGAAAACGAAGATTATAGTTCTGCCATGGCTTCAACGAGTCCTGACTTGAATCCTATTGAAAATTTATAGGAAGAATTGAAAGTTCAAATAAATCCTCGGTCAACAAATGTCTTTAGGAATTACAACTTGTAACCATTGAAGAATAGAAGAAAATCTCAGAAAATATTTGTTTAGATCTCATAAAAACAAACAAAAACTTTCAGAAACAATTGCAGGTGTTACATAATTATTGGATCCCTAATGCTTTTTAAAGGTATTGTAGAAATCATAATGCGATTAGTACAGCTGACAGCCTTGGAGTGAGTGACAGCGTTTGACCTCACTCTGACCTTGCTTTCCGGGATAAACCGTGAGAACCGGAACCCCCATAGAAAGCCCTCTTCCGGTTTAAGGAGTAAGTAACTCAGTTGAGTCAACGTTAGAATTAAGCGCCCGAGCTGATGCTACATGTAAGATCTGCCGCAGACTTGTTCTGGTATTTGGGATTTTACCAAATAAACCCAGTAACATCAACGTAAGATCGACTAGTCTTGTAGTTTCATTACCTAAAAAACTCAACCAATAACACAGGGCTTCTGATCAAGGAGTGATCCCTAACAGAAACCAGACCTGAAACTCCCCTACAAAAAGACCAGACCTTTAAAGATATACCAGACCAGATAGATGATTAGACACGAATCAGAAGCAAAGCCGGCCAGAAGCAAATAGACGACCAGAGTAAAGAAGTAAGAAAGTCGTATGCGACATTATATGCTGCTTGACCTCGGTAACGGGAACAACCCCAGTATATAACACAGGAAGTTAAAACAAAACTGAGAAAGGCATACTATTGACTATATAACATTGTGAAAATTGTTCAATTTTTAATTCTTCATATTGAACGAATAATTTTATATTTTCCTCTTTCGCCTTATTTTTCTTATCATATTTAGTATATTTAACCTATCATTCTCAAAATTGAATTTTATATTCTTTTTGTGTTTAATAACATGTAAAAATTCAGGCATCCTACAAGTATTAAATTCTAAGAAATGGGTTAAAATATTCAGTATTCATAGGTGTACGAATAATTTCGTTGTTGATTATACGTATACAGGGTGTACGAGATAAATTTGACAGTTTTATATTTGGTTATTTTTCTCTGTAGGTTGGAGGTATTGACGCACACTACGCATCATTTAAAAGGTTCGACCTTTTTTCATCCATATACGTGATGACAGATAGAATGGATGATTGGATCACACCTGAATCATGGAAGAGAATAACTTGTATCATGATGATCTGCACCGGCCATCAAAATAAGGAGATTATACTTGCTGCCCGATGCTCCCTGAACACTGTAAAAACAATCAGGCATGAACTGAAGAATTGCAATGGAGACTACGTGGCTAGAAGAAAGCCACATAACAGACGATTTGATTGTGTTCGTGCAGCAGAATTCCTCGGAAATCTACAGAAAAAAGTGTTGAAGTCCCTCAAATGCCTACGTGGAGTTGCTAAAAACCGTAGTCAAACCATGGATAACAAGGGTAGCCAATGGTAGGCCATATGTATGGCAGCAGTTTTCGGCCCCTGCCAAAGTCAAAATGGTTGTTGGCGAATTTTTACGACTATACCAGTCCCAATGTTTGGCCTCCAAACTCCCCAGATCTCTAACCTCATGGATTATCTAGTGTTTGGAATGACCGAAATATCCGAACGGAAAATACACACATTCTGCACAAAGAAAATAAAATAAACAAAAGCTCCAAATACTAGAAGCTTTATACATAAAACAATACAAACCATCCTTAAACAAAATTAATTTTCAATGCAGTACACACATTTTAAAATAGCACCTATCCCATCAATTCTCCTCCTTCCAGTCTCCACATCCATGAACATAATTTGAAAAACTGGAACACATCACCCCTGATGATGGCACTTGAAGTGCCGAAAGTACCCTCGACATAACTTTGATGGAACTAATCCACGAATTCCACCCAAATACTAAAAAGTTGGCCAGAAAACATGAAAAAATCACAAATAAAATTGTTAAACAGATGTGTCTTTGTTTAATTCAACATATATATATAATATATACTATATATATTATATATATATGCCATGTGTGTGTGTGTGTGTGTGTGTGTGTGTGTGTGTGTGTGTGTGTGTGTGTGTCGTGTGTGTGTGTGTGTGTGAAGAGAAAGAAGGTGACTGAAAAAGGGGGGACTTTAAAAGTATAAGGTTAATAATTACTTTTAAAAAATTGGGATGGAGGGTGTGGTTCCGGGGATGAAGGCAAGTAGAAAGTTATGTTGTACATGCCTGTGTTTGTTGTGACCGCGCATACGTATGCGTGCGTACGACATGTGCGTGTGTGTGCATACGGAGAGGGTTTGGATCGAATAGATGCCGGCCTTGACACACTTAATCAGCGTTTTGTATGATATTTAATTTCTCCTGAAGGAACAAAATTTTTTAAATTCTCATTTTGGCCCGGGACCAATTGGCCCCAGATGGTAGCACCGGAAGTTGCAAATATTTTGGCGTTCAGATTCTATTCAATAACATGTACCTGAAACTAAGCTAAATCTTTGACGCATTATAAATGTTATAATATATATATAATATATATATATAAAATCCAAAAATCCGGAGAAAAAATCTTCCTTACGACATAGGAGATTTTTAAAAACGTGTCGCAGTTTGCAGAGCTCAATGTGTGCTCTTATTGTTAGAGTAACAGAGCAAATTTATAAGTAAAAATATAACATATATATAATATATATATATATATATATATGTGTGTGTGTGTGTGTGTGTGTGTGTGTGTGTGTGTGTGTCAGGACGAAATTCCTGTGGACACCCACCACATGGACACACCAGAGTAGGAAACCGAAAGAGAGGTCTTACATTGATCAGCTGTGTGAAGATACTGGATGTCATGAGGAGGACTAACCAGGACCGATAGGGACGAGTGGCGAGAGAGAGTCATGTGAATTCATGCGATCACTGTGATATATATATATATATATATATATATATATATATATATATAAAGATAAGAGTAAGCAAATGAATCCGACGGTATAAATTTCAAATTCAAAAATTGACAAATTCTCTTTTCAAACAGGAAGAGTTTTAACCCGTTCATGGTCAGCCTGCAACGGATGTTTTCAGAAAATAAATATTTTTTCAACTATTTTTTTTTTTTAATGTAAAAAATATGAATGATGTAATTATGTCGTTGAAACGCGTAGCGGATGTGCTAATGACGAAACGATCGCATGACTTGCACGCTTTTTAGAACATCAATGCTTTCGTTTTGATTTTAAATTATTTTCTGCTTCTCTCTCGATGAGTTCCGATTAAAAACAAGCTCTGAAGATGATTTTTATAAATCGAAATATTGTTCAATATTAGCTATGAATATGATATATAATATTTTCATTTTAACAGCATTGTGTGGTTTCATATCTCTCTCTCTCTCTCTATATATATATATATATATATATATATATATACAATATTCATAGGTGCACGAATAATTTCGTTTTTAGCTGTAGCTACATGTGCAATGTATTAGTAAATGGTGAATCTTATAATACTAGTAGGGCCTGTGGATATACCACAGTATGGTATTTTGATTATTACAACATTTGATATGTTTACTTAAGAGCTATTGCAAAATAGTTCAATATGTAAAAAGTATAATAATTATGATTTAACCCTCTCTCACTCTTTATTAAAAGAAGGGTTGTAAAATATTTACATTGATTTGCTGATAAAAACTAGGTGTCGGACCTGTAAATTTGCCTGACGCTAGTTCGCTAAAAGTTAGCGTAAATTAAGACAGGAGGCCGGGACGACATAAGATCAAAATCAACAAAATATATTGTTGGAAATCCGATAGTTAAATTATCTTCCCCTGTCGCTAGGGGGCGAATCGCCAACACGAGGTTGGCGGGAAAATCAAGTCCCCGGCATTTATCTGAAGACAGTCGACCGGACGAGTCACCTTAACAAGGGTTCCATCCACCACCCACTTCAAGGGGCAGTTTCACCAGGCGAGTAGCTTCAAAAAGCACCC
>CM042148.1:15422611-15460111 GCA_023376005.1 Doryteuthis pealeii
TGGGGGATTGTCTAACTTTAACAAAATTTCAGAAAAATTGTAGGGATGGGTGATATGGCCTGGATAAATTGACATTGAATTACCCTTTCATCTTTTCATTATGTTCGATTGAAATAGATTAGCGTTATCGTTCCACTCGTCCCCTCTCACTATCTTACTCTTCTCTCTTTCATTCTTTCTTTTTTTATGTATTTATTCTTATTATATTTTTCTGTCCCTTTTCTTCCATTTCTTTCTTTATGATAAAAATGAAATAGGTCTTTACTTAGCTAAAGTAACCACATTCATAAGAAATAAGAATTCGTCGAATAAGCAACACCAGATAATCAGGATTTACTTGTTTGCATTTCATCTTGGACGATTTGGACGGTCTCACTTTTAACCTGGGGGTGTTGCAATATGATATCGGTCGTACAATTAAGAAACACGAGTATTGATATATAGATATCACTAGCGAACACGGTTGACTCGATTTCAGAGCAAATATATGGCGGCTTACACGTTCGTTGTTAGTATTGTTAACTGTCGTAATTATCTTCGCTATACTATTGACATAGAGGTGCGTGGTGTAATGGTTAGAGTCGTAGGAAATGGACTCGTCAACCCGAGTTCAAATCCTAGACGAGGCTGCTTACATTTCACATAGCATTAATACCCTTGGGAAAGGTATGAATCCAAATATTTTCCCTTCCAACTATGGGTAAATAGTAGAGCAATTGGGCTCTTTAAACTTGTCTAGGAGAAGGGAAACTCTAAATTAAAACCTGTTAAACTCCGCGGACCATATGACCTTTAGGCACCCCTTTGGCGATCTTGATTCATAAGTATATTTTTTTAGTTGCACCGTCAACATTCGGTTGTTTGTTAACAGACGATTTTTAAAGTTTTTTTATTATTATAAAACTAACCCCTAACCCTTAACCCTAACCCCTAACAAACAACCGGATATCGACGGTGTAAATGAAAAAAATGTACTTATGAATCGAGATCGCAAAAGGGGTGCCTAAAGGTCATATGGTCCAACCCCGCTTAAGAAATTGACCTTTTGTCGCATTCTGGTCGTGCGGAGGTGTTGGTAAATATATATAGGATTAGTATTATGCGTGACTTTAAAGCGTCGAATGAAAAGACTTACGGTCGAATCGGGGAAGACGAAGTGCAGACGAAGTGCAGATGAAGTGCTGACGAAGTGCCGACGATAGACGCTGTTGTAATCAGGTAGTTATTTCCGCCTCTGTTTCAACGGTAAGTCAAGTCACCAATTGAAAGTAATGATTAGTTTTCCTTGGCAACCATTGGCGGTCTTTTTTGTTAGAGAGAAGGTCGAATAGCAAGAGAGAGAGAAAAGAATAGTCGATAAGTCGTTGATAAAATGATTGAATGTGTTACCGCGTATACGACGAGTGCACATCCATCAGTTGGGGATTAGAAACAGACCCATACAGCATTTATGCTTATATATTTCCCACCCGGGGGGCCGGGTTAGCTTAGTCGGTAGAGCGTTCGGATAGAAACCACAAGGTTCCTAGTTCGATACCGGTCCTCGATAACTCAGCGTATGAGTAGCGACAGGGATCTGTGCGGTAAAGTAAGGAGCTGATGGTAGTTGTGGCGTTCCATCTTAGACTCAAAAACAATCTCCTTGGTCTAGCCCTAGTGAAAAAGGGATAGACTCCCTCGCTGACTGGCTGATACCGACTTTAGGCCACCCTGACAACTTTACTTACTTATTTATATATTTTGGAAGTTAATTAATTAATAATTAATTAATTAGGCGGGCATACTTATTCAAATATGAGGATAAACAAATCGAGAAAAATCAATCTCTGTGTGTACATTTCGGCCTATTAGGCCTCATCAGCAGAGCTATAGATAGGAAGACCGCCCTGTGCGTGATTTGAACCCTGACTGTCAAGCTGACAG
The DNA here is from genome assembly GCA_023376005.1 of Doryteuthis pealeii. Lineage (NCBI taxonomy): Eukaryota > Metazoa > Mollusca > Cephalopoda > Myopsida > Loliginidae > Doryteuthis > Doryteuthis pealeii. Next base: position 15,424,535 of record CM042148.1, read on the forward strand.
GCGAGGACCGTAACCCCTACACCAACCAGACTTGCTTAGATTTTTCGTTTTGTTTAGAAGTAGGTATTATTCCTCTTATAGTGACTTTTTCTACACGACAGTATGAGAAGTAAATACACAAACGATGTGTTTTTAATATGGCTTTTTTAGCCGACAAAAAGTGTATGAAAACACACAATGTTGTTAAAAGGAATATATTTTTATATCATTTTCATAGCTGATATTGAACAATATTTCGATTTATAAAAAATCATCATCAGAGCATAATGATAATTAGGTCCGTTTTTAGATGTAAATGTTTAACGCATATAAAAGATTACACTTATCAGACGCCAAAACAATCTCCTTGGTCTAGCGCTATTGAAAAGGGATAGACTCCCTCGCTGACTGGCTGATACCGACTTTAGGCCGCCCGACGACTTTAATTTTTTACTATTTCCCACCCCATGCTCCGCAGTAAATCCCAAATAATATATACACTGAGAACCAGACCCATGATGTAGTTAACTACATCATGAACTCCTGCAGTTAGCTGTTATTAATTAATAATCCTTATGTTGATTAATTCAGAGGTTTTGACCCTGAAGATCCTCATGGTGAAACTCTAGTAGGTTATTTCTGTACACACTATAATAATACATCCGCTCTACTTTCGTATTGAGCACTTTATATTTGTTACAACGCTGACTTATCTTGGTAAAACTTGTATCAACTAGATATTAAGACCAATTTCACCGGTAAGTCATTCCTTATATATATGTATATGGCTGGTTTATCTCAGTCGGTAGATTGTTCGGCTAAGAATCACAGTGTATGAGTAGCACAGGGATCTGTGCGGTAAAGTGATGAACTGATGGTAGGTGTGGCGCACCACCACAGATGATAAAATAATCTCCTTGGTCTAGTGATAGTGAAGAGGTGGGATGGACTCTGTCGCTGTCTGGCTGATACCGAAATTAGGCCACTCCTACAACTTTATATAATATATATATATATATATATATATATATATATATATATATATATATATATATATATATATATATATATATATATATATATATATATATATATATATATATACTGAACGAAGTTTTTGGCCGTGTAACAAAAGTCGAGTTTTCTTCTTGGCACATTAGCTGATAATTCACAGCTTCTACTAAAATATTCTTAGTCATGTTTTTTTTTTCTCGTCGGCTGAACAGAGGTCAGTGCGACGCACAGGGACATCGATTGCTGGTATTCTAGGAACGTTATTCTTAACAAATACAATAATTACTTTGTCAAAATCAATGGGCGCTTGGGTTACTTTTCAGGTCTACTTTTTTTCAGGATGTTCAGCCTAAAAATGCCGTTTCCAGGTAGGTATTTCACCAACCCGTTCAACACGGATAAGGTGTGACACAAGGTCGCAAGTGTGGTGCATCCAGCGAGGATCGAACTCGCAATTCGGTAATAATGGATCTGTGAGACGAGCTTGCATATTGTTACATCACAATGGGCGCTCAATGTAGGTATTTAACCACCTGTGCACCATGGATAGGGTGTGATACAGAGTCGCAAGTATGGAGCATCCAGCGAAGATCGAACTCGCTATTCGATAATGAGTTATCTGTGAGAGTAGCTTGCAAGTCGTTACACCACGATGGGATGCCCAAGGGTTTATTTATGTTAAGTTTTTATGGGCCATCCTTTGACCTTAAAGCAGGAGCGCTTGTCCAGTGGAATTGGATCCCTGGTAAAGAGTCCCTCGATAATGAATCCTTTGGTTACTGTGGTAAAGAGTTCTCAGTTCCCGGTAAAAAAAATCATTCGACAATGAATCCTTTAGTTACTCTGGTAATCGTATAAGTTCTTCCTGAGTATTGGTAAAGATCCGGTAATCCTATGTCCGTCTTCAGTGAGCGCAATTGTAATTAAGACCAGTGGAGGGGGGTAAATAGTATGTCTTCCACGCAGTATGTTTAGTGATTGGCTGCAGGAACAACTCACGTGACCTTGACCAGTCTATAAATCTTGGTGGGGATTAGAGCACATCTTATATCAAAATAATATTTACCCAATATGTTCACTATGGGTAGGGGGTGCCACGAAGTCGCAATTATGAGACATCCAGTAAGGATCAAACTCTCTATTCAGTAATAATGGATCTGCGAGACTAGCTTGCTAATCAATACACCACGATAGGACGCCCTTGGTATTTACCTAACGTATTTACCACGGGTAGGGTATGACGCAAGGTCACAAGTATGAGGAATCCAGAGAGGATCGAATCTTATGGGCCATCCTGTAGGCCTTGAGCCTGAGCCCAAGTCCAGTGGAATTGGGTCCTCGGTAAAGAGTATTGGTAATCGTCTGATAAGTCCGTCCTAAATGAGTGCAATTAGAATTATGGTCAGTGTGGGAGTTTAAGTAGTGTGTCAGCCATGCAGTATGGTTGGTGATTGGCGAAGTAATAAACCACGTGACTTAGGCTAGTCTATAAATTCATGTGGGCAATTGGAGCACACCTTATATACCAAAAATATTCCAACAATTCAGTAATAATGGATCTGTGAGACTAACTTGCTAACGATTGGGCTACAATGGGGTCCCCAAACAAAGATAAATGCATAGAAAAGAAAAAAGAAAGAAATATTTAAATTCACAAATCACACAAGTTTCATGGGTATTGATTGTTGGAATATTTTGTAATATAAGGTGTCGTGCAATACACCACCTAAATTTATAGACTGGGCGTGGTTTATTCCTGCGCCATCAACAGCCATAATGCGTGGCTGATTCACTACTTAAACACTGATACTTGTCATAGTTTATTTGCAATCATTGAGGAGGAACTTACAATACTAAGGAGAACTAAAAGATACTTTATCAAGGATTTCTGCCGGACAATCACTCTTGCTTAAAGCCTAAAGGATGGCCCATAAAATTGTAACATTGATAAAACATATTTCTCTTGAGACTTAAAAAAAACTCCATGCAATTTGTTGCCAAAAAATATTTATTTCATGAAATAAAAAAACAAACTTTTTTTGAATATATGTATTTACCAAACTACGTGAAGAGAAAGTCCCCTGGAACTAAGCTGATACTGATAGCTTCTAACTTTACTGCACAGATAAGATTACACAAGCTGTGCTACTCTAAGGGTTAAGTTAGCGAGGACTAGTATCGAACCTGGAACCATGCGTTTCGTAGGTGAATGCACTACCGACAAATTTAACCGGGCCCTATGAAACTATATATGTGTTCATAAATAACTATTATTAACTAGAAATATTTTATTAGTATTAGATAAGAATAGTTCTGGAGATCTGGGAGTATAGGTATCTCTTCATTGTCATTACTCCCAGGTCCACTCAGATACCGACTGGTAGTACCTGTTAGGGTCACATCTATGAGCATCCCTGTCGACTGCACATCTGCGGAGGGCATGGGGATACCTTTTTGTTATGACCTGTTTAAGGGTCTATAAATAAATACTCAACACAGAGATAAAAGTAAAGAACAGATCTATTCAACCTATATCAATGTACAAAATGAGGAGGGTTTCCTTGTTACAGCGTACACGAAGAACATGTATCTGCTACTTCTCACTTGAGTAGCTCTGCTCTGCTAAATATACCCTTTGGGTAAGTCCATTGTTCTGGTCATAGGTGAGTCACCTAAAACACTTTTGGCCATTGGTAGTGATCCATGATGCTTAAGGATGGAAGCCTGGTGGCTGAGCAATCCATGACATAGAGCAATCCACTTTGTCCCTTACTTAGGCTAGACGGATTAATCGGTTGGTTACATCAAGCCCTAGCACCTATATGATTGTCCCAACCGTTGGATGCGACACAAGGTCAATTTTAAGCATTTTTAACAGATTTGAATTCAAAGTTTGAATTCTCCTAGACTGGTTGGCATACCAAGGTTAAAGAACCCAGTCTACCCTACCATTTATTCATATATAAGCCTTGAGTATGTTGTTTCTGAACTAACGACTATTACTACTACAAACGACGACTAGTACTACAACTCGGACTTGGCCCTATGCAACATATATCGTTCTGTAACAGCCGTGCCCATTTCCTACGACGGTAAACAAGTGCCATATTTGGTCGTAAATGTATGGGCGTTTTCGACGGTGTCGGGCGGTAACTATGATAGACTTATAAGAGCTGTCGGGCTTTAGCTGTTGGCAGGTGGGTGGTGTCGGCCGATAATTAGAAACACTCGTTACCGTCTGATAAATTGATTATATTTAGGCGCGCAAAAACGTGTGCGTAATTTGGTAAACTTTATTGAGAGCACTTTTCCGTCATGTCTGGTCGTATAATTTCGCTTAGCCGAAGACGACTTAATGGCGGATTCCGGTTGTTGTGTGTGGAGTGGCGGGGCGAAATTTAATTCAAAGATAAAATTAATTCTGCCGGGATGAACGCTGAAAATGTTATTTACAGCTTCAAACACAAAATAATCGATGCATGTGATGAGAGATTTACAGCCGACATAAATAAACGCCAACATATTTCCTTGAATGCATACATTCCAATATATGTATATATAATATATATATATATATATATATATATATATATACATCATATTTATGTATATATATACATATTTATGTATATATGTATATATATACTTGAATCTATATATATATATATATATGGATTTATGTATATATATACATATATACGTATATATATATTGTATATATACATATATATACATATATACATATATTGAATATATATATACATATATATACATATATATTATATGTATAAACATATATATATTATATATATAATATATATGTTATATATATATATTATGAATATACATACATATATGTATACACATATCTATTATATATATACATACAATATTGTATCACATATATTATTATATATACATATATATTATATCTATTATATATATACATATATATTATATATATTATATATATACATATATTATATATATTTATTAAAAATATATAATATATGTATATATATAATAGATATATATATATATATATATATATGTATATATATAATAGATATGTGTATATATATAAATGTATATTCATAATATATATATAATATGTATATTATATATACACATATAATATATGTATATAACATATATATTATATACTAAAAATATACATATATATACACATATGTTAATATATATTTATATATATATATATTATATATATTATATATGTACATATATATACATATATATCATATATACATGTATATACTCATGTACTAAATATATAATAAAATATACATATATATATGTATATATGTATAATATATATTTACAATATATACATACATATATGTACATATATTAAATATATATTATGTATATACATATATATACATATATACTATATATATATATATATATATAGGCTGTTACTTTTATGGTGTTTAAGTAAAGCATTTTGCAAATAAGAATAAATTTTATCTGACGCCTTTTTTGCGCGTGAGGAAATAAAATTATCATTTCCTCACACACACTCACATAAAACATTATTGATCAATCAATATACATTTATCGTTATATATATGTACAAAAATGTCAAGTTCAAAATTATATATATATATATATATATATGAGTGTGTGTGTGTGTGTGTGTGTGTGTGTGTGTGTGTGTGTGTGTGTGTGTGTGTGTATGTGTCTGTGTCTCTGTGTGTGTGTGTGTGTGTTAAGAAATTAAATCAAATCATGTCTCTGTTTATATGTTCCCAAAAACAAATATTTGATTTAAATATTTGCATAACGCCAGCCGGAATCTCATCACAAAGATGGATGAGTGTACACTTTTAACTGTCTATATTGAACAGCTTATATATATTATATATATATATATATATATATATTATCTATCTATCTGAATCTGATCATATCTATCTATTGATCTATCTATGGTAAACCTGGTTTATATATCTCAGTTAGTTCACATCTATCCATCTATCTATCTATCAATCGCAACCTGATTATATCTATCTATCAATCTATCTATCTATCTATCTACGTGAATCCGATCATATTTATCTATCTATGGTAATCTGATCTATCTATCTATCAGTCTGTTCATATCTATCTATATATCAATCTATCTCAACCTGTTTATATCTGCCCATCTATTTATCTACCTATGTCTGTCTATCTATCTATAGTCTTCATATCTATCTATCTCGGCCTGTACATATCTATCTATTTATCTATCTATCTACCTCAGTCTTCATATATATATATATATATATATATATATATATATATATATATGTCTATCAATCTATATGTATTTCTCTCTGTTTATTTCAGATTATTTCCATTTATCTGTCTCAGCCTTTTAATATCATCAATTTATCTATTTATCTATCTATCTATCTGTCTATTTATATCTATCTATCTATCTATCTATTTATATCTACATATCTATCTATCTATTTATATATATCTATTTATATCTATATATCTATATATTCATATCTATATATCTATCTATCTATTTATATCTATATATCTATCTATCTATTTATTTATGTATATATCTAACTATCTATCAATTTATATATATATATATATATATTATATATATATATATATATATATATCTTTATAACTATCTATCTCTCTCTCTCCATATATATATATATGTGTGTGTGGGGGGAGTAAATATGGAAATAAATCCGACAATATAAAGAAATTTGAAAAACGAAGTGTTCCAAAAATAAGATGAATTTATTTATCGAAGCTTAAACGTTTAGGTTTATTTAAACCTTCATCAGGATTGATTCTGGGATGAAGAAATTGATGGATATTTTATGACAGAAGTTAGAAAAACGTTTAAGCGTCGATAGATAAATTCATCTTATTTTTGGAACACTCCGTTTTTCAAATTTCTTCATATATATATATATATATATATATATATATGGGAGAAATATGAGGAGGTTAATCCGACAGTATGTGGAGAAAGGTAGATACAGTGAGAAGAAAATCCACTAACCACCCCCAACCACCCCTCTCCCTACTGGCGATCTTCTGTTACAGCATTGTGAGAATGTCCATCATTGAAGCGAGTACTGTATCCAGGTCCTGAAGATGGTCTAACAAGAGACCGAAACGTTGCATCGTCGACAATAAACATCCAGTTTCCATAACATCCCGTGTTTGTCTACCTTTCTCTCTCTCTCTCTCTCCTCTCTCTCTCTCTATATATATATATATATATATATATATATATATATATATATATATATATATATATATATATATGTATGTATATATATATATATATATATATATATATATATATATATATATATATATATCGTCGGAGAGCGTTCGGCTAGAAACCACAAGGTTCCTAGTTCGATACCGGTCCTCGCCAACTCAGCGTATGAGTAGCACAGGGATCTGTGCGGTAAAGTAAGAAGCTGATGGTGGGTGTTGTGCACAACCCCAGATGCTAAATCAATCTCCTTGGTCTAGCGCTATTTAAAAGGAGATAGACTCCCTCGCTGACTGGCTGATGCCGACATTAGGCCGCCCCGACGACTTTACTTATATATATAATATATATATATATTATATATCTGAGTGTGTGTGAGGAGTGAAGGGTTTGAATAAATCCGACAAAGTGTGGTTGAGAATAGAGGAAATTGTGGATATAACAACACAGGCAGTTGAATTCAGTTGATATTTCGCCTCATTGTATGAAGCTTTTTCGAAACTAAACTTTATCGACATAAGTACTTGTATATTCTGCTTTTATAGTGAAAAGGGTAAATGGGTGAGGGGGTGAGAGATCGGGTGGTCAATAAATTTTTGAAAAAGCTTCATACAATGAGGTGAAATATCAACTGAATTCAACTGCCTGTGTTGTTATATCCACGATTTCCTCTATTCTCAACCACACACACACATACACACACACACACACACACACACACACATATATATATATATATTTATATACCATCACACGCATACACACACATGTATATACACATTGGTAATATGGTTATGTAATACTCCTGTCTTTACTATCTAAATTATATATATATATATATATATATATATATATATATATATATATATATAGATAGATAGATAGATAGATAGATAGATATACATATATAGAATATGGGGAATATAGAAAAGTAAATAAGAAAAAATCAAAGTATTGTAAAGAATGAATTCATCATGTGTGTGCATCTATCGCTCTATCGCAGTTTATTCCTCCCCTTCTCTCTCTCTCTCTCTCTCTCTCTCTCTCTCTCTCTCTCTCTCTCTCTCTCTCTCTCTTTCTCATTCCATTTGATTCTCCTATCTATTTTGACCTATCTATTTCAAATCAAACGTACATCTCTCTCCGCGTGATGTAATGTTTTACGTACGATCTTTTCGATCCAAATTCCAGACTAAAGCCTCACCCACAAATAGACAGACAGACAGACAGACAGACAGAAAGACACACGCACACACACACACACACACACACACACACACAGAGAGAGTTGATGTTCAAACCCTCGAAAGAAATGCTTACTTCACCTGATATCAACCACCACACCCATACAACTAAACTGAACATTCAATTGCCAACAGGAGCATCGTCTGAAATAATATACAAATAGCTGTAAAAATATCAACCATGACCTACAAAAAAAAAGTCTTCAGCATAAAATAACCCAAAGAGTTTGACATACCATAAACCAACCAACCAACCAGCCAGCCAGCCAACCAACCAAAGTTCCATGACCGAAGCCTTCTCTACGGCGCCAGAGATTTTGTCAGTTGAAGCCAAGCTTTGTAAATATCTATTTAGGTCTGATAATATTCGCCGACCATCGATCAAGCTTTCCTACTCGGCTCCTATCTATCTTAGTCTTCATATCTATCTATCTATCTATCTATCTCACTATTCAGATCTATCTATCTATCTATCTATTTATCTATCTATCTCAGCCTGTTCATATCAATCTCAGTCTTCATATCTATCCATCTATCTATCTATTTATCTCAGTATTCATATCTATCTATCTATCTATCTATCTATCTATTTATCTCAGTATTCATATCTATCTATCTATCTATCTATCTATCTCAGTATTCATATATATCTATCTAGCTAGCTAGCTAGCTATCTATCAGTATTCCTATCTATCTATCTATCTATCTAAGTTTCATATCTATCTATCTATTGAGTTTTCATATCTTTCTATCTATATTAGGATTCATATCTATCTATATATCTATCTATCTCAGTATTCATATTTATCTATCTATCTATCTATCTATCTAAGTTTCATATCTATCTATCGATCTATATCAAAGTCTTCATATCTATTTATCTATCGATCGATCAATATATCGATCTATCTAAGCCTGTTCATATCTATCTGTCTGTTGAGTTTTCATATCTATCTATCTATCTATCTATCTATCTCAGTATTCATATCTATCTGTCTATCTATCTCAATATTCAGATCTATCTATCTATCTATGATCTATCTATCTATCTATCTATCATCTCAGTATTCATCTATCTATCTATCTATCTATCTATCTATCTAATATTCAGATCTATCTATCTATCTATCTCTAAGTATTCAAATCTATATCTATCTCATTATTCAATCTATCTATCTATCTATCTATCTATCTATCTATCTCAGCCTGTTCATATCAATCTACCTATCCATTGACGCATCCAATTACCTACCTATGTAAGTAGGTGTTTACTCATGTATCTATCGATCTACTACTTTCTTTCACTCAATCAGTTCTTATCATACGGTATAATTATCTATTTGGGTGAATAAAAATTATTCACGCTTCTTCTTTTTTTACAGTAATGATAATGATTTTGGGTCATTTAATGCCGAATCAAGTCATTTTGATAAGGAAGGCACTTAGGTTGCTTACAATACTGGCGATGAAGGGTAGTCCGCATTCCCCAGCGCTTCAGCATTGGAACCTCACCATCAGATAGAGTTTAACGTCATACCCAGGACACTAAGACCCTCAGCCACTGGCTTCTAGTACATATATGATAAAAAGAGCTGGTGCTTTCCATAAGGGTAATATCATCAGGCAAATCACATGTGCTAGGGCTTGACGTGACCAGCCGATTGATCGAAGGTGGGTCTCTCTGACCGCGTGTCTAGCTTGCGGTTGATTAAGTGGTCACCCAAATAGGTATTGAACATGCCCACTGCTGCTTAACTTCAATGATATGATGGGAACTGGTGCATTCAGCGTGATTTTCCCATAAAAAGGTAAAGTTATCGAGGTGCCTTAAAATCAGTATCAGCCAGACAGCGAGAGAGTCTATCTCCTTTTCACTGGCGCTAGACTAAGGAGATTGTTCTTGCGTCTGAGGTGGAGTGCCAAACCTACCATCAGCTCCTTACGTTACCGTACAGAATCCCTGTGCTATTCATACGCTGAGTTGGCGAGGGCCGGTATCGAACCAGGAACAGTGAGGCTTCGAGCTGAATACTCTACCGTAGTCTGCTGTAAATGAGAACAATCGTTTGTTAAAAAAAAATTGAATATATAAAAAACTTTGTGGTTCCTAGACGGACGTTCTACCAACTAAGCTAAACAATGGAAGAATATAATGATGGAAAGAATAAAAGAGAAAGAAAGAAAGAAACATGGAAATATAAAAGGTTGGTTTGGTTTGTTGGATTTTACGGCATGTCAACCCTTGTTGGGTTAATTTATGCCGAAGACTTTTTTCTATATGTGCTTGATGGGTATTCAATATCTTGAAATTTGCACATAAGTGGTGAAAGCAGAACATAAGATTTCATTTTTGTACAAAAAAAAACACATATCGACCCTAGTCTGTAGTTTACGACAAGGGAATCTACTTCTTCTTTTTGTCCAGTTAGACCTTCTTCTTCTTCTTCTCTCTCTCTCTCTCTCTCTCTCTCTCTCTCTCTCTCTCTCTCTCTCTCTCTCTCTCTCTCTCGCTCTATTTATTTATCTATCTATCAATCTACTTTAGTTTCCTGTCTTTCTCACTATAGAAAAATATCTCCAATTCTTCTTCTTCTTCTTCTTCTTCTTCTTCTTCTTCTTCTTCTTCTCTCTCTCTCTCTCTCTCTCTCTCTCTCTCTCTCTCTCTCTCTCTCTCTCTTTCTTTCTTCTTACGACCTTTCTCATTTAAGTATCTTAAGTATCTCTCCGGTTTTTTCATCGACTTCCTTTTTCTTTCTCTACTTCTCTCTCTCTCTCTCTCTCTCTCTCTCTCTCTCTCTCTCTCTCTCTCTCTCTCTCTCCCTCTGCTACTACTACTCCCTCTCTTTCAATTTATTTCTCTTTCTTTCTCTCTCCTCTTTTCTTTCCTTCAACTCTTTCTTCTCTAGTCAAAAGAAGCAAGAGCGAACCCATAAGTGACGTTCTCCTGTAGACACCTACACCAGTGTTGCCTGGCGAGCAAAAACCAGTATCAATCAATATTGTGAATATTATGGATACCCTGCGAAAGACCTGCTAAGGTGATGACTGATCGGAACGGGTAGCGAGAAAGTCAAGACTAACAATAACAAATAAATCAAACAACAAAACAACGACTAACAATATAAACACCCATCCTATGTAAAAGGAGTCCAGTTTGAGAGACTTACTAGAAGAGGGAAAATGAGGATAACTGGTATCATCTATTAAGTCAATAATTCTCAGAGATAATTTCTGGTGGAATTTCTTGTGGAACTGGTCCGAATGTGTCTATTGAATATCGGCGACAAAACCTCTTTGCGCGTCACGTGATTGCTATGATCAATCAGAGAAATGCGCTCCCTCACTTAACTCCATACATAGAAATAAACGTATTTTACTGACCCAACATAGCGATTTTTGTTCTCCTGTTACAAAGGGATCTATAAATACAAACTATTAACTTCACCTCCATTCCTATTGTTGGAATATTTTGTGTATATAAGGTGTGCCCCAATTGCCCACCTGAATTTATAGACTAGTCTAAGTCACGTGGTTTATTACTTCGCCAATCACCAACCATACTGCGTGGCTGATACAATACGTAAACCCCCACACTGGTTATAATTCTAATTGCACTGATTGAGGAGGGAATTACAATACTCAGGATTACCAGACGATTACCAATACGCAGGACTCTTTACCAAGGATCCAATTCCACTGGACAAGCGCTCTGGCTTAAGGCCTATAGGATGGCCCATAAGATTGTAACACCTGTTAGATATTGTTTGCATACTCGCCCTCCCCAGTAAAAAAAAGAGGAGTTTTCAAATTTCAGAAGAGGATACCTAAAGATTTAAAAAAATACCAAATTTAGCTTGGTAACAATTTTTCCCGGTTCACCTTCTTATCTACCAGACTAGATCTGGTTTGCATACTCCACGCCCCAACCAATAAAAGCTTTCCACAGTGGGTCAAAAAGAGGGGTTTTCTAATTTCAAAAGAGGACCCTTCAGCTTTCAAAAAATACCAAATTATCTTGATAACAATTTTTTTCCCGGTCAACTTTCTTATCTACCAGGGATCACCAAACTTTTTTCACGCTAGGCCGGATAATTGACAAAATAACAAGCGCGGGCCACATTATTGTTGTGTTCAATACTTGCAAGCCAGAACGAAAGCTCTGAGAAAAAAATGTAAAGCAAAATTTATCTTTCCATGTTATATTCATGGATGAGTGGCGTAAGATGCCCCAATCCAAATTTAACCAACAATATTTATTTTCAAAACATTATCAAAGAATGCAACATTAGCAGAAAGGTTTAGTGAGATTTGTTATTCAAGCAGTCGTAACAAGTGAAAATTCGGGATCGCATAAGTAACAAGTGAAATGCTCACACGCACGAAATTTTGTAACCTACCTACAGTAGTCAAGTCCATGAAGATTTAATAAGTTTAACATGATATTTAAATTTAAACGGTATCAGAACATCTCGTGTTCCGTACGTTTTAACAAACAAATGTAAGTACCGTAGACGGGTCTGATAAAATGACTTCGCGGGTCGGATCCAGCCCGCGTGCCGTAATTTGGTGACCCCTGTACTAGACTATATGGACATTAGGCTTGTATTCACCCTAGCAATATTTTATTCAATCTCGTATTCTAAATGGACCACTTTTAGTCAGCTTGTTTTAAACTAACATTTTCTGCAATTGTCATTTTTTCTCGGGAATATGCGTTACTCGAAAATGCAGTAAATTGGAAAATGTGACAACGAAACGAAACAAAACAAAACGAAACGAAACGAAATGGTTTAGCGTAGAGAAAAGCGTGACAGAAAAAAAAATATTCAGGTTTTATCAACAATAAGATAAATCTTTTCATTTGAATAGATCGTAGCGAATTCTTTAAGAGTTTGGTTATTTAATTAAATCCAACCGAAGAATTTAATTGTTAATTTATAATTATTTATGAAATATTATTACAATTGCATTTTTCTGAAAAGAAAATTAATTTAAAGTATTTCGACGTTTTATGGAAAGCAAACAACAAACAATTGTCCTCAAATGGGGATCGTCGACCAAATTGTGAAGCCTTTTGATCAGCATTTCAGATTTGCAAATAATGTTAATGTGATTTACAAACCATATTAAATGTAATGAAAGAAAGATTAAAAAGTAAAAGAGAAAAATTGAAAGAAAGAGAAAGGAAAAAGAAAGAATGAAAGAATCAAAGAAAGGGGAACAAAAGAAAGAAAGAAAGAAAAAGAAAGGAAGGACAAACAAACAAAAGAAAGAAAGTTGGAAGAAAGAAAGAAAGAAAGAAAGAAAAAGAAATTAAGAAAGAACAGAAAGAAAGGAAAGAAGGAAGAAAGAAGAAAGAAAGAAAGAAAGAAAGAAAGAAAGAAAGAAAAGAAAGAAAGGAAGACAGAAAGAAAGAAAGAAAGAAACGAGGGAGGAAGGAAGGAAGGAACATACAGTAGCAAAACTGAAAAAAATTAAAGAAAGACGGAAAAGAACGAACGAACGAACGAACGAAAGAAAGAAAGAAAGAAAGAAAGAAAGAGGGAATGAGACGCCAAAAGAGAAGAAAGAAATGAAAGAAGATGCAGATGCAGAATGCAGACACAAAAAAAAAAGAAAGAAAGATGCGAAAACAAAATGGAGAAACAAAAGAAGAAAAAATTTAAAGAAGAATGAAGAAGAAGAAAGAAAAGAAAGAAAGAAAGAAGAAAGAAAATACAGAAGCAAAATTGAAAATATGAAAGAAAGACGGAAAAGAAAGAAAGAAAGAAAGACAGAAAGATGGAGATTAAAAAGAAAGAAAGAAAGAAAGAAAGAAAGAAAGAAAGAAGGAAGGAAGGAAAAAGACGCAAAAGAAAGAAAGGGAGAAATGAAAGAAGATGCAGATGCAGACACAAGAAAGAAAGAAAGAAAGAAAGATGCAGAAACAAAATGGAGAAACAAAAGAAAGAAAGAAAGAAAGAAAGAGAGAAATTAAAGAAAGAAAGAAAAGAAAGAAAGAAAGAAGGAGTGAAAATACAGAAACAAATTGAAAATATGAAAGAAAGACGGAAAAGAAAGAAAGAAAGAAAGAAAGAAAGAAGAAAGAAAGAAAGAAAGAAAGATGGGGATTCAAAAGAAAGAAGAAAGAAAAGAAAGAAATGAAGATGTAGAAGCAAAACTGAAAGAATGAAAGAAAGATGAAAAAACAAACAAATAAACAAACAAACAAAAATGAAAGAAAATACAAAACAAAGAAACAAAAGAAAGACGGACAAATAAAAAAAGTGGTAAGAGATTAAAAACAAAATGAGTAATGAAATATAATCACAGATTATAAGTAAAGCATCATCCTCGCCTAATCCCCCACCATGTCCTTACACCATACACTCACCCTTCGTCCATTCGGTTTTAATCCTAATACCGTTAGAATTGAACCCCAGTGGCATCCCATCGTAGTGTAATGGTTATCAAGCTAGTCTCGCAGATCCTTCACAGCTGACTAGCGAGTTCGATCCTCGCTGGATGCCTCTTACTTGCGATCTTGTGTCACATCCTACCCGTGAAAGAACAGGTTGGTTAAGTACCTACCGTTAGAATTGAACCCCAGTGGCATCCCATCGTAGTGTAATGGTTATCAAGCTAGTCTCGCAGATCCTTTACAGCTGACTAGCGAGTTCGATCCTCGCCGGATGCCTCTTACTTGCGATCTTGTGTCACATCCTACCCGTGAAAGAACAGGTTGGTTAAGTACCTACCGTTAGAATTGAACCCCAGTGGCATCCCATCGTAGTGTAATGGTTATCAAGCTAGTCTCGCAGATCTTTACAGCTGACTAGCGAGTTCGATCCTCGCCGGATGCCTCTTACTTGCGATCTTGTGTCACATCCTACCCGTGAAAGAACAGGTTGGTTAAGTACCTACCGTTAGAATTGAACCCAGTGGCATCCCATCGTAGTGTAATGGTTATCAAAGCTAGTCTCGCAGATCCTTTACAGCTGACTAGCGAGTTCGATCCTCGCCGGATGCCTCTTACTTGCGATCTTGTGTCACATCCTACCCGTGAAAGAACATGTTGGTTAAGTACCTACCGTTAGAATTGAACCCCAGTGGCATCCCATCGTAGTGTAATGGTTATCAAGCTAGTCTCACAGATCCTATACAGCTGACTAGCGAGTTCGATCCTCGCTGGATGCCTCTTACTTGCGATCTTGTGTCACATCCTACCCCGTGAAAGAACAGGTTGGTTAAGTACTACCGTTAGAATTGAGACTAGATGAGGAGGAGTGCATCACTGGATAATAAAAAAAAAAAATCAAGCGAGGGAGTGAGTTGATAGCGAAGAAGAGTGATGAAGAGGTTTAGTAAAGACGATTCATGACGCCTGCCTGTGCGCATGTGCCTGCCGTGAATTTGGGCGGGCAGATAGATAAAGGTGTGTGGTCTCCTCTCCTTGCCCCCCTCTCTCTCTCTCTCTCTCTCTCTCTCTCTCTCTCTCTCTCTCTCTCTCTCTCTCTCCTTTTTCTTTCTTTCTTTCTTTTAAACAGACACACTCACCTGGAAGTAAGCGAATATTTATTGAGCTTAGTTTACTCACCTGGCCTCTTAAGGAAAAAACTGAACACTCAACAGTAGTAAGAGTTTGTAAAATTGGCTCCTTAACCACTACTCTACGGCGATGATAGGATTTCTACACTCTAACCACAATTAAATCTTCAGGGCCGGGTTAGCTCAGTCGGTAGAGCGTTCGGCTAGAAACCAGAAAGAGCGAAAGAAAAAAGAAAAAAAAAGATAGATAGATAGATATGAATAGACTGAGAAAGAAAGAACGAAAGAAAGAAATATAGATTGATAGGTAGATATGAATAGACCGAGAAAGAAAGAAAGAAAGAAAGATAGATAGATAGATAGATAGATAGATATGAATAGACTAAGAAAGAAAGAAAGAAAGAAAGAAGAAAGAAAGAAGAGATAGATAGATAGATAGATATGAATAGACTGAGAAAGAAAGAAAGAGATAGATAGATAGATAGATAGATAGATATGAATAGAAACCACATGGTTTCTAGTTCGATTCCGGTCCTCACCAACTCAGCGTATGAGTAGCTCAGGGATCTGTGCAGTAAAGTAAGGAGCTGATGGTAGGTGTGGCGTTCCACCTCAGATGCCAAAAAACAATCTCCTTGGTCTAGCGCTAGTGAAAAGGGGATAGACTCTCTCGCTGATTGGCTGATACCGACTTCGGGCCGCCCCGACAACTTTACTTACTTATTATAATGGAGATTGTGTGTTTGTCTGTCTGTAACCGAAACTATATTACTACTCAAGTCACAGGTCTCTTAGATATTTACGTCACATTCTCCATGGTTTAATTTTTATTTAAACCTCAATTATTAATAAAATTGTTTTACATTATTAATACTGTTGACCATATCTGCATACTAATAACATGCAATTGTATTTATATATACAACAAAATAGTGGTTTGCACTGTGTACGGGAAGGCTAAATTGCATATTGATATGAAATTTTTTATTTTAATAAATATGTGTTTAGTATTATTGATTTCTAATTGATTTGTTTTATCTTTATAAATTTGAGCAAAAATCTCGGGGATAAATCTTAAAAGAAATCCATTAACTTGAAGAAATAACAGTAATTTTATTCTTTACTTTCTATTTTAACTAAATAGTTAAATTAGGAAAATTTAGTAACGACGGGAGTAATGGAAAATGATGGAAGATTTAGTTTCAAAGTTTTTCTATTTTTTTATTATACCCCCTCTGTTTTAAATCATTTTATCTGCATTCTAATTTAGTTTCATTAGTTTTCTAATTTAATATATTTTATTCCATTAAAACTTAAATAATTTCGCTCGGAGGGTGCATATATTAGCTAGTATTAAGAAAGAAAAACACTTTCTAAGGGACAGGAGTTGTAGGCTTTTTGAGAGCATGTTCATCGAAGATCCGTGGGAAGTTCAGTTGACGACTGTGATCATGTTTAACTGAGTAGAATTATTAGATAGATAGATAGATAGATAGATAGATAGATAGATAGATAAGAATAGACTGAGAAAGAAGAAAGAGCGAAAGAAAGAAAGAGCGAAAGAAAAAAGGAAAAAAAAGATAGATAGATAGATAGATAGATAGATATGAATAGACTGAGAAAGAAAGAAAGAAAGAAAGAAAGAAAGAAAGAAAGAAAGATAGATAGATAGATAGATAGATAGATAGATAGATATGAATAGACTGAGAAAGAAAGAAAGAAAGAAAGAAAGAAAGATAGATAGATAGATAGATAGATATGAATAGACTGAGAAAGAAAGAAAGAAAGAAAGAAATATAGATTGATAGGTATAGGTAGATATGAAGACTGAGAAAGAAAGAAAAAAAGAAAGAAAGAAAGATAGATAGATTGAAAGACTGAGAAAGAAAGAAAGAAAGAAAGAAAGAAAGATAGTAGATATGAATAGACTGAGAAAGAAAGAAATAAAGAAAGAAAGAAAGATAGATATGAATAGACTGAGAAAGAAAGAAAGAAAGAAAGAAAGAAAGAAAGATAGATAGATAGATAGATAGATAGATATGAATAGACTGAGAAAGAAAGAAAGAAAGAAAGAAAGAAAGAAAGAAAGAAAGAAAGATAGATATGAATAGACTGAGAAAGAAAGAAAGAAAGAAAAAAAAGAAGAAAATATAGATAGATAGATAGACAGATAGATAGATATGAATAGACTGAGAAAGAAAGAAAGAAAGAAGAAATATTGATTGATAGATAGATAGATAGATAGATAGATACGAATAGGCTGAGAAAGAAAGAAAGAAAGAAAGAAAAATAGATAGATAGATAGATAGATAGATTGATAGATATGAATAGACAACGATAGAGAGATAGAACAATGGAAAGTTCAGTATGAGTTACGTAAAGTGACACTCAACAGTTGCCATACCAAGTCTAAAGAACTCAGTCTACCCTATTATTTCCCCATAGCTGGAGGGAGAATAGTCGGATTCATACCTTTCATAAGGGTATATATTTGCCAACCCCTCCGCCACGATTAAGATGTGACACAAGATAAACTTCTTAAGCGGAGGTTTGAATTCTGTTTCCCTTCTCTGTGTACGGAACATTTTATACATTTTTCCTATTATTATTACTAGCAAATATATGCACCCTCCGGGTGCAAGTATTTTAGTTAAATTTTATAATAAAATATGATATTAAATAAGAAAGGCTAATGAAACTGAATAAGAATGTAGATTAAAAGATTTTGAACAGAGGGGGTATGATTGAAAAATAGAACAACTTTGAAACTAACTCTTCCATCATTTTCCGTTACTCCCGTCTTTCATTGGTAAATTTTCTTAATTAAACTGTTTAGTTAAAATAGAATAATATTACAGTTATTTCTTCTTCTTAAGGGATTTCTTTTAAGATTTATTGAAGAGATTTTTGCTCATATTTAATAAGATAAAACCAAACAATTAGAAATCAATAATACTAAGCATATATTTATTAAAATCAAATTTTTAAGATCAATATGCAAATTAGCCTTCCCATTCATACTGTAAACCTCTATTTTGTTGTATATATAAATACAATTGCATGCTATTAGTATGTAGATATGGTCAACAGTGTAAGTAACGTAAAACGATTTTATTAATAATTGAGGTTTAAATAAAAATAAAATCATGGAGAATATGATGTAAATAACTAAAGGAATTGTGACTTGTATAGTAATATAGTTTCAGTTACAGACAGACAAACCCACAATCTCCATTATAATAAGATTATTATCATCATTTCAACTCCATCTGATTATTTTAATAATAATAATAGCGTAAATCCGTATACATTTTGATAAACAGACCGAAACACATGTGTAAGTGATATCGATTAAAAGTGATATCGATAAAATTTATTTTTATCCATCTACATTTCTTTTCTTTACTCATTTTTTCCTCATATTGTCGGATTCATTTTCCATTCACACACACACACACACACACACACACACATATATATATATATATATATATATATATATATATATAGAGAGAGAGAGAGAGAGGGGGGGTAGGGAGAGAGAGAGATAGATAGATAGATAGATAGATATGTATAGAATAAATGTTGGTTTTCAAATCGTATCTATTCCATTCTATCGGACATTTCATTCAATATATTTGCTGATAGATAGATAGATAGATAGATAGATAGATAGATACGAATCCTTCACTAAAATTCTTTATCCGTCCTTAGATCCTGATGGTTGTAATTTTCAAGTATGAAGCACCAACAAGTCAAATGTCTACTATCTATTACGTCATTTAATGCTAAAAAACACAGGAATATTTTACCCCCCAAAAAATATGTTTAAGTTCGAAGTCAGAATAACATTATGACAGAAGAATGTTGTTACAATAAGAAGAGAGTACATAATTATTGAATATTTATATTTCACACACAGTCAGTGGTATCGGAAGCTGTAACATCAATACGAACTTCAGCTATGAAAAGAGCTGATATCAATAAAGTGTAACACTGGGTCGAAGTAAAATAAGAACATAGGTAGGTAGGTAGGTTGGTATAGCAATATCGAGTTCAGTATGTCATGGTAGGTGCAAATAACAATTTTTAATACTAGCAAAATAAAAAAAACACCGTCCGAGCGATGTAAAAATAGATTTTTGAAACATATTGCCTGAGGGGTAGGAGTAAAAAATGCAATGTCAGCAAGTTTGTACCCTAAGTAAGTAAAATCATCAAATTCATTAAAGGATTAAAAAATAAAACAATTTGAAATGTAAACTTTAAATATGTATTAAAATAAAACAAACTATATATAGATATATAATGCCAGTCATGTATTTATTAAAACTTGTTTTAAAAAACAATGAGGACTGTCTAATGTTGCATGTTCAAATTTTGAGTGTATTTATTCTATGTTATGACGATTTTGGGTAATGTGACGTATGCAGTGACGTAGTTTTTGTTACAGACAAAAACCGGAAGCGAATCTTCATTATTAATAGATGTATATATATGTTTACCAACCCCTCCGCACGAGCAGGATGTGACACAAGGCCAATTTTAAGCGGAGTTTAATAGGTTTGAATTTAGAGTCTTCCTTCTCCTAGACCGATTGCCTAACCAAGGTTAAAGTGCCCAGTCAGCCCTACTATTTACCCATAGCAGGAGGGAGAGTAGGATTCATAACTTTCCCAAGGGTATTAGCGCTAAGTGAAATGCAATTACCACATCCAGGATTTGAACTCGGGCGACGAGTCCATTTTCCATTGACTTTAACTATTACACCACGCGCTTTTAAATATGTATATAGAATAGTGAGATTCATACCTTTCCTAAGGGTATTATATATTTGCCAACACCTCAGGCATTTTATAGGATGGGAAACAAGGACAATTTTTAGACGGAGTTTAGCAGGTTTGAATTGTGAGTTTTCCTTCTCCTAGAGCAGTTACCATACCAAGCCTAATGAGCTCAGCCTATCCTATTATTTTCCCATAGCTGGAGGGAGGATAGTGGGATGCGTACCTTTTATAATGGTATATATTCAGGTAGATTGGTATAGCAATATCGAGTTCAGTATGTCATAGTAGGTACAAATAACAATTTTTTAAATATTTTTTATAGAATTGGCAGATTCATACCTTTCCTAAGGTATATATTTACCACCGTTGCCTAGCGGCGTACCTCATCCCAATGAAAGGCTCGGGGATTAAACCCCGAAAACAAATCAGGAGCCAGAGTCCCTAAGGTGGTGTGATGCTGAACTCCAGTGTTACCCAGCAACTCCTGCGACACTACCGTTACCAAACTGCATTGTTTCCTCACCTTTCCTTTGAGTCACAGCAGCAGTGTGGAGAGGGGGGAATTTGCTGTTTAGGCAACAGTTCATCCTCCATATGAACCCGCCAAGGCTACGTAGTTCCGAAAAAAAATTTGGACACTACACCATTTTCGTAGACGGAAGGATACTAACGCATATACATATATATGTACATATATTTACCAAAACCTAGTCACTTATAGAACGGGAAACAATGACAATTTTTAAGCGGAGTTTAGCAGGTTTGAATTGTGAGTTTTCCTTCTCCTAGAGCAGTTGTCATACCAAGCCTAAAGAGCTCAGTCTGTCCTATTATTTTCCCATAGCTGGAGGGAGAAGAGTCGGATTTATACCTTTCATAAGGGTATATATTTACCAACCCCTCTGCCACGAGTAAAATGTGATACAAGATAAACTTCTTAAGCGGAGGTTTGAATTCTGCGTTTCCCTTCTCCAAGACTGGTTGCCTAACAATGATAAAGAGACCAGTCTGTCCTACTATTTACCCATAGCTGAAGGGAGAATAGTCGGATCCATACCTTTCCTAAGGGTATTATATATTTATATTTGTATTATAATTCTGTGTTTCCCTTCTCCAAGACTGGTTGCTTAATAAGGGTAAAGAGACCAGTATTTCCTACTATTTACCCAAAGCTGGAGGGAGAATAGTCGTATTCATACCTTTCCTAAGGGCATTATATATTTACCAACCCCTCCACCACGAGTAGGATGCGACACATGGTGAATTTTTAAGCAGAGCTTACGGTTTTAATTCAGTTTTCTAGACCGGT
The DNA here is from genome assembly GCA_023376005.1 of Doryteuthis pealeii. Classification (NCBI taxonomy): domain Eukaryota; kingdom Metazoa; phylum Mollusca; class Cephalopoda; order Myopsida; family Loliginidae; genus Doryteuthis; species Doryteuthis pealeii. The sequence goes on from CM042148.1 coordinate 15,446,660, forward strand.
TATCGTACATATGTTTAAGAGCCCAATCTGCCCAACTATTTACCCATAGCTGGAGGGAGAATAGTCGCATTTATGCCCTTTCTAAGGGTATTTTATATTTACCAACCCTTCCGCCACGAGTAGGATGCGATACCAGGTAAATTTCTTAAGCAGAGTTAAATAGTTTTGAATTGAAGTTTCCCTTCTCCAAGACTGGTTGCCCAAACAAGGTTAAAGAGACCAGTCTATTTTACTATTTACCCATAGCTGGAGGGAGAATAGTAGCATTCATATCTTTATTGGCGGTATTATATATTTACCAACCCCTCAGACAGGAGAAAAATACATAATTTTAACGGGGACGCCAACGCTAAATTGTTTTTTCTCATATTTGAATATCAACAGAAGCCGCCACACATTAAAATCAGAGACTCGCGGACTCCTGTGTGTTTACTGATCATTTCTTTTTCTAAACAGACGAAGGTCCCCGACGAAAGTTTGTTAAACAAACCGAAACACTATAGTGTCGGCTTAATAAATATCACTCATCAATGAAACTTGTTTTTTTCATTATTATAAAATTACATATATATGTTCTACATGTTAGTATATATTTATTTATGCCATCTATACATATTTTTATATTATTTTCAATTATCATAACTACTGATATTTACTATAGTAATTTTACGACTCAAAAATAATCCTTTCCCATCTACGGACTTTAACGGGCCACTCCTTCCCCTATTAGTCCGTTGATGGGAGGTTTGTCTGTATATCTATTTGATCCATAGATTTGTACTAATAGCCACTACTGTTAAGTTTTTAAATGCCATCCTTGGCCAGTTGAAAAGGGCTTAAAGTAAGTAAGTCCTGTGGTATGGAATCCTTTGGTAAGCGAATAAGTCCTATCCTGCGTATTGGTAAAGATCTAGTGATTTAATCCTATGTCTGTCGTCCACGAGTGTTAAAATAGTTATGGTCAGTATGCTCAGTATAAGTATTGTCTCAGCAGCAGTGTACTGTCAGTGATTGGCCAAGAGAGATCACATGGTTCTTGCCGAGTCTATAAGTAAAAGCAGGCGTCTATCACACACCTTATATAGCAAAAATCTCAACAGATAGGAGAGGAGCTGGGAGTAATTAACTCTAGATTTGAAGCCTCGTTATGAGATGCAATTTAGTGTCATATACAGGACACACTGTGCGCGCGCGTGCATGTGTGTGCGTGTGTTAGGGGGGTGTATTTGTGTGTGTGTGTTGTGTGTAGTGTGTATGTGTGTTATATATATGCGTATATTTGTGTGTATGTATGTGTATGTATGTGTGTTTGTGTTCGTATGCGTGTGTGTATGTATTTACCAACACCTCCGCACGAGTAGGATGTGACACCAGGTCAGTTTATTTTCCGCTGTTTAACAGGTTTGAATTCGGAGTTTTCCTTCTCCTAAACTAGTTGTCGTACCAAGATTAAAAGCCCAATCTAGCATACTATTTACCTATATCTCGAAGAACAACAGTTTGACGCACACCTTTCCCAAGAGTATTAGTGCTATGTGAAATGCAAACAGCCTCGTCCAGGATTTGAACACGTGTCACCGTGTCCATCTCCTACGACTGTAACCATTACATCACGAACACCTGTGTATATGTGTATGAATGTGTGTACGTGTGTGTATATGCCTGTGTCTGTGTATGTGTGGATGTATGCATGTGTGAGTGTGTGTATGCGTATGTGAGTGTGTGAGTGTGTGTGTGTGTGTGTGTGTGTGTGTGCGTGCGTGCGTGTGTGTCACTTAATCCTTTTTCTTTCTTTCTTTCTTCCTTCCATTTTTTTTCCTTTTCGACTTCCGCACCTTAAAATTATGGAAGCCACCCCATACTGGGGGGACTAACCAAAGGGACCCCTAATTTTCATTGACTATCCCTATTTTCTGAAAGCTAGCTAACAAAGCCATTATATCCTGTCTTCCTTCGATCTTTCAGATGCCTTAACAGGAGACTTCATTTAAATAAATAAAAATTATATATGTCTTAGGATCAAAGTAATAAAGATATTTTTTTTTAAGTATATAAGGAATCATAAAAAAATTATTTTCATTTTCAAATTTAAAGACGCAGGTGGAGAAATCGCTTAACAAAAGGATAAAAAAAGACAGTACGTTTATTGCGAGATTAAAATTTTATTAATATTCCTTGTCCTCGACAACCAAGAATAACGTCTTTTAAAAATAGTAGTTTACACTATAGGTCACTGTCTGAGTCGCTGAAGCGATTAGAGCTCAATGGTTAGAACACAGGGCAAAGATAGAAAAGGACTGGTGTTAGATCATATGGTAACGACAGGAAAGGACTGGCGTAAGAACACTGGACAAAGATAGGAAAGGACTGGTGTTAGATCATATGATAACGATAGGAAATGACTGGTGTTAGATAAATGGTAACGATAGGAAAGGACTGGCGTAAGAACACTGGACAAAGATAGAAAAGGACTGGTGTTAGATCATATGGTAACGATAGGAAAGGACTGGCGTAAGACACTGGACAAAAGATAGGAAAGGACTGGTGTTAGAACACAGGGGAAAGATAGAAAAGGACTGATGTTAGATCACATGGTAACGATAGGAAAGGACTGGCGTAAGAACACTGGACAAAGATAGGAAAGTACTGGCGTTAATATATAGGACAAAAATAGGAACGGACTGGCGTAAGAATACATGGCAAAGATGGGAAAGAAGTGCCGTTAGAACATAGGGCAAATATAGAAAAAAGAATGACGTTGGTACATAGGGCAATGATAACAAAGAACCTACGATAGAACACAGAAAAAGATATGAATGAACTAGCAAATATAGAAAAGTACTGACGTAAGAACACAACGCAAAAATAGGAAAGGACCGGCGTTAGAACACAAGGAAAGAACTAGTGATAGATCACTGGTCAAAGATAGGAAAGGACTGGTCATAGGAACACAGGACAAAAATAAGAAAGGACTAACGTTAGAATACAGGGCAAAGATAACTTACGCCTATATTTGTCCAGTGTTCTTACTACAATGTCTTAGTGCTGCATGTTAGCCACTACGCCATGGGGACTTCAATATTGGTGTTAAAAAATGACACCGACAGTAATTGTTCTCTGGCTGTCTGAGTCTCTCTCTCTCTCTCTCTCTATATATATATATATATATATATATATATATATATATATATATACGTTTCTCCTATGTATTGTAGGTTACAATCCAAACATTGGATGATATATACACCAGCATCAGATCTCGTATTATTTTGATTATCAATATATATATATATATATATATATATTATATATATATATATATATGTGTGTGTGTGTGTGTGTGTGTGTGTGTGTGTGTGTGTCTCAGTCTCTCATCATCTCTGTTTGTCTGTCTGTCTGTCTGTCTGCTCACTCTGTATGTGTGTGTGTGTGTGTGTCTCTCTCTCTCTCTCTTCGCTTTCTTCTCGCTCTCTCTCTCTCTCTCCTCTCTCTCTCTCTCCCTCTCTCTCGCTTTCATTCTCTCTCTTTCTCTCTCTCTCTCTCTCCGTCTGTCTGTCTCTCTTTTTCTATGTCTGTCTGTCTGTCTGTTTGTCTGTCTCCCCCTCTCTCTCTCTCTCTCTCTGTCTGTCTCTCTTGTTCTATGTCTGTCTGTCTGTCTCTCTCTTCTCCGTCTGTCTCTCTCTTTTTCTATGTCTGTCTGTCTGCCTCTCTCTTCTCCATCTGTCTCTCTCTTTTTCTATGTCTGTCTGTCTGTCTGTCTGTCTGACTGTCTGTCTGTCTCTCTCTCTTTTCTCTCTCTCTCTTATTTTTTTTTATTTAATCGGCTCTGCTTTTTTCGTTTTCTTTCTTTTTGGTTGAACTTTTTTTTTTCTTCGAAAAGAACGCAGATGTGCCTATCTTTTTTTAATGTTTTTTTAATATTTTTTTTTTTATAGTAGACTGTCTTTAAAAACCTTTTATATATATTTTTTCGTTTTATTATAGATCTCTACATTCTTCCCTTTCCTCCTTTCTTTTTTTTTATATATATAATTTCTCTTTTCCGTTCGACAAACAGAAGAACTGTGGCCCCTTTTTGCTTATATTAGCAACGCACATAACAGGACTGAATAAATAGACACAAATACAGTCGGAGCTCTTCTGAAAAGAAGACAAAGACAGCAGACACACAATGAGCGAAGAGGTTCAGAAACCATTCACAAAAAAAAAAGAAAAAACTTTGAAAGAAGAAAACAAATAAAAAAGGAGCCAAAGGAAGAAGCAGAAATAAACACTAAACAGGATGGACGAACAATGAAAAAAACAGAAAAGAAAATCCTTCAATGACTTTAATGTGGATGATTTAAAGCAGGGGTCCCAAGTTTTTTTTTCAGCCCACAAAGCTTAACTCAGAAGAACACGGGGTCGCAATCTTAAAACGACAACAAAAAAAGCCCAGTTAAATTCACTAGGTAAGAATGATAATCTATTAATAAGACATCTTATGTTGTTTGCTATCACAAAAAGATCTAATATCAGGGGTAATTATGAACTTTTGTTTAGTAAATTATGGTGTCCCAGAAAAAACAGAACCCACAAATTTTGTAATAAAACTGTTAATTTTAACTAGGGGCTTAGGGTTAGGGTTTAGGGTTGGGGTTCTGTTTTTTCTGGGTCACCCTGTACAGGATCCAATATGCCAAAGTCAGCTTAAAAAGTATGTTCACCAATTATATATGGTATAAAAATATATCTTCACAGTCATTTTAAACAATTAAAACTTCATGCACTAAACTGAATCAGATGGTGAGGGTTTGGTTTGATTTGGTTTGGTTTGGTTTTGGTTTGGTTTGGTTTGGTTTTGGTTTGGTTTGGTTTGTTGGATTTTACGGTATGTCAACCCTTGTTGGGTTATTTTATGCCGAAGATGTTTTTGTTCTCTTCGTGCTTGGTTGATATACAAAATCTTCTTTTAAACTCAATTTTTTAACACATTTTTAAAACTCATTTTCTTCTTCTATTTAACCCATAAATGGGACTCTAACAGGTACTACCACTTCTGGTCAAGGTGGACCTTGGAGTAATGGTGATGAAGGGGTACTCCACATTCCCCAGAGTTCCAAAATTGGAACATATAGGACACTAAGACCCTTAGTTACCGCCTTCTAGCACATATGTAATAAAAAGGGTGCTCTTCCAATATGTGATCTACCGAATGTTTGTGATCTACTATTGATCTACTATTAATGATGTTTGATCCCTTACTTCCTTTGGGATTCTCATCACCAGATTTTTGGTTAGGGACCGGTTGATCTGTTTAATCACTGCTATCCTCACTCTCAAAAATTTGATCTAAATCCATGGTAGTCGGGAAGAGATCCTTCTCTGTTCTGAGACTGTTGGATACTGGTAAAGTATTCATCTACTAGGAAAAAAGATCTATTGATCTACATGTTGTAAAGAGAAGTAACCCTTACGTATGCAAATGAGATACGTATATAAAAGCAACAGTGGATTAGCTCAGAGTAATGCGAGTTGATCTCCAACCACACGTGCGACAACTTTCCAAGTAATCTTACCAAGAGACTTTTTTACCTTGCCGGCCGAAAGCCGTTTTATTTTGTTATTTTGTATTATTTGTAATAAATTATTATTACAACCACTCAACCTTCTCGTTTATGTATTTCCAAGACATAACACTACTATTCATGGCAAGTTTCATCTACTAGGAAAAAAGAAGACAGGGTTATGGTTAAGGTTAGGGTTTAGGGTTAGGTTAATGGGAAAATAATGGGTAGTTAATGGGTAGATTACATATTGGAATGTAAACAACTCGGTAGATCACATATTGGATTAGAAACCATTCGGTAGATCACATATTGGAAGAGCACAATAAAAAACGTTGGGGCTTGACATAAGTGCAATAGGGTTGGGAGAATGATATACACGCTATGGCTTGACAATTGATCAGAGAGGGCTTCTCAGACCACCCATCTAGTATAACTAAGGACCAAATTGTAGTGTTGCATGCTATGGTCTACTCAGTTACTAGGATTCAATAATCATCACGGGTGGCCACCCACGGCTAACAGGTGGTCCCATTGGGGGGTTGGTTACCCTTCTGAAGTCAGTGTATTCTTCTGTCCCAGACGACAGGGCGGCAAGGGTATAGAGTACCTCTTAATTGTGGTTACTCCCTTTGCACATATCAAATTTTAAATCCCGGGGAAATAAATCCCATTTTTTAAATGAATAATTGAAATATGTAGAAAGTCTACCCATACATTTTTGGACTGGCCATTAAATGAACTTCGGTTTGTGGGTGTCTACCTTTGTTTAAAAGACTTTATGTTAATCGGGCCTGTGGAAGAACAGAATATATATATTGTGGTAAGAAAAAAAAAACGGCAAATAGTTTTGTTAGTAAAATATATAATACCAAACTTCACCTGGGGTTAAAAAAGTAAACAACATCAAAATATCAGATTCTTGCCCTGATGATTTGGTTTGTTTTGTTTTACGGCATATCAACCTCGGTGGGTCATTTAATGCCGATAAAGTTTTGAAAAATAAATCAATTCTTAATGGATAATACAATTTTTTTATAAATACATTTTCTATTTAACCCATATATGGGGCCCTAACAGGTACTACCACTCCGGGTCAGAGTGGACCAGGGAGCAATGGTGATGAAGGGGTGCTCCACATTCCACAAACCTCCAAAACTGGAACCTCACCATCAGATAGAGTTTAACGTCATTCCCAGGACATGTAGACCCGCAGCCACCGCCTTCTAGCACCCATATGATAAAAATGGGTTGGGGCTTGCCATAAAGGCAATAGGGTTGTTGCCCTGATGAGCTACTGAGCGAAACTATTACTGACTCATTAGATTAAACTTTATATATATATATATATATATATATATATATATATATATATATATATATTTAATAATACCAAGCGTGTTGGTAGATCCTTGCGGAGAGAAAAAACCCGGCAGAGAGTTTGATTGTAAAAAATATACTACAAACATCAACCAGGAAGAAAAAAATTTTTGAAAAAAAGAAAGACCAAGATATTCGTACCAACAAAAAATAATCTATTGGTATAGTATTTGGCCAAAAGAAAAACATTTATATGTATATATATGTATATAAGATATATATATTATTCATATAACCGCTAGGAGAAGCTAATTTGTAAAAAGTGCTCGATACCTAAGTAGAGCCAAGTAATAAAGATAATCTACTGAGTCAGACGAACCTACTATTAGTTTCGCATAAAGCTCTTCAGGGCTAAAATCTGACTGAAGAAGAAAAGGAGCCCTGAAGAGCTTTATGCGAAACTAATAGTAGGTTCGTCTGACTCAGTAGATTATCTTTATATATATATATATATATATATATATATATAAGTTGGAGGCACGTGGTGTAATGGTTCGAGTCTATGTGATGAAGTTAGAGATGTGATCCACAGAGGACCAGCTTCATTTTGATGTATGATAGTTGTTCCTGTGTTGGTAATAATACGTGTCCTAAACAAAATGGCATTACTTTTTGACTCGCCCTCGCATCTGAGACGGAACGATCATTCCGCCAGTTCTAAATGAGAGAAGAGGGAATTCCAAAGAAACGAATAAGGAATTGTATTATTTCTCTTGAATTAGAAAAGGTTTGAACATTTTGCCTTCGACGATAAATTCATTACTATTAATTAGTATGAAAGACGGACAAAGACCAACCGATGATGATACATTATTGAAATGGGGATGTTCTTCAATAATGGGCAGATGTCATAGTGGTTCGTAAGAAAATGACGATCTATCTATCTATCTATCTATCTGTCTGTTTGTTTGTCTGTCTGTCTGTCAATTGGTCTGCTTGCGTATGTTTATTATCTCTCCTCCCTCGCTCCTTCTGTCTCTGTCTCTGTCTCTCTCTGTCTCTCTAAGAATGATAATCTATTAAGTAAGACATCTTATGTTGTTTGCAGTATCACAAAAAGATGTAATATCAGGGGTAATTATGAACTTTTGTTTAGTAAATTATGGTCGTGCCAGAAAAAACAGAACTTACAAAGTTGTAATAAAACTGTTAATTTTAACTAGGGGCTTAGGGTTAGTTTTAGTGGGTTGGGGTTGGGTTTTTTTCTGGGTCACCCTGTACAGGATATCCAATATGCCAAATACAGCTTAAAAAGTTGTTCACCCAATTATTATATGGTATAAAAATATATCTTCACAGTCAGTTTAAACAATTAAAACTTCATGCACTAACATGGTGAGGGTTTTTGTTTGATTTGGTTTGGTGGTTTTGGTTGGTTTGGTTTGTTGGATTTTACGGCACTGTCAACCCTTGTTGGGTTATTTTATGCCGAAGACGTTTTTGTTCTCTTCGTGTTGTGGGTGATATACCAAATCTTCTTTTAAACTCAATTTTTAACACATTTTTAAAACTCATTTTTCTTCTTCTATTTAACCCATAAATGGGACTCTAACAGGTACTACCACTTCTGGTCAAGGTGGACCTTGGAGAATGGGGATGAAGGGGTACTCCATGCTCTCCACAGTTCCAAAATGGAACACATAGGACACTAAGACCCTTAGTTACCGCCTTCTAGCACATATATAATAAAAAGGTGCTCTTCCCATAATGTGATCTACCGAATGTTTGTGATCTACTATTGATCTACTATTAATGATGTTTGATCTCTTACTTCCTTTGGGATTCTTATCATCAGATTTTTGGTTAGGGACCGTTTGATCTGTTTCATTCACTGCATTCCTCACTTCTCAAAAATTTGATCTAAATCCATGGTAGTCGGGAAGAGATCCTTCTCTGTTCTGAAGACTGTTGGATAATGGTAAAGTATTCATCTACTAGGAAAAAAGATCTATTGATCTACTGTTGTAAAGAGAAGTAACCCTTACGTATGCAAATGAGATACGTATATAAAGCAACAGTGGATTAGCTCAGAGTAATGCGAGTTGATCTCCAACCCCCGTGCGACAACTTTTCAAGTAATCTTACCAAGAGACTTTTTACCTTGCCGGCCGAAAGCCGTTTTATTTTGTTATTTGTATTATTTGTAATAAATTTATTATTACAACCACTCAACCTTCTCGTTTATGTATTTCCAAGACATAAACACTACTATTCATGGCAAGTTCATCTACTAGGAAAAAAGAGACAGGGTGGTTATGGTTAGGGTTAGGGTTTTAGGGTTAGGTTAATGGGAAAAAATAATGGTATTAGTTAATGGGTTAGTCATTAATATTGGAATGTAAACAACAACTCGGTATGATCACATATATGGATTTATGAATACCATTCTCCGTTATATCATGCATATATTGGAATGTTAATTCTATCATAAAAAACGTTGGGCGCTTGACATAATTGTCACTATAGAGGGTGGGACTATTAGTGAATGATATAACGCTATGCGCTTGGACAAGTGATCTACAGAGAGAGGGCTTCTCAGATACCATCTCCATATCTAGTATTAACTTGTAGAGTGACATGAGATTGGTTAGTGTTGATGCTGATTGGTCTACTCATTTACTACGATTCAATTTAACTCATCTACAATGGGTTGGCCATCACCACGTGGCTATTACAGTTGGTTCCCCGAATTGCTGGGAGGTTGGTTACCCTTCGATAGTCATGTGTATTTCTTTCTGTCCCAGCACGACAGGGCGGCAGTAGGTGTTAGAGTATTTAGATGTGGTTATTGTAGGGTGGACCTTTGGTTACCCTTTTTGCACATATCAAATTTTAAATCCCGGGCGAAATAAACCCATTTTTTAAATAGAATAATTGAAATATTGTAGAAAGTCTACCCATGCATTTTTGGACTGGCCATTAATATGAACTTCGGGTGTTGTGTGTGGTCTACCTTTGTTTAAAAGACTTTTGTTATCGGAGCCTGGTGAAGAACAGGAATATATATATTGTGGTTGAAAGAAAAAACGGCAAATAGTTTTGTTAGTAAAATATAATATCTAAATCTTTGGCTTTGTGTGTAACAAAATTTTTAAGTTGAGAATTCGACATCATTAAATATGCAGAGTCTTGCTCTTGTTGTGATTGAAGTTTTTGTGTTGTGCTTTGCTGTGTTGAATGTAGCAAGCGTCTTGAGTATCAACCTAGTGTGGATACATTTTATTTAATTTGCGCGAAGGTAGAGAGTTTCTGAATAATATTAGTTCGTAGAGTTCTATTGCATAAGTTTACATTTAGTATTTTTGTTTTTATATGAGCTTTGTTCTATAGTTTAACTCCATAGTATAGGGGCTTTTTTTTATTTTGTTTTTGACTTGGTGTTTCCGTGTATACATGGTATCTTATCACCTATCCTCCGTTGATGCTATGAGTGTGTGAGCGGATTTCTGGTGGAAAGGCCTATATGTTTTAGGTGTGTTGGTTTCTCGCCGAAATTCCACAAAACCTCCTCTATAGTTACTGGAATTTATCGGGTCTGCTTGACCATCTATTAGTGAGTAGTTTTTTATATGGCGTCATTCCGCAAGGACAGTAGGACCCGAGCCACGCCTTCTAGGCACCCATATGATAAAAGGGGTTGCGGCTATGCCATGAGTAGCAATAGGGTTATGCCTGATGAGCTACTGAAAAAAAACACATGCGTAGAAGATAGGAAGGACTAAACGTAAGAATACATGGTAAAGATAGGAAAGGACTGGGCGTTAGAATATAGGAAAAAATTATTTCTCTTTTTATTAAATAGTTCGTCTGTCTATCTATCTATCTATCTATTCCAGTCTGTCCATAGCAGTCTATCTATCTATCTATCTATCCATCTATCTATCTATTCCAGTCTGTCCATATCTATCTATCTATCTATCCATCTATCTATCTATTCCAGTCCGTCCATAGCTGTCTATCTTTCTATCTATCTATCTATCTATCTATTTTAGTCTGTAAATATCTATATACTTCAGCCTGCTAATAATAAATATCTCTTTATATCTATATCACTGTTTACATCTAAGTTTGTTCACTTCTATCTATCTGTCTATGTATCTATCTATCTAGGTTTCTATCTATCTATCTATCCATCTATCTATCTTTCTATCTGTGTGTGACTCTCTCTTTATATATACATATATATATGTGTGTGTGTGTGTGTGTGTGTGTGCATGTGTGTGTGTGAGAGAGAGTCCTATTCATATCTATCTATCTATCTATCTGTGTGTGTCTCTCTTTATATATACATATATGTATATATGTGTGTGTGTGTGTATGTGTGGTGCGTGTGTGTGTGTGCATGTATGTGTGAGAGAGAGAGAGGGTCTATTCATATCTATCTATCTATGTATCTATTCGACCGATAATAAATACATAATTCATCAGAACTTTGCAGTTTGATTTTGTTTGGTTTTGTTTGTTTGGTTTGTTTAATGGCATATCAAACTTCATGGGTTATATAATGTTAAAGCCATCTTGGGAGAAAAAGACTAGCGGTACTATTTAACCCATAACTTGGGAGATGAGTGTATTCATAATTTACTCAAAGAGTATTAGTCTGAAAAGTGGACGTAATAGCCCGACTGGAGTTCGAACTCGCTTACTACAATGCCTTAGTCCTGCATGTTAGCCACTACGCCATGGGGACTTCAATATTGGTGTTAAAAAATAAAATAACACCGACAGTAATTGTTCTCTGACTGTCTGAGTCTCTCTCTCTCTCTCTCTCTCTCTCTCTCTCTCTCTCTATATATATATATATATATATATATATATATATATATATATATATATATATATATATATTTTTTCCTATGTATTGTTGGTTACAATCCAAATATTGGATGGTATACACACCAGCATCAGATCTCGTATGAGTGTTATTATTTTGATTATTAATATATATATATATATTATATGTGTGTGTGTGTGTGTGTGTGTGTGTGTGTGTGTGTGTGTGTCTCAGTCTCTCACTCTCTGTTTGTCTGTCTGTCTGTCTGTCTGTCTGTCTCACTCTGTATGTGTGTGTGTGTGTGTGTTTTCTCTCTCTCTCTCTCTTCTCTCTCTCTCTCTCTCCTCTCTCTCTCTCTCTCTCTCTCTTCGCTTTCATTCTCTCTCTTTCTCTCTCTCTCTCTCTCTCTCTCCGTCTGTCTGTCTCTCTTTTCTATGTCTGTCTGTCTGTCTGTTTGTCTGTCTCCCCCCTCTCTCTCTCTCTCTCTCTCTCTCTCTCCTCTCTCCGTCTGTCTGTCTCTCTTGTTCTATGTCTGTCTGTCTGTCTCTCTCTTCTCGTCTGTCTCCCCTCTCTCTCTCTCTCTCTCTCTCTCTCCGTCTGTCTGTCTCTTGTTCTATGTCTGTCTGTCTGTCTGTCTCTCTCTTCTCCGTCTGTCTCTCTCTTTTCTATGTCTGTCTGTCTGTCTGTCTGACTGTCTGTCTGTCTCTCTCTCTCTCTTTCTCTCTCTCTCTTATTTTTTTTATTTAATCGGCTCTGCTTTTTTCGTTTTCTTTCTTTTTGGTTGAACTTTTTTTTTCTTCGAAAAGAACGCAGATGTGCCTATCTTTTTTTAATATTTTTTTTTATAGTAGACTGTCTTTAAAAACCTTTTATATATATTTTTTCGTTTTATTATAGATCTCTACATTCTTCCCTTTCCTCCCTTTTTATTTTTTTATTTTTTTATATATATATAATATATAATTTCTCTTTCCGTTCGACAAACAGAGAACTGTGGCCCCTTTTTGCTTATATTAGCAACGCAACATAACGGGACTGAATAAATAGACACAAATACAGTCGGAGCTCTTCTGAAAAAGAAGACAAAAAGACAGCAGACACACAATGAGCGAAGAGGTTCAGAAACCATTCACAAAAAAAAAAAAAAAAAAAAAAAAAAACTTTGAAAGAAAGAAAACAAATAAAAAAGGAGCGCCAAGAAAGAAGCAGAAATAACACTAAACAGGATGGACGAACAATGAAAAAACAGAAAAGAAAATCCTTCAATGTCTTTAATGTGGATGATCTAAAGCAGGGGTCCCAAGTTTTTTTTTCAGCCCACAAAGCTTAACTCAGAAGAACACGGGGTCGCAATCTTAAAACGACAACAAAAAAAGCCCAGTTAAATTCACTAGGTAAGAATGATAATCTATTAATAAGACATCTTATGTTGTTTGCTATCACAAAAAGATGTAATATCAGGGGTAATTATGAACTTTTGTTTAGTAAATTATGGTGTCCCAGAAAAAACAGAACTTACAAATGTTGTAATAAAACTGTTAATTTTAACTAGGGGCTTAGGGTTAGGGTTTAGGGTTGGGGTTGGGGTTGGGTTTTTTTTCTGGGTCACCCTGTACAGGATCCAATATGCCAAATACAGCTTAAAAAGTATGTTCACCAATTATATATGGTATAAAAATATATCTTCACAGTCATTTTAAACAATTAAAACTTCATGCACTAAACAGTGGTGAGGGTTTGGTTTGATTTGGT
>CM042148.1:15470111-15472611 GCA_023376005.1 Doryteuthis pealeii
CATTTTTTTTCATTTTTGGACATGACCTTTAGGCACCCCTTCCGTGATCTCGACTCACAAGGACACTTTTCTCATTTACACCGTCAAAATTCGGTTGTTTGTTAGGGGTTAGGGTTAGGGGTTAGTTTTATATTTAAAAAAAACTCTAACAATCGTCTGTTAACAATTAACCGGATTTTGACGGTGTAAATTGAAAAAAATGTCCCCACGAATCGAGGTCGCAAAAGGGGTGCCCAAAGGTCATATGGTCCCCTTTTTTTAACTGGATCTGCGCGTGTGGCTGAACAGGTCAATTTTTGAATGGCAATCTCTGTTGCTGTCACTGCAAACGAACCGTGATGCTTGCTGGAGTTTACTGTTATCCCTTCCTTCCTTCTGGCTCTCTTTTCTGTGGCGGCTTCTTTCCTCTGTTTTTCACTCCTTTTCGTCCCTTGTTTGACAAGGAGGCACCAGGCCGCTCGGTTTTCTGCATCAACCTCCCATGTGTTAGTGTTGATGTGGCATGTCTTCATGTCTTCTTGCAGACGTATTTAAAGCGTATGCGTGGTCTCCCTATCGGTCGGGTGACTTCTACTAATTCGTCATACAGTAGGTCTTAGCGGATGTAGCCTTTGTCCATCCTCCTGACATGACCAAATCAGTGCAGACGTCTCTCACAGACAATGGTGAACATGCTAAGTAACATAGTAAACATAAATTGTTCCGCCCTGTCGGCTGGGGCGTTAGAATGCACCGACTGCACCTCCGCTAAGACTCCCCCAATGGGGCCACCTGTTGGTCGTGGGTGTCGTCCCGTGATGCTTAAGGATAGAACCCAGGTGGATGAGCAGCTCATGACTTGCAATACTCCACTTTAGCCCATCTTGGGCTAGACGGGTGGTCGGAGAGGCCCCCTCCGATCAATCGGCTGGTCACGTCAAGCCCTAGTACCTATATGATTTTCCCAACCCTATTGCCCTTATGGCAAGCCCAAGCCCTTTTTATCATATGGGTGCTAGAATGCGGTGACTGAGGGTCTACATGTCCTGGGAATGACGTTAAACTCTATCTGATGGTGAGGTTCCAGTTTTGGAGGTTTGGGGAATGTGGAGCACCCCTTCATCGCCATTGCTCCTTGGTTCACTCTGACCGCAAGAAGAAGTACTCCGTGTTATTCAATAACACATGCCTGAAAGAAAAAAACAATAAAGATGAGGACAATAGATTTGTTGTTTTTTTTTTAACTGTCTACAACTAAAGTTGCGACATCTTGTTCGCCAAAAAGAAAAGCTGAATTAAAAGATAGATACTAAATCCTTGTCTGTATTTTTTAAAAAAACATGCTCACACACACACACACACACACACACACACACATATATATATATATATATATATTATATATATATATATATCGCCTGGACAACTACCGGTCATCCATATAAACCATGCCTAGATTCTGTACCGAGAAGATCCAGGCTCTGTACCAGATCCATAGGGTCTCCTGATACAGCCACCCTGTCGTGGGGCTGTAGAATACTCAGAATTCAAACCTGGTTAACTCCGCTTAAAATCTGACCATCTCACGTCCTGCTCGTGTAGAGAGGCTGGTCATTACACACACACACACACACACACACACACACACACACGTGGTACACAATCTTCCAACACTTAAAACCTACCATTTTCTCTTGTATCATACTAAAATAAGATTAAAATTGGAAATGTCTGATTTTTATCTATTTCCACTGTAACGTATTTGTATTCGTGCGTCTTGGAAGCAAATGTATGAATCAAACATTACGTTGATCGACACACTCACACAATCGCACTTCTGTTTAAGGACAGTAATGTATATTGGCTCTCCCAGCTAGGATCAGTGTGTCACTAACTACCACCATCTACCCAACATTTTGCCTAGGATCAGTCTAGTACCTGTGCCCTGCCTAAGATCATTGGGTCGCTGCCCGGATTTCTACCTTGGATCAGCGGGTCATTCCCTCAATCCTACTGTCTAGGATCAATGTAGTATCTGTGCACGCTGCATAGAATCATTGTAGTATCTGTGCACTCTGCCTAGGATTCGTGTGTTGCTTTACGGGATCCTGTCTCGGATCAGTGTACCTTTCTGTCGAGAATCAGGATGGTATTTGCGCGCCCTGACTAGGATCAACGTAGTACTTGTGCACTCTTTCAAGGATCAGTGTAGTATCTGCGCTTTCTGCTTGAAGATCAGTATAGTATCTGTGCATTCTGCCACAAGTCGGTGTGTAACTCCCAGGCCTTTCTACCTAGACTCAGTGTGGTATCTGTGTACTCTGCCAATAGTAAATTGGTCGCAAAACAAGCTTAAAGCCAGCAATATTTTTCAAAATAGTAAAATAAAATGATTTCTAAATAAAAAATGAAAGAAATAAAGATTGGAACTCTGTAACTCAAAATACAATCATCATATAAGAATTAAAGGTGGTTTTAACTTCAGTAGCTAATATCACTTTCTTATAATGCGTTAGGAGGC